>WKFP01013363.1:26643-120641 GCA_011057875.1 Pterocles orientalis | reverse complement strand
CTGCCCTAGTCCTGCTGGCCACACTAGTGCTGATGCAGGCCAGGATGCCGTTGGCCTTCTTGGCCACCTGGGCACACTGCTGGCTCATGTTCAGCCAGCTGTCGACCAGCACCCCCAGGTCCCTCTCTGCTGGGCAGCTTTCCAGCCACTCTCCCCCGAGCCGGGAGCGTTGCAGGGGGTTGTTGTGACCAAAGTGCAGGACCCGGCACTTGGCTTTATTGAACCTCAGACAATTGGCCTCTGCCCATCGGTCCAGCCTGTCCAGATCCCTCTGCAAAGCCTCCCTACCCTCAAGGAGATCAACACACCCGCTCAATTTGGTATCATCAGCACACATCCATATAGAACGAATATGCATTTCTGTTATGCAAGATTAGTTTGCTGGCAGAACTAGTATGTTAATATGAAACCTAGTATTTAAAATGTATGATTCCATGTATAATTCTTGGTTTAGATTGTTTAAAAAATGCCACCCCTAGGTTTGTCTGTAATGGTAATCCTCCTTCCCCTTTTGAACCCAGTTTAAAGCCCTCTCGATGAGCCCTGCCAGCTTTCGAGCGAGAATCCTCACCCCCCTGTGAGACAGGTGAACTCCATCTGTCACTAGCAGGCCTGGTGCCTCATAAGCCTCCCCATGATCAAAAAAACCAAAACTGCAGCTCTGGCACCAGCCTCTGAGCCAGGTGTTGATCAGGTGTGTTCTCCTGATCCTCTCAGTGTCATCCCTGCCCCTGTGGGGACTGAGGAGAACACGACCTGTGCTCCTGATGCTCTAATCAATCGCCCCAGTGCCCTGAAGTCCCTTTTAATTGCTTTTGTACTTCTCTCCGCAACCTCATGGCTTCCAACCTGCATGACCAGCAGTGGGCAGTGATCAGAGGCCGTATCAGACCAGGGAGCTTCCTGGTGACATCTCTAACCCGGGCCCCAGGGAGGCAGCAGACTTCCCCGTGTGAAGGGTCTGGTTGACAGATTGGTCCCTCTGTTCCCCTCAAGAGGGAATCACCGATGACCGTTACCCTCCTTTTCTTCGCTGAGGCAGTCGCAATGCGTGGGGCCAACTGTCTCAGCTCAGGTGACCCCCTGGATGGACCCTCATCTTTCTGGCCCTCTAGTTCCAGTGCCCCATATCTATTGTGTAAAGGCAACTGGGAGGGTGAGGAAGGTTGGGAGGGGATTCGCCCCCTCCCCCGGGGCTGGGACCTGTTTCCATTCTCCCCCTTCTCTTAGGTCCCTTCCTTCGCCCTGCTGGCAAGAGGGGAGGGGATCCTCTGCTTCTTGTGGAGCCTTTGTCTCCGGCCTTTGCCTCAGGGATGGTTGGGTGCGGCTCCACCAATCTATCTCCTGCTCACACTCCCTGATACTCCTCAGTCTTGCCACTTCCTCCTGCGATTTGGCCACCTGTTAGAGGAGCTGGGCCACCTGGGAATGTAATTTCTTCAGTAATATAGTTAATACATGAATATAATGACTATGTGAAGATTTTTCGATGGATTTCTAATAGCATCTGTCTTAAATTTTTAATTTTGATTTGAATTTGCTAGGTTTAGTCCTTCCTGGGACTTGCCTGTGAGACGTGTTTGGGGGCGGGAGATGGTGAACAGTTGGAGGACGGGTTCTGAAACAAACTCGGGTCCCGCAGAACTGACCTCACCTGGGGAAAGCCTTCCCAAGTTTTTTTCCCGATGCTGTCAGCTGGCAACTCTCGCTCGTTCCTGAGCCTTCACTGTCACCGTGTGGCAGAGATAGGAATAGCAATCGTTTTCTTAAAGCGCTTCTCACTCTGGAAGAAAATAAAAGCATTAGCGGGGAGACAGAGTCGGATTACATAATAACCATTAGAAAAACAGCTGCTCTTTGTGAAAGCTGGCCTGCATGTTTTCATTTGCAGGAAAGATATTAAGTGCAACTTTCAGGGTTTTTATAAAATAAAAACTGAAACACAGAAAATAATAAAATACATTGGGCAGGTAATTAGGTTCCAGTAGAGTTCTAGCAGTCAGGAAAATCATACACAGCAGGAGCACGTTTCTCATTTTCCTTTCTCTCACATTTCTTCACATTTCTCTTCTTTTTTATTATTTTTTAATTCTGATCCTCTCCTCTTCAATACCTGTGTTAATGATGTTTTTCCTGTTTCTTCCTCCCTCCTCCTTATAGCTGGGAAGATCAAAGGTTGCATAAAAGATTTGCATACAATGTTAAACTGAAGTTTTATTCAGAGCTATTTTCACAATTTCATTATTTTCAGCAGAGGTCTGAAGAGCTCAGTTTGTGCTCATTGCCCTAACTAAACAGGCATCCTGTTAGCTCAGTGATGTCTCCCAAGTTTTTTAGGAAGGCCAATACTGGCCTCATCTCCTGGTTTACAAGTTTGAAGTACTTTTTGGTAAAATACAGTTGAGAATCTCTACTACGTTTCTCCTCCTTGCTTCTCTTCTCCAAGCTAAGGGAAAGCCACAGCTCTCCGCTATCTCCCTGTGAGCAGGCAGATGGCATTTTCCACTCCATGGAGCTCCCTTTCTCTAGCATGTCTCTTTGGGGTCTATGTAGGAGCTCAGCGCCTCCACTGCACTATAGAACTGCCTGAGATGAAAATGCATCTTTAAAGGCATGAGAGTGGAGAGTATACACAGTTCCTTTGTCCTGATACTTTAGTTGTAATATATTCAGTGGCATAGTCAAACTATGTCACATGCCTATAATATAACAGTTTTTGAAGAGGCTAGAGCATCTTTCTCGATGTTCTGCTGGATCACTGGTATGGCAATGAAGCTGCTGTCCAAGACCACTGACTAACTTTGTACTGTAGTAGACTCAGAAAGACATTGAGTCTGGAAGGAACACACTGAACTAACTCTCTGTCATTTATACCATTCTGTCCTATTCAAATAACTCGGAGCAAATCCTCACAGCTCTGTTTAACCTTTCACTGACAGAAAACATTACCAGTGCTTGTGCAGGTTGAAAACAATGCTTCAACCAGCAGAGGGCAATGATGGGGGGTGAAAGCTGACTTCTCTTCAGAGGCTTTTTACACAAGCTAATTTTTTGCATTGGTGGACTAAGTTTCTGGGATATTTAATTATTATGGAAGTATGTAAACATGCTAATTAAAATGCGTTTGTGCTGTGTGTCATACAAAGAGTAGAAAACGGTCTATGTTGCAAAGAACAGATGAGGTCAAAAGGGAAAACATACAAGAGTAAGTAGGGAAATCTAAAGCAACAAATTATCTTGTATTTCTGTGCTTGTAAATTATTATTTTTTCTGCCTTTCAGGTGCCTCTTGCCCTGTAGATTAGAATTCAAAGGAATTCAGAGCTACTTCCTGTACATTGGCTTTCCTGCACACTGCTGCTCACTGAATAGCAAGAGACAGTCTATTTCTCTGAGGAACTGTAGGTGCTGAAGTTCATCTAAATTCCATCTGTGTTAAGCCAGTGTGATCTAAAAGGTTTAGTACAGAGCTGGGAATTAGGAGTCCAAGATCCTTATCCTGTGTCTGATTTACTGTGTGGCCTTTAGCAACTTCTGCTCTGCTCTTTCCTTGAATCAAAGATGAAAATGATAATACTTTCTTAGCTGATATTGTGGTATTTTCAGGAAGTTTTGTGATCAGTTTTTAAAGAATTTTGGTGACTGAATCTTAACCATTCAAAAGCTATTGATTGCTACAATCTCTCAGTGCTTTACTTCAAACATTGTTAAGAAACTGACTTTAGGCTAATTTCTCAGATTCAGTTTTGGCAATTTTAATGTAGTAGCTTATGAATTTAGAGCAACCATGTTAAAGGACTGATCTGCCTCATTGCTAAAAGCCTTTCAAACTGAAAAAGAGGGAAAATAAGCTTTAAAGGCACATCTTGTAAAGTGTCTGCTACATGTGGCTTTTGATCACAGTAATCATAACCAAAAATACACCACATTTAAAATGGAGAGCACTTAATACTGCAATAATTCCCTTATTTACTTACCCCAAATCACAGTTACCCAGACAACTGTTACAGATTCACTGCAGATGTAACAGATACATTATGCTTAGCAAAATGTTTTGTAAAATGATCGTTGTCTTGATACAGTTTACAAGATTCCATGTGGTAGCAATTTGAATTAAGCATCATGCTATCATAAGAAGGAGATAAATTTCTACAAATGAGGGTGTGTATTACCATAGACTAGAGCCAATGGATTTAAACAGACACGAAGAAAGTTACATGAATAGTTAGTGAAGATAATCCTAGCAGGAAAATAAGCTGCTTTATATATCAGATTATTTCCCATGCTGTGGCCTGTGGAAAACTGCTATCTGTGTACTAAGATTCTCCCTACATGTACCCTCTCGTTTCTACTCTGAAACACATGTTTCTTACACTGGACTACATATTCAAATATTCTGTGTTAAACAAAAAACACAAACATTTCCTTAATTCTGCAAAGCCAAGGGTTTTCTTGTTGAAGCATTCCCTATGTCCTATTCCCATTCTATGATTCTATGTCAGTTCCTCTCACTAACTTGTCTTTCCAAATTCAGTTTGCATTGCAGTGTGGAAGAATCATCACATGCGGACAGTTACCAACTATTTCATAGTGAATCTCTCTCTGGCTGACATTCTGGTCACAATTACTTGTCTTCCAGCAACTTTAGTAGTGGACATCACAGAAACGTGGTTCTTTGGCCAGCCCCTCTGCAAAGTGATTCCCTACCTACAGGTATTCTTTTACTGTGCTTGTGTACACATTGTCCATGTTATGAAAAAGAGAAAGCAATAGCATCTTCCTGATAGTGATAATCTGATGGAAGTCTATCCTTGCTACTGAAGTGGGTATCTCAGGGCACCTGCTCAGAACTGAATGACCGTTCCACTTACAAAGATGTTTATGCTTAATAAATATTGTTCTTGGTGCCTTCTGATTGCTAGACTTGGGCAATACACTTTCTGAAATGTCTGATGCTCTTCTCTTTTTGTGATCTGTTTTAATAATTCAGAAGGGATATAAAGCAATAAAAATATCTGCAAATAGACTTACAGTCATTTATACTCTGTTTATGGACCTACACAGCTACACAAGTGTCCAGGACAGAGAATCTGAACGTCTGAAGGGAGTCTGGGCTTTCATATAAGTTTAGTGACTTACTTTGCATATTTTAGAAATAGTCAAAATATCCTGGTTCACTGGGGGTTGACCAGATTGTCTGCTTTAAGCAATAATTGCCACTGCTCATTACCAGTGGACTTAGTTATAAGATCATCTGCACCAAAATGATTGACAAATACCTTTCTTAAGAATATGTGTTTAGATGAACTGGGCACACTAGAATGACAAGTGCTTGGCCTTTCAGTCATTATAAATCAAAAGAACTAAGCAGAACTCTGAATGTATGCAGGTGATCAGCTCTGTGCCTCCAGCACAATTTGTATTTTCAGTAGATGCTTGTATGGCTGAAGAGCCATGTTGTGTCATCTACTCAACAGGATCAAAATCACAAAACTTGTTTCAAGGCATCTATTCTAGTGGAAGGAAATCCAAAGAGAAAGTGAAACAATCACCTAGTGTACAGAGAAAAAGAATAAAACTAAAGTGACAGGTTACTTCCTAAGCTGAATAGAAGGTGAAATTACTTAGTCTGCCTTAAGCTGATTGGTTGGGTTTTTTTCATGAGACCTTGAATTTCCATTGTTCCTGTGAAAACTAAGGCAAAATGGTGCGGGGATCTGTTGTAATTCTGTACAAAGTTATTTACAAAGGAGTCTTTTCCTGGCAATAATTTCTATTAAACAATTGTAGATAAAGACCTAACTGTGATGAAAATATAAATAATTTTTTAAACTCTGGAAAAAATTTACAATGAATGTTTTTAACACTCTGGAAAAATTACATTGACATTTACATAATATTTCCTTTTCTTTAGACAGTTTCAGTCTCGGTGTCTGTACTAACACTTAGCTGCATTGCTTTGGATCGATGGTATGCAATTTGTCACCCTTTGATGTTTAAAAGCACAGCCAAGCGAGCAAGGAACAGCATTATAATTATCTGGATTGTGTCCTGCATCATAATGATTCCTCAGGCTATTGTTATGGAGTGCAGCAGCGTGTTCCCAGGACTAGCCAATAAAACCACCTTGTTCACAGTGTGTGATGAGCACTGGGGAGGTGAGTGTGTCATTGACCACAAAGACCAAATTTGTACTGCTGTTATGTAATAAAAGTATCAGGACATATTAATATGCAGTCAAGTTGTATAAACACATCACAAAATGTCCTTAATTATATAAGCTTTCCTAGAACTACTGTTTTTCAAATACTGTGAAATCGTATTTTCAGTTGTATTGCTAAGACTTAAAGTACATTCGAAACCAAGTGGAAATGAATGAGGCTGACTTGTGTCTTGACTGTGTTAATGTTTCCCAGAGGGCAGAAATGTTCCCACCCTTAAATGCTTACGCTTATATAATTCTGTGATCGATGGACATTGCAGGTTTACAAAGACTTCAGTATTTAGCCTTAAGAAATAGCTACATGAGAAGAGAATTTCTGTTTACCTGATATATTGCTTTTCCTAATTTGACTAGTCTTTATAGATATCTCCTGGGACTTCAATGCAAATTGCATGTCATTACAGGATTTATAGAGATGTCATCAATATAAGGTAGCAAGATAGTCTACAATCTGAAATGTGTAATGGACGAGATCATTTAAATAACTTTGTAAACGTAATCAGTTACAAATGATTCTGTCCAAGGAGTGTAATTCTACCTTTCCACATTAACTTTGAATCTAACTCGTTCTGTGTTTTAATTCAGCTGGAAGAAGCCATAAGGGTTGCCAGGGAGTAACTAGTATTTTGTCTCCATTCACAGCAAGTGGTGTTAGCCACCCACCCAAATGGTTAAGACTCAACTCTGGTGGGCCTTGGCATAACTCCAATGCTAACAGAGCGTCTGAATTACATGCTGTGACTCTGACACTGGATATAATGACCATCAGTAATACCATTATTCACACACAGGAAAATAAAGCCAAGTTTGCCAAAACATATAACTAAAAGGTGCCTGTTTAACAGCCTTGAGTCAGACTAAAACACAATCAGATTCTCTCCCAGAGCTGCCTCTGTAGAAGAAGATTCCAGTCCTGTGAACAATTAAGATAAAATACAGCTGGATCACCTGTACTTAATTATCATGATAAATTAGTTTAAGCATCTTGAACTGCTGAGAGCTCTTTCATGTGCTGTTTCGGAAGTTCCTCCCCTGCTAACAGCCTCTGCAGGGCCACTGGGGGATTAACGAGAAGACACTGGCTATCACATTCCCTGTTCTTTATCTCCGTCATCCCGGTTCGTCCTCTGGGACAAGGCAACGGGACAGAGATTGCCATTAGCTGCCTGGCACTCATTGCAGACAAAGACACGCTGAAAGTCTGTAGGTTAGAGAAGCCTCTGTTAAGCTACGAGTATTGTACTTGCTCTTTCACTGAAGAGGATGCATCAGGTCTTTACTTCTAGTGTTATTTCTTCATCTGTGGATGATTTTGTATCCCAATCTGCTGCTGGATGCTGCAGTATTTATGTGAGTATTTTCTTTTACAGCATTCACTCCAAGCACAGTTTGTGTCCCCTCATTTTGGCTGCAGAACTAATTATCCATGCCTTCATCACTTCAAGGTCAGATCTGCAGCAAAGGTTCTTTTATTCAGACTAGCAAATGAAAGTTATGGAAAGCATTTTAGTTAATTAATTAGGGAGTCAGAAGAGCATTTCATCAGGGAACACAAGATCAAAATTTCCAGATCTGCATTGGCCACTCTTTGATTCCCGACAGGAAAGTGTTGCTGTTGAACTACAGAGTCCACAGTAGACTTGGAGCTATTTTAAGGAGCGCCTCTCATTCAGTGTTGCACTGAAGGATTTGCAGCACACAGATATGCCTAAGCTGAAGCACATATTATACAAAAGAAAAAAAGCTCCCATGTATGTTTGCAAGACCCTACTTCTATGGACTGTGTTTGTCCAAAATGAAAACTATTGATCTGCAGGTTATACTGTGAGCTTTTGCTTGGATGTTTGGAGAGGTAGAAAGAGGCATAACAAAGGCAAGAACCTGTGCATAGAATTAAGTTCTTTTTCTGTGTGGCTTCAAAAATGAAGTGCAAACACTCCAAAATAATTTTTTTTTCTTTTTTTTTAATTTATATTGAGCATGAAATGAAAATAATTTTACACTAAAAATATGTTTTCTGAAATGGGAGGCTTTTCGTTCCACCTAAAGATAACAGTCCTATTTTTATCCTGCTGCCTTTTTATTCTTCTTCTAAGGAGACTGCACCATCATTGCTACGTGTGCTCCTGGTGCATTTCAGCTATCCATAAAAAATAATCCTCTCCACTTTCTAATAATAGCTTACCATAGTTACTTGAGAGAAGAACTCTTCCATGTGTCACAAGTAGGTTGCTCAAATCACGGAATTACTTAGTAATTGCAGAGTTAACCATATATTATCAATGAGAACAAAGTGCAGTATATATATACATTAACATCTCTTTCAGACTATGGAGAATAGAGTGTCATTAGCCACAAATGATTTCCACTCAACTAAAAATGTCTAAGGACAATGATTTCAACCAAAGCAAAGAAGATGTAGTTTGTCTACTAAGAACCTGGGTTTGAAATCACAAAGGTCCCCAAACAGAAGAAAAAAAAACCATAGATAACAGGGCAGCAGTTTGAAACGATCGGTGAATACTGAGGCCAGAAGAAGGAATAAAGAGCTAATATTTTCAAAGAAAATAGTTGCTTTTGTTTTTGGATTTTGTTTTTCCTTTTTTGACGATGAGAATATCTAGGGTCAAAGAGAGATAACTAGGAGGAGGCTGAAGGAGAAAGAAATTAATGTTCCAAAGAATAAGCCATATTTACAAAGAGAAAGTGAAAATGTAGCTACTGCACATGCTCAAGAGACCCTGAGCAAATTATATCGGAGAGTCAATTTATGTGACAAGGAAAAGGATTATATTTGAGTGTTTACTGCTTTGTTTAGAACTACATATAATTTATGTTGTCTGAAATTAGGGTACATCTGATGAAATCTTGTCAGAGCATCATGTACACCTTAAGCCCCAAGGATGTTAAACTGTGAATTCCAAGGTTGGAACTGTGAAAGGGGGTGCTTAATGACACTTTCCAAAATGTTTTGGAAGTCTTTTCTAGTTCTAGGCACTCAGGGCCACTGAAACATGAGGTGCTACGGAGAACTAACAGGAAGCCGTGTCCAGGAAAATGTCACAGATGCCAGAGCAGGAGACAGCACTGTACCCTACCCAGACCTAGGTCCAGCTGCTGAAATCCATACAAGTCTGATGAGTGTCTGGAAGGAAGGTCTGATCAACGCTTGGGCTCCTTAATGGTGAACAAACAGTGACCACCCTGACTAATAAGATTTCAAGTGTGCTGTTGGAGAGCTGCCAGTGACTGCAGATGGAGCAATAGTTCAGCCTAAAACAGGGCTCAATTTCTTTTTAATTCCTTCTGGCATTCCTGAATATAAAATCCATTGCCAATTCTAGACTGAGGGTTTTTCATTTTGAGTACTGTCTAATAACAATATTTTATTTGGGAATGCAGAAGGGTCCAACATGTGACCTATGCAGACTCACTTAAGGAGCCAGTGTTGGCCACAGTTCTATAATAGTCTGTAATTGCTGTGTGCTGAATTTGATGATAAAGTGCCAAAATAAAAGAAACGTATATTAAAATGAGTTCACCATGTGTCCAAGTCAGCTAAATACATTCTCTTAGAGCTGTTCACGAAAAGGATGTTAGCCAAAGTGTATTAGCCAACCCTTTGCAAATGATAAAAAGAATATGGAGATAATCCTTTCCCAACACTACATGGTTGAACGGAAATAAAGGGAAGATTTTGTGTTCCATTTCCTCTTAGACTACCCACAAAAGAATATAAAAACGTATTGTCTTAACTCTGGGAAACAAATAGCTGGAAATTGCATTATTACATGAAGGTTTATGCATCCTGTTTATCAAAGTGCTTAAGGAAACATAAGGGAAACTAGTGGGATAATTTAACACAGAGAGATGTCAGAATATTGCTAATACTAAAGTTATGCTTGGTGTTACCATGAACTGATAACACAAGCATAATATGTTGGGTTTGAAAATGTAATTTTAGTATCAGCTAGCTAGCTAAGTACTCTGACATGGGAACATAGTTTGGAAAGGACTGTTGTGTAGTCCAATTTTCTCTACCATGGGCACCCCCTTTCTAACATCCCTACTTGTCAAGCTTTATTCTAAAAGTATACTTTTTTTAGCTGTATTGCTTCTTCATATTGGTATATCCAAAACCTCATAGATATCTTCCTGAGACTAGGGACCATCGGAACCCTTTACTAATGCTCAACAAACTTGATAGTCTTGTTGTTTTTCCCTATTCTTAGGGAGGCTGTCAAGAGTACGTTTCATTATGCACCTTCAGGGAATGTTTCATTTGTTAGACGTATCAGAACTCTTTGAGTTCGAGTTGTTTTCAGTTTGTATACATATGTGTACGTATATGTGTATGTAGATATGTATTTACACATACATAGTAACATTCTGGCAAAAATCCAGAAACTGCAGTTTCAATCCTCCACTTCCTTCCTCATTGAAGAACAGCCTAGGACTGGAACACAACTCTAAGAAGGAAGCTTTAGAAAAGTTTAAAATTTGTTTAATAACCCCTGCAGCAGACGGAAGCAGGCTTCTTTTAGCATACTGATCCTTTACAGGTGAAGCAGTCGTACTGTATGACTGGTGCTAAGTACGAATGCCAATGTCACCCCAGTCCAATCCCCATGACCACTGGTTTGCTTTTTGTCCCCTTCCCTCTTTTCAGTAAAACAGCATCCAGTGGTGTGAGAATCACCAATTTCTTCTTAAAGAGAAGGTTATTCCTAAGAATGATCTCTCCCTGTCCCAAAGCCCATTAAGTGACCACAGAAGGTAAAGACACTTTTCTCCTCTTCTGCTTGGCACTGAGAGGATGAGCAGCCCCAGTCAGGCAGCTGATACATCACCAGGACCATAGGCTGATTGATGTTCTCCATCAGGGACCCTGGAATTCACCCCCTTGATAAATGAACGGTGTCCCAAACCTTCCTCCTTCTTGCTGCTGTGATTGTCAAACAGCTTTAAAGCTTTTCTTTGGCTTGAGAAGCTAAACAGAGTCATGCTTCTTAGGGAAAGGTTCTACAAAGGGCTTTGCCCTGGGTGGAGGAGGGACAGGTTTCCTTTGATGTTTAGCAGCTGGCACTTTCCAGGTGGCTAAACTTCAAAGGCAAGTGTTAGGATCTTCCTCCAACATGGTCTGTCAGTTCTTTGTAGATAGCTAGGCTCATTTAATGTTCCACTTTACTTGGAATGCTAAATTGGAAGCCGTAAACTCCAGATGGCCTTTCAAATATGTACTGTCCTTCACCTGAAAGGGGCCTGGCTGCCTGCAGAGCATTGATGAGGCAGGTGGCACCTCCTTCTCAGCAGAAAGAATGTACTTTCAGCTCTGACCTCCCATGATCCCAGTAAAGCCACGTTGCTCCAGTTTCTCCTTAATCTCTCCACCTGCAAAGCATGCATGTCAGTATTTCCCTGGCTGACAGGACTGCTGTGAGGCTGCATTTTCTGAAATGCAAAATCAGTTCTGAGATCGTTGGTAAACATACAAACCCAGCTTATCAGCATTTATAAAAAAACCTTCCCCAAATGATCTGCCTCCTCTGGGGACATTAACAAGAGCTAGTAGCTGCAGCTGCTCAGTTAAGTGTTGGGAAGGGGGTTTACTAGAGGATCTTAGAGTGAGTAAGGAGGCAAATGCTGCTCGTCTGAATTTTTTGAGTCCCGATCCATCAAAGCTGACAATTGTCAATACCAACGTCTCTGTTACCTTTGCTAGTGATGAACATGGGCTAGATTTTGCTATAGCAAGTTTCTGTTTCCCTGATACTGAAGTTTTTCTGACTGGTGAACTAGCTGGCTCTTTGAGCCCCAACCCTGTGTGTGGCGTTACTTGAGTCTGGGTTTGAGGGTGAGCCTTGAGTTGACATAGTGGTGCACTCCTCTGCTATGAGAGTTATTGGCCAAGTCTTCGCACCTTCTTGTCTAATCAGACTCTCAGGGATCCTCCTAGCATTCAAAGGGACGTCTTGTTTGGTAGGGTCCACAATCTCAGTCACTTTAAGAGACAGAAAGTACGTTTGGGTCACCAAAGTTTTGATCTTATGCAACTCTTTTTCTCTTTTTTCTTTTTTCTTTTTTTTTAAGCTAAATTTAAATACAGAGTTTCAGTTGCTGAGCTCATCATTCTGAAATGTTGCAAAATTTGATAAATTAGCAAGAACATTCCTCTTTTACTCTAGCCCAAAATGTAATGCTTTGGATTACCGTGCAATCTAACTGCTCATATAGTGCACAGTTTGTCTTCTGCTACATATTGTCACTCTACATAAAGTCCATTCCTTTTCTGAGGCCATCCAGAAATGTTAAGCTATAGTTGATATCTATGTTTGGTATTACCAAACTACGTTTGATGTCACAAAAGTGAAAGCAAGATTTCCAGGCACCTGCTTGCACATTCTGCTATAATCTAACCATGAAGCTTATGATAAAACATTATTAAAAACACACTACACTCACAACACTTGTAGGATATTTGTCTCTAAGCAAATAACATTCATAAATTGTCTTTTGAAAAGAGATAAACAGGAAACTAGAACACAATGGTAACAAACTCAATATTGTTAAAGCTGAGTCAAAAATAATCTTGGAAATTTCTTAAAGCACTTGACTGAATTATTTTTTTTTACTGCAATCGTAATAATTAATGCCTGTGTAACCTTTAAGACACATTTATTCTGCCACCAAAAAGTGATTTAGGAAATGTCTGTCACTCCTGCTGTTAGCATCCTGTGTGCTGTAGTCTACATTATCTGTTTATAGGTGAGAGACTGCGATTTACTCAGGGATACACAGTAGCCTTTGCAGAATTAAGACCAAAGACAGTTACATAACCTGTCAAATACGTCAAAGATGGGATAGGTTGAATAATTGGTTAGCTACTGTCAGATAATTAAATTTTCTGACTTTTACTGATTTAATAAAAACAAAACTTCTTAAGACTTTGTACCTGAAGCAAAAATGTAATATGAAAGCAATAATGTGACATAAGAGATAAAAGATGTTTGAAGTAAAAGCATGTTTATAATGGAAACAGAATGTCTATACAGGTGATCAAAAATTCAATCCTGACCATAATATTACTGGATAAATATTCCATTATAACCTATCATGTTTGAAAATGCATGCATATCTATACAAATAATTTTGTTTAAACTGATTTTGAAACGTGTGTGTGTCTAAATGCACTTTTCCTATTTGAATTCTCTTTCCAGCTGAAGTTTACCCCAAGATGTATCACACGTGCTTTTTCCTGGTGACATACATGGCACCACTGTGTCTTATGGTGTTGGCCTATTTGCAAATATTTCGAAAGCTGTGGTGTCGCCAGGTAAGTCACTTAACACTAGCTCTGTTTGCTTGCTGTTGTGACTGTGAACAGATTCCTGTGTACAACCTTCCTCTCTGTATGTTCCATTTTAGGACTTGGACTTTTACATCCAGCACTGTCACCAGGTTTAGTGACACTGCTGGCTGACAGCCACCTTGGATAGGAACTGAGATGCATTAAAAAATGAAGGCAGTCAGGCTGAACGTAAACCCTTCTTTTACATGTCTATGAAGGGCTTTTAGAGAGAGAAAGAGAGAAAAAGGCAACAGAAAGATTGATTATAGGAAGAAGAAACATCTCTTCCATTCTATTTGCAATGCTTACTGAAATACCTTAGGTGACCTTATTCATATTGCTGAAATTTCCTGTAGCTGTCAAAAGTTAGGATTGACCTTTTTGTTTTGTTAGTAGTCTGCAGAATTTTTTTTTCATTCTGCAAAGTCTCAGTTTCATAACAGACCGAGTCTGAGCAAAAGTTAGACTAGGAAGTCTATCTGTCAGAACTGTCAGACTGCAATTGCCTGACGAGAAGCTGGCTGTTGTCAGTAATATTTGAGCTGAATTACTGACAAATAATTGGCATTATTTTTAATGTGAACATCTATTTTTTCAAGCTCCAAATTAAAAGTACAGGAAAGTGTATTGGGTCTGCACGGCAAGGTTTTGGTAGCAGGGGGTCTACAGGGCTGGATTCTGTGAGAGGCTGCTAGAAGCTTCTCCCATGTCCAATAGAGCCAATGCCAGCTGGCCACAGGACAGACCCGCCGCTAACCAAGGCCGAGCCCATCAGCAACGTTGGGAGCACCTTTGGGATAATGTGTTTAAGAAGGGGAAAAAAAAACCCTGCAAAAACAGCAGATGGAGAGAGGAATGAGGATATGTTGGAGGAACAACCCTGCAGACCCCAAGGTCAGTGCAGAAGGAGGGGAGGAGGTGCTCCAGGCGCCGGAGCAGAGGTTCCCCTGCAGCCCCTGGTGCAGCCCATGGTGAGGCAGCTGTGCCCCTGCAGCCATGGAGGTGACGGGGGAGCAGAGACACACCTGCAGCCCGGGGAGGACCCCACACCAGAGCAGGGGGATGCCCAAAGGAGGCTGTGACCCTGTGGGAAGCCCGCACTGGAACAGGCTCCTGAAAGGACCTCTAGACCTATGGGAGGGACCCCGCACTGGAGCAGGGGAAGAGTATGATGAGTCCTCTCCCTGAGGAAGGAGGAGTGGCAGAGACAGCATGTGACAGACCGACCACAACCCCCGTTCCGCTGCCCGGCTGGGGGGAAGGACATAGAGAACTGAAGGAGTTAAGTTGAGCCTGGGAAGAAGGGAGGGGTGGGCAAAAGTGTTTTAAGATTTGGTTTTATTTCTATATTACCCTACTCTGGCTTGATTGGCAATAAACTAAATTAATTTGGACACAGCTAGTGGGCTTTTAGTGATTTGTTGGGATTACATAAATTCTCTACAATTATCTCTATAACTGATTCATTGCTGAAAAAAAATATATGCATTATACTGGCATGTGTGTGCTTGTACATACATAATACAAGTGTGTGCTTACAAAAATTTACGTTTGTAAATGTTTCTATATACACACACAAATTTCTGAAATGTTATGCTCCTTAAATAGTACTGGTTGATCTATGCCTCTGTAGGTATATAGTTCTTTTTTTTTTTCTGATAAAATTCTTACAATAATATTGCTTATTGGTGTAACGGTAGCAAAGCCCAGGTGCATGCCAGGTGAAGACTGAGGAAAACAGGGCTCTGTAGAGAGGTTTTCAATACAAACTCCTGAAGATTTAGCAATTTAATATATAGTACAGTGAGACTGTAAATTTTATACAGTCCCTACCTTTGATCACCTCTTGCTATTAAAGACTGCCTAAACACCAGAAAAAACCCTTCTGCCTACACAAGCAGGTACAAGCCATGTACAAAAACAGCCGTGTCCAACGTTTCTGTAGAAATAGCCATTGACAATTTTGAGCCCAGATACTGTTTCTCTTCCTCTAAATTGCATCTAGCTACCAAGAAACCTGGTCACAGAATTCAAGTGAATCTCTGGCATGATCAGGAGGGAGAGGTTTGTCTGAGTTTTTCTGCTTCCATCTCCATTTTATGATCAGTTCTTGCTACGAGCATGGTAATCCAGTGTGACTGAAAAGGAAGGAAAATCTTCTGGTTCAAAGTTAGACAAACAGAATATCAAAGTACCTGTGATAAACCAAAATCAGGTTCTCAAATAGTGTGTTATCTCAGTAATGACTGGCAAAGATGGTACTACACCCCACAGCTAAGTCAGGTAAATCCTTCGCAATAGGAAAGATGTGTCCAGATGTGATACTGCTGATTTCAGATGAATGAGTGGGAATTCTCAGTAGAAGTGCAAGGGGTTTTTTTTGCTCTATGTCCATAGAGACATTAGTAAAAATAAATGTTACATTGTATCCTTTGTTATGCTTCATTGATTTCCTGTTCATTACAACACAACTTTGCCAAAACGTTTCAATTGCTGTGAATCAGCTTTGATGGTACACATAAATGCTAAACTTAAGGCTTGTCTGTGAAAGGAAGTTATTCACAAAAAAAAAAAAAAGCCCCTGTTCTAGAACAATTCTGCATGTGCATGCTTTTATTTTAGAACAAGTATTTCCATTTTACCTTACTTTTTTCTGAAACAAATATCCAAAATTTAATTCTCTTCTCGTCGGTTTGTGTAAGCCCTAATTTTTAAAATGTCCCAATAGACAATCTGAATTTTGCAGATACTTTCAAACATGAACTGTTTTACACTCGTGAGCATAGTCACCCTGCAGACAATCACACAACAGATGAACAAAACTATACTTCCACCCGAAAGTTTTCACAATGGGTAACACTGAAAACATTATAAAAGTCATAATAATAATAGAGTTCTCTGAGAAAGTCCTCACCATCTGTAGTCTTTCACATTTGGCTGCAGGCAGGAAATAATTTTGAAGGACTGAAGCAAAATTGCTTTATTTGGCTTGGCTTATGTGAGGGTGCAGAAAACAAAAGCCTGGATTTTTGTTTAATGGCATGGTGCTACATCTACCCATTGCAAGGTGTCTTTGGCTAACCTAATTCCTCCTGTGTCTTGGCATGCTTCTGTGATTCCCCTCTGTTCATCACTGTGTATATAATATATTCAGTTTTGAAGAGCTTTGTGGGGAAATCCACACTTCAGCTGAGATTCCTTTATCTGCTTCCTTGTCGTCTAGATTGCATATCTGGAAGTTTTATGGCACTTAAAACCATGTAGGCTTTAAATCCTTGTCTTCCAATGCTGAAAAGCAGTTCAGTGTCTTAAATTAGCAGCATATTAATGGATAAACTTCTCTGACATATAACAAAACATTTAGTGTAGAACTTCATAGCAACAAAATTGCAGCAACAAGGTTGATAAGTGTGATAGTCTGAAGACACAAGAAAGGCAAGATACGTGGGAAGTAACACAAATTCTTGTGCAGTCCTTCAAGTGTGTCTGAAATTGGATTTATTCCTTGAAGCTACAACAATTAATTTAATAAAATACCCCCACTTGTCCCTGCAAGCTCACGTTGTGTATGTCAACATGTCTGTTTTTCTTATTATACCTACCCACAGTGCTAGTTTTTCAAAGTGCCCCTTATTTTGTCTTTCTTAGATCCCAGGAACTTCTTCTGTTGTTCAGAAAAAATGGAAGCCTCTGCAGTCCTCAGCACAACCCCGAGGGCTGGGACAATCAACAAAGTCAAAGATTAGCGCTGTGGCAGCTGAAATAAAACAGATTCGTGCAAGAAGAAAAACAGCACGTATGCTGATGGTTGTCCTCCTGGTTTTTGCACTTTGCTATCTACCAATTAGCATCCTCAACGTCTTGAAAAGGTAAAGTTTATCCCGAGATGTAAACACTTGGTAAAGCTTTCTGTGTAAAAACAATTCTCTGTGACAAGATTCCTGTTCTTCTGGCACTTTTGAAGGACAAGCTTATTTACTTCATGATAAAGAAATGGAGAATAAGCATGCAGCTGCAAGAAAAAAATATATCTAGCCTCTCTGTAATACTTAAACTAAAGGCCAGATTGTAGCACTCTTATTAGCAAGCTCTTCCTCATGAAAATTATCTACCCTCTCTCCTCATTAAAACCTGTCATTTCCATGGGATTACAGCTTGTTTGCTGTAAATGCGCCCATGGAAGTGCATTTACCCAAAGCAGCAGCTGAAGGTTAGCAGGAGACTGCAGTGCTGTGGCTTGGCCCTGAGGACGGTGCAATGCTGGGTTCAAACCCAAGCCCCATCAGGCACAGTTCTGAGAGCTCGGACTAACCTTTGAGTTCATTTATGAAGCTGTGTTTTACTTTTTTACCCTTTTCTCTCCTGTTCATTTGAGACATAATTGTGTACCCTCTTGGTTTTTGTACAGTGCCTGACAGGCTAAGGCTTTGGTATGGCTATTCCCTCTGGAATACTGATAAATAATGACATATACCAGAAGATTTGAAAATCCGAAAAAGTAACCAGCCTGTTATTGGTGCTTGAGGAACATTTTAGTTTTTAAGGAACAGTTTCAGGTTGGATGTGAAGGCTTAAATACATCCCACTCAATTCTGGCACTTTCCCGAGTCCTAATTTAAGTGCTTTTCATCTTCAAGTCCCTTGGTAGGCAATGAAGAGAGAAAGAAGTATTTCCAGAAGTCAGTTCAGCCACCTGTGATCTGAACCGCAGGGGAACTACACAGGACACCTTGGCTGAAATAACAGAGTAGGCCCATAGTTAGATTTTCACTTAAATGGCAAAAGTCAGGTATAAGGAATCTGAGCAAAACATATTGCTCTGGAGGACAGAAGCTACTGCTGTAGCTTCAGTTTTGGGGTCAGTTTGGTGCTTTTCCAATTCCAGAGCCCGTTTATTGGAGAGTGGGCCTAGAGCCGGGGACCTCAATGATATGAAGAGACCAAAAGCAATTTTTCCCCTCTTTTCATGGCTTACCTGGCACCAGCAGACTTTGGTTACTTAGCAGAAAAGTCATGTATCTGCGCCATTGCAAAGTAAAGTACTGATGGTCTCTGATGTGCTTAACCACCAAGACAGGAGGCTAAGGGATGGGAAGAGGACTTCATTCTTTCAAGAAAGTGAGCACCGTCGAGTCAGCTTTTCTGTGATACTGCAAATAGGTCATCAAAGATAAAATTAGGCTAGAAGTAGCCGAATCTTTTTATGCAGTTTCTAATTTTGCCATCTTTCAGGTTTGCTTTTCTTTTTCTGTAGGGTTTTTGGGATGTTTAATCATGCTGACGACAGAGAAACTGTGTACGCCTGGTTCATGTTCTCACACTGGCTTGTGTATGCAAACAGTGCAGCCAATCCTATTATTTATAACTTCCTCAGTGGTAAGTTACAGTTATGTAGAATTCAAGTTTAAGGTATAGTTTGAACGTAATGAACCACAGCAAATAAGATTCACGAATGCGTAACATCAGCCCAGCTCCTCAGGTGGGGCTAGATCCTCTTCTTTGAACAAGTTGCCTGAAGCATCCCACTACCCTCAGGCTCTCTGCCTATAACTAAACTGAACAGTGCCACAGCCCAAGTCCAAGTGCCTGAATTTGACCGACCATGCCATTAATTTGGTAGAGAAGTCCCTGGCATGACTTTGGTCTGAAACAGTTACCATTCCCTTAAAAACTCCCTGGATACTGCCTGGGAGGTAGCACGGGTCAGGCGCTGTTCCCAGTTGGCATTTTATATGCAGGTATCTATTTTGGAGGTTGTGAGTCTTTAATAGTACTTGCATGACCCAACTGTGCCAACTAGATTCAAGGCCAAAGAATCAGCCAGGGTGCTGTTTACTTGCTGATAAACTTTTTTCTTAGTTTGTATTTGTCTTATTTGGCTATGGACAGCAGAATCAGGACCTAAAGCGGTGGCTTTACACTTAAATACAAGGTGGCAAAAGTTTATTGATCCCCACTACACATTTGTACACTGTCGTTTTTTTGTGGTGTGTAGTGTGAGGATGATCTGAACAATTTACTCTAAATCCCAAAAGCAGACTAATGGGCAAGCAAACACTTTGTAACTTCTTTTACAATGTATTCAAGATGAAATAAAAATTAGCCATGCTGTCTCATTTCATATCAAGTAATGATTCAGTGATTTAAGCCTACGATTGCTCAATTACTTGTTTTTGTTAGTATATTCTTATTCAACAGACTATCTGTGGCATGATTTCATAAATCATTCTAGTTTGTGTATTCTGTCTAGCCAAGAATAATTTAGGTTTCATACCACACCTCACATATCTTCTTACAAAGGTTATGTTTTTCCTATCTTTCTCCAAGATGTTGAAATTGTAATTTCCTACTTCTACATTAGAAGGACGTCTGTTTTATGGGGGTTATTTTTGCCTTAGATAGCTGCTTGTTTCTAATCTATAAAGTTTGACAAAAGCTTATCAAACAGTTTACAGTACAATTTTTTCACGAGTCTTTTTTGTCGTTAACAGGGAAATTTAGAGAAGAATTTAAAGCAGCATTTTCTTGTTGCATCTTTGGCATTCATGGTCACCGTGATGAGCGGCTCGCCAGAGGTCGTACCAGTACAGAGAGTCGGAAATCTTTGACCACCCAAATCAGCAATTTTGATAACATTTCAAAACTTTCAGAACACGTTGTACTGACCAACATAAACACACTTCCAGCAAATGGTACTGCACCTATTACCCACTGGTAGTATACTTGTCTGTATGTCTTTTGACACTGTGGAAGTAAAATTTGAATGTATATACAATTATATTTGAATTTGAGGGCAATGTAATGAGAGAAGGGTGTTTACAATTCAGAACTGACTGTAAGAAAAGTAATTTATAAGAAATATTTTCTATAATATGCTACATCTTCGATTATATATTGATGAAATAAAATTTTCTCTCATTTATTCCAAAAGTTGAGTTGCAATTGGGGGCGGGGTAAGGTAATCATATTTTATATAAATATTTTCTTTGGACCCCTACTTTCTTTCTACTCTTAAGTTAATTAAGAACAGGTGCCTTAAAGTATGAAGGAGTTGCAATGTGTTTATGAACAACTGTATTCTACTCAGAGCTAGTTCTCTGAAGCTGTGTTATATTTTATAACAAATATTTCAGCCAAAATTAGGAACACAGATTGAACTACTTGTATGTCCTTGACTATTTAAAATGATCTGCTTACCATGCATTCTGATACGAGTTGGACCGATCAAATACGAAATTCACATTAATTTATTTTCTCACATTTTCTGTTCTTTTTCCTGTTGGGTGGGTTATTGTATATATTCAGTAACAGCTGGGATTCTTCTCCAATATAGGTTGATAAACAAAGAACACAGTCTGAAATGAAAGGCAGAAGTTGTTCAAGCTTTCCCAGTTCTGGGTAAACATTGAAATGACTGTGCAATTCCCTAGCTTTGTGAATAGATGGAAAATGACTATTTGATATTTCTCATTACATGTTATATCCCAGCAGGACTTTGTAAGGGACTGGCAGTACAGGGTTCATCCCTCCTCTCCTAGGGATGTGAACATTGGTTGTCTAGCAGTTCTCTCAGACAGGACAGGCCAGGACTATATAAGCTATATATTGATAACAGAGAAATTGATATCTCCAAGGACAGCTAATCTGTTCCTAAAATACACATCTAAAAATAATTAAATACATTATTAAATTAATTACCCCTGAAGAAGTCACTTTTCACTTAATATAGAAGGAATTTTCTTTTTTTTCCTGAATTCAGCTTGCACTTCTCCAGTAGTTACATGTTACAGCCACGACACCCATGGCTGTAGATTATGTTTTACTGTATATCTCTTATTTGTCACCATTCTTTCCTCCCTGCCTGTCCTGTGCTCGTGGCAGGGGGGTTGGACCAGATGATCTTTAAATGTCTCTTCCAACTCAAACCATTCTACAATTCTATGATTGACTTGTACGCAGGAAGCTGTAGTGCTCTGCTGGTCACAGTGGCATCTGGATAAGGAACCACAGGGCAATTTACCAAGTAATGCATATTAAATAACTAGTGGAATACAATAAAAATGTTTAAAAGTAAGAAAATTCAGGTTTATGCATCAGAAATCTCCTTCAACTTCAGTCAAGAAGTATTAACTTAAAATTTGCAAGTGCAAGTGTTAATAGATTCATCATCCGCATAGTGTTCAGAGAGTGACAGTCACAAAGTGAACCGCTCAGCTACCTGATACAAACAGTAAAATAATCTGAAAATCTGTATTTTATCTTACAGGTATCCCAGCCACACTGAGCCCATTGAAATCAGCAGAACTGCATCTCCACATACCAGGGATGAACATGACTTCAAATTTAGATGAAACTGTGAGGGTTTCTGCAGAAAACACTGACAACACTGAGAGTGCAGAGTGGGACAAATTCATCCCTAGCATAACTAAACTTACCTCGATGGAGCTCCAGCAAGGATGACTTTGGCTCAGTACGCGTAAGACCACCAGAGAACGGCACACGCTTTTAGCTGTGTTGCAGACTACAACAACTGGACAAAGGGATTCCTCCAAAATGACTGCCTCTCCTATTTCTTCTCAGTCTTACAGAAACCTGCTTACCTCAGTATGAGCTAAAGAACATGTCTTTACAAGTCTTTTTAAAGATTGAATTGTATCATACTTTGTAAATACTGTAGATATCTATTTTTATATATTTTAGATGCTGTGGAATGTTCTAAAATGTATCATATAAAAAAAATCTAAGTATTTGAAAGAAGTCTCAAACATCATTTCTTTATATCCTGTTTCTATAAACGAGTGACTTATTTACCAGGAATGCTTCTTTATGCACTAGTGATATTCCGGAATTACTTTGCACTTCTTTTTCTGCTAATTCCCTGTAGTAAATTCTATGTTCACTATGGAACTTTAACTTCAGATCGATCTGGGGACATTCCAGGCTACTTTTCTAAGCACAGACAGGCTTCTAAGATGTGAACCCAAAGTGCTGCAAGTCACAGGTTTTCCTACACTAAATAGCCAATTAATTTTTTTCTTCAGACTCGAGTGCCTGAAAAGTAACTGCTTAAATAAAACTTCTGTGATGCTCAAAGGTGCTATAAGCTCAAATTCCTGCTCAGGCCAATAGGAATAACAAGTGTCAGCACCCTGAAAGACAGGACATTTTAACTTTGGTAGCTCATTTTAATCTGTAAAGTCTGCAGGTGTTGCTCCAGAAGATCTCTGAGGATCTTTAAAATAGAAAACACTGGTTATCTTGCTTGCTTTCACGATTTGTCTCTCAGCTGACATTTAATACTGATGATAGAAAAAAATCACAGATTTATATGCCAAGAAAATGTTGGCTTTTCAACAGTCAAATAAAATGTTTCTCTCTGGAAATTACAGAGGTGAGATCTTATTGGACTGGTAGATCAAGTACTCACATCCATTTTCCATTTATGGGATAAGATCCCTGGACTGGGGCTTCCTACCATGCATTGTAGTTATTATTCTTAAGGAATGAAGATGGTGCACCACTGGAGACCTAGTCTACTAGGGGAACATGGCCTATTGGTTAGAAAGAGACTGATCTGTAAGAACCTGAGCTATAATCTCCCTGTGGCACTATTATTGCATTTCAGTTGAGATTTTTCAAAAGAAAGGGTAAGACAGGAGCAAGGACTTGTTTTTCAGTAAAAAGCATTTTGTATAGAAAGAAGACATTCTCACAAGTTCAAATGTTTCTGAAAAGCTAATAATTCATAGACAAGGTATTATTTGATTAAGTTACGTAAATATTTTTTCTAGGTTTTAGTTTGACCTAATGTCATGTGATATGCTATCATACCAGCTATAGTTTTATGAAGTGCTTAATTACTTCAAGTTTTAGTGTTCCCCGACAGCTGTTTTACTTGACATTATTGCAATTACTCCTAGTTTACACTGGTGTAAAGTAAGAGAAAAAAAATTGAATTTGTTTGTATATGAAAGTTTTCTTTTTCTATTAAAGGAGAAAGAGAAAAATATTTTTCTATTAAAAAAGAATATGGAAAAATACCTAAATAGAAAGAATGTTTAAACATCAAACGAAAACGTAGGAATTCCTATATTCCTATGTATAAGCTTAATTTTGAATGTAGCTATTATGTCACTGTTATTTCAAGAAATTATTTTACTTTGTCTCTCCTAAGAAAAGGAAAGTCAATTTTGGAAAGTTCAGCAGGATTTGATTTCTTAGCTATTGCAATTCTTTTGCCACTAGAAGGCTAATTTTGTTCTTCAGCCACAAAAAATGCAGTATTCTTAAACTATGTGGAATAAGAGATAGTTTTTCTATATCATTTGAAGTGATTGGACAAATGGCTGCTGAATTGAAACATTACATAAATGGAAGAATGGAATCTGAAAACTTTTCTAATGCTTTTTCTTTTGTTTTGATATAAGTAAATAAAATGTCAAAAAGTTAAAAACTAGTATAGAAATCTATCTGCAAAATAATTACCAGTAATCATTTAATTGTGCCATAAAACGTTGTCTCAACCCACTGCTGAAGAATTTCAGTTATTTATGTAAATTATGTCAATTACTAGGCTTGCAAACCTATACTTTAATTTCAGAAAATATTTTTATCTTTTCCTTGAAGAGAGAGCAAGAAAGTAGACAGTAAACAACAATCTAAGAAAAGTTTGTCAGTGTAAGAGGGGACCATGCATACTCTTCAAACATAAAGGTAATAGGTGACTGTGGAAGACCGGCAAAATTGTCATGCCTTGTGGGGTGTGTTGCCCAGATCCCTGTGAGCTGAACAGGAGGGGGCTGGTGGCGATGCTCATGGAAAAATTTAAGTAGCATCTTTCTAAAGGAGTGTTGAATACTACCTGTCAAATCAAATTGCCTTCTTTTTGCTGCTACCTTAATGACAGTGGGATAAATTGTGTTAGCTAACTTGGGTGAGAACACTACTAAAAGTCAGGCAGTTTTTGGCTCTTTTTGGGCATTCTGTGACATGTTAGAAATGGAGGTTCTGCCCTTAATTTTCTCTTTTGTAAGTGTTATGGTTTGAACCAGACTGGGAGTAAACATCTTGCGGCCACTCTCACCTTCTGCCCTCCCAGAAATGGGGAAGAAAATTAAAGGAGTAAAGGGAAAACAGACTAGTGGGTTGAGATAAGAACAATTTAACAACCAAGCTACAATAAAATTTAAAATAATGACTATAATAAGAGTAATATATACAAATACACAAATGGGTGATACACAGTAAACTGCTCATCACCCAATGACCAAGTCTCAGCCTGTTCCTGGCTAACGATCCCAGAACAAGGAGAGCCCCAAAACCACAATTATGGAAAAGTGACAAGAACCTGAGCATCTGAGAGACTGAGAGCCTAGTGAGAGTGCAAGAAAGCCCTGGAAGACGGGTAACCCAGAGAGAGACAGAGAGCTTCCAGAAAAGCCCTCATCTATATACTGGGTATGACGTGCGTGATATGGATTACACCATTGGCCAATTTGGGTCTCAATCCTAAACCTAAGGTTTAATCCTGGGCTAGTAACTGGGGCTGTGCTCCCTCCCAGCTTCTCCTGCACCTGCAGACACTGGCACAGGAGAGAAGCTGAAAAGTCCTTGACTGTCCTGAGAGCAACTATAAACATCCGTGTGTTATCAGCTGCCTTCTCAGCACAAATTGAAAACACAGCCTCTTACTCACTACTACAAAGAAAGTTAACTCCATCCCAGCTGAAACCAGGACAGTAAGAGAAAAATTTCTCCTTTGTTCTCTTTGTTCTATCTTCTTATTTTTGCTTAGATCACCAAAATCAAAATATTCCAACATTCCTAGGAATTTCTTTTAGCCATAACTTGAACTTCACAGTAATTTTTGTGGAGGGGAGGGATGTAATTGAAAGATGAGACACTAATTGACAAATTATTCTGGGTTTTTCTCTGGCCAGATTTTTGTTGAGTGAATCGCATATCTTTGAGACACAAATGATAATAGCTTATCTAAGATACGAAATTTGAAGGATAGACAGAAAAGGTTAACTAATTCTTGCCAGAGAATATGGTTATCAAGCTAAAGATTTGTTTATTTTGATGAAAACTCTTTTCATACAGAAATTTATTGTTTTTTTGAAATAAATATTTTTTCTGTAAACATTTAGTTGTATTTATTTCTTTAGTTTTACAACACTTCAGAAACACCTAGACATTTACTACTTTAGCTCAGATATGTTTTCAGGCACCACTTCATCAGAGAAACTTCATAGACATTTAAAAATCTGTTGTCTACCTGTGTAAAGTGCTGAAGAGTTTTTTTTGCCAGTTCTAGGAATTTTTACTCCAGAAAGATACAAATATTTGGATATATACAAAACATTATCCAGCTGGATTTATTTCTGAATTAAAATAATCACTAGGAATTTTCAGTAAAAATAAACACAACAGTGAGCAGTGGATATTAATGGAGATAGAAAGGCTGTGAGAAGAGAGGGTAAGATATTAAGAGCAACATGGAATTTAATGCATTTTGCATGTGACAGACACTAAAGCATCTTAAAGAAGCTTGTGGCCTTCTTATTGATCAAAAAAGGTCAGGTGAGGAATAAGCATTTCTTATCCAGTCTATAAATATCTAAAATAATCTGAAAGCTGAGCCTTAATTGGGTTTTGTTCCCTCTACCTCCTTTAATATTCTAATTTTGCCACTAGCAACTCAGGACCATAGAAACAGAGTTCTCATGCTATTGTTTCTGCTTGGTCACAACGTCATTAGTTTAAATCACAACATATGTGTTCCAGCATACATAAATTGTTGTACCACCATGTGGTGTTTTGTTTCTCAATGTATTTCACAGTCTTGGAAGACTGATATCCTGATGTTTTTTTTTTCTCCTTTCCTGTTGCCACTGTAGTGATAAGCTTGTGCCCTACAGTCACAATGACTGCAAGATCATTTCTCCCTCTCTCCACCTTCAAAAAGCCTTTTTATTTTCATTTTCTTCTGGACTGCATAGAGGGCACCATCTCATTCTCTATGTTAGCAAAATTCATGTATGTCATTAACCTGGAGAGTTAGAGTACACTGATCGCTAGCTTAACTCAGCCCTCACTGGAGGATGCACCACAAAATACTTCTGTATGTTACAGTAGATTAAGGCCAAGGCAAATTCGACCTTCCAGCCTAAAATTTGTCTCACAGCTAAAACGATATTAATTTGTCAGTTTATTCCTTTTACCTGATAATCAGTTCGTTTTGGTTTGGGGTTTTTTTGGGTTGTTTTTTTTTTTCCTAGACATGGAATATATTGGATAAAATAGTATTTTATTTTACTGGATACAGTTTCTATAAAAAGACAAGCATTTAGCAATGTTGGCATTAAGAGTTTAAATAAGAAAAGGAAAAATTTAACTAAGTTAAAGTATGAGTTAAAAAAATTAAGAGCAAGACTGGATTTTGCTGAAGTTCTTCTTTGATAATAGGGGTGGGATTTCACTCACTGTATCTCTGTCTCTGGTAGCTATACTGAGAGTTTTATGGTGTCTTATTAAGCATTCAAGGACTAAATTAAATTAAAAATGTTCTGTATAAGATAAACAACTTGTGAAAACAGGACTCACAAGTAGCATGGAGAAATCTGTTGTTTACTCCTGCTTCCAGTGCAAAAGCAAAGAACATCCAGTGAAGGCAGCAGCTGTATGCTTGTATGATTTATAGTTGATTTATTTTTTATTAAGTACCTGAGTCAGCTGTTGACTTTTGTGTGGCAAACTGGTTTTTGACGCATTTTGGTGAAACTCCTGAAGTTAGACCTATAGTCCAGTGTGGGTCTAGACGACAGAATAGTTCTTTGTTCCTCTGGGCTGCTGCCCAACACGCTCCGTAGCTCCTCTCTCTCCTTAAAAGACTGTGATCCTATTCCACATTTGAGATTAAGACCAAACGGATTCACTTATAAAATGCCTTGAAAAGTGCTTACAGAAGACAATCCGACACAGCAACAGGCGTTTTCCTGAGAGGTCACAGGCAGCAGCCGAGGGCTTGCTCTGCTAGTTTCTCTGGAAACCAAGCGGGAACTGAATACAGGAGTGCCGGGTTGTGTGAAAAATGCCCAAGAGCCTCCCCTCATCTAGGCACCGTCCCCCTTAGCGGTTGTGGCACAGAGAGAAATGTCAGCAAAGGGTATGAACACGACAGCAAGCGAGAGGGAAAGCCCCATCCGCTGCTCCCGACCGAAGGCGGTGGGCAGAGGAAGGCACAATACTTACCCCAGGAGGGTGACAGACCTGGCACAATATTTACCCCAGGAGGGTGACAGACCTGGCACAATACTTACCCCAGGAGGGTGACAGACCTGGCACAATACTTACCCCAGGAGGGTGACAGACCTGGCACAATACTTACCCCAGGAGGGTGACAGACCTGGCACAATACTTACCCCAGGAGGGTGACAGACCTGGCACAATACTCACCCCAGGAGGGTGACAGACCTGCCCCCTCCCGCCCTCTGCCGCGGCCTTGTCGCCGGGACACCCCCCGCGGGGGCCGGGCGGGCGGGGCGCTGTCCGCGCAGCGGGTGCTGAAGGGGCGGCGCCGCACCGGCACCTGCCGCTCGGCCCGAGCCGCTGGGCGCGGAGCTGCGGGAGCCGGCGGGCGGCCATGGCCGCGCTCCTCGGCCTCGGTAAGTGCGGAGGGGGGCTGGAGGGAGGGGGCAGCCCCCAGCCTCGCCGGGACCCGCGCTTCTCCCTCTCCGTGCCGGGAGTTCTCCTTACGGGTCCGTCCCCTTGCTCCTTCTCCCGGGGAGCCTCAAGGCGGGGGCGAACAGGTGCCTCTCGGGGGTTCGCACCAGCCTGCGAGGTCCTGGCCCTGGGGCTCCAGCCCGGCTCCGGGTGGCGTGTCTGCAGCGAGAGGTAAGGCAGGGGAGCAGGGCCGGCACTAATAAGTGGTTGAACCCTCGAAGAAATCAACAAGTGGGATGCCTTGTCTAAATAAACAGCCACTTGTTTTCTAAGTGGAACATAGTGCTGGCAGCGCTACCCAGAGGGTGACTGACATTTCCCTTTGGGTTTGAGTCGAGGAAAAGGGAAAATCAACAAAGCTGGTATGGGAGGAATTGGCAGAAGAGAGTAGGAGACAAGTATTTTTAAATTTATTTTGTCCTCCTTTCCCCCTCTACATATTGTGTGTCTTCTGCTTCTCTCTTTAACATCCCACTATTCTAACCTCATATTCCACTGTTTAAAATGTTCTGTAGGTAATTCTGCCCATTTTTTATTTGAATGAAGTTATTCTTTATCACATTTTGACTATATTCAAGCTATATACAAACTAAAGTTTGCTTTTCTCTTTTGGAGCTAGCTATCTTGCTGCTCTTGGAGTTGGATAGAAACCACAGCTTGATTTCCCATTATTCATTATTGTCTGCCAGATAATAGCTCTGTAATCTTGGGACAGACACTTTAACTCCTGTGCTTCTGTTCCCAGTTTGCAAAATGAAGACGCTAAAACATCCTTTCCCCCCACCCTTTCACTTTAGACACCAAAATCTTCAGAACAGGGGATTTTACACCAACCCATTTGAATCAACAGGCACTTGTACAAAAATACAGACACTTGTAGAAATCTAAATTTATGTCTTCATATCAAAAATATATCCCTCTAAAAGTTTTAGCTAAAAACTAACTCTTAGATGCCCTGAACTCTTCCAAGTAGAAAACAGTTGTTTAGTACTCCAAACACTGGAGTAAATAACTAAAATGAATGACTGAAGCAATATCTGCCAATTTAGGCAATTGTTTAAGCTACAGTGCACTTGTTTCTAAAATCATATAGGCCCCTTCGTTTCAGTTAAGCTTGCCACAATATGCCCCCAGTGTACTACTGAGGAAACAAAAGACCCAACCATAATACGTCGTTAGATCTAGAGAAGCTCTGTCTTAGACTGAAGAAGCTTCAATCACAGATCGTGCTACTCAGGTCTTTATTTTGCAAAAGCACCTTCGCCTTTTTGTGGGCACAGTTTCCATGCGGGTTCACAATGAACACACTCTGAAATAATCCTTACAAAGGAGCAGGAGCTGCTAACTGGCTGCTCAATCAGTCCGACTTCGTCTATTCATTTTCAGCCACTGGTTCTGAAAAACTGTCTTAACAGGAGGAAGACAGCACTGAGTCTTTCTGCTGTGGATCCTAATCAGATGCGTAAATCTGCTGTTGTGTTAGCACCTACAAAATAGATAAATGGTCATCCAGCAAAATACCTTTTCTTAAAAAGTTCCTGGGTTTGTAATTTTGTATTGTCTTACATGTACAGTCATTTTCACCTGTAAGGTATTTGGCAATGATTTTTTTTTTCTCTGTCATCTGAATCAATAGTGAGTAATTTCACAAATCTAAAGAACTTTTGGAGAGAGACAAAGTAACATGTTTTCATAATGAGCCAAAATTGTCCCTATGGATGGGCCAGCTGCACTTTCCTCAATGTCAAATGGCAGCAGCAGTTTCTATCAATCAGTCTTCCAGGCTGACCGACAGATGCAGCCTACATCTGCATCTGAAATCACTGAAACCCCAACCAGTCCTGCGTAGATCTGAGAACTGGCAGGAATATGCACAACTGTGAAAAGATTAGCACCAGCTCATTCACTCTCTTATGGTAAGCACGTGTGGCCTCTTCTGTGTCTCTGAGGCACACTAGATGCTATTGCACCTGTCAGTTCTGAAGTATTGAATGTTGCTTCATTTTTATCAACATGCATCCAGAAAGCCTGCCCTGCAGCAGCACTATCATATCACAGGTAAGCACCATTTCCAGAAGGGCTGGCATCACCTCTAAAAGGCTGTGGCTCTTTAAGATTATTAAGAGTGATATATGATATTTCACTTCTTATTTCTCAAATATATCATTGGAAACATTTCATTTCTCTGGATAGGGTCTAGACAAGTCCTGAGGGAATATTTTCATGACTCTTGCAGATTATGTTTAAGGAATTAAACAGTGCTGGAAATTCCTGAAATTATATATGAACTTGCCTGAACACAAGGAAAAAGAAGAGTCTTGGTCTTGGAGATGCTGTGTCCTTCAATACCTTAGGAAAACACAACCATCAGGTGTTCAGCAGCTAGTTTGATAAGGCCTAAAACCAGTGTCTGAAGCTTAATTTTATAGAAAATTAAGACACTCGGTTACAAATTAGAGGATGTGTTACCACAGGAATCTTGATGAAAGAACTAAACTCCAATTGATTTGTCTTTTCTTGGCAAGGCAATTTAATTTTCTACTGATAAGCCAGAGGTGGTGCTTATTTTACATTCTTTACCTTGAAATCTCCTTATCAGTATTCAGCAATTAACACGGCCTTTAGGTTCAGTGCACTCAGGGAAGCAGATAAAGACATAAATGTAGTGGTTGCTTTCAAGAAATCATGCATCCGTGAAGTAAAAACAAAGAGGGTGAAGAGTACTGTATTATTAAATAAAATCTCATTTATTATCTAACAGCTGTGTAGCTGTTACATCTCCTTCACATGGTCTAGTCGTAGGAATTCCTGTGTAGTCTCTAGCTTGATGAAATTGCAGTCCAAATAAAATGCTGTTTTCTCTGAATTTTCTGCTGTCTCCTTTCTATAATTTATTACAGATCCCAGAATTGCAGTCCTTTCTATATATCTATAGACTAATGTCATATATAGCTATGGTTGATCCTGTAATATTGTGTTAAAAACAATACAAAATATACCACACCACAACTTCGAAAATTCACAACTTAGATTTAATTTTCCAGTTGTGAAACTGAGGATAAGTTTTATTCTATTATAAAGTAACTTGGTAGAAAATTTGAATATCTAGATAAACTATAGTAAATTATATTGTTATCATCTTAGTGTAAATGAAAAAGGTCAGTAAAATATCTATTGTATTAAATAGTCATTATATCCTGTTTTTACAGTGTTGGTCATGTACTTCACAAGTATATCTACTGCCCAGACTACTGACTGTCTGCACTTGAAGGAGCAATGTCTAAATGCTGCAAATGGATGCGAGAGTGTCTGGAATGTTGTTGAAGATGTCTGCAATATCTCAGGTAATTCTTTATGGTGTAAACAGATTTATTTTAAACTGCTGACTGATTGCATAGTCGTAGTTTATCATAATATCGCTGTGGTAGCTGAATGAAGTCAGTGAGATTCCAGGAGAAAATGATGGCAGAAAATAGTCAACTTCTAAAATCCTTGACAATGGCCAATACTATTTTCAGTAACAGTCACACTGTCTCTTCAATGAAGTGATAGATGAAATTTCTGGACTATGAACAAAATCAGAGTCTGAAACAACTCAAGTCTGAATTCAGAAGAAATTATGTTCTTGCAGGATCCCGCTAAACAAAGTCAGCATGCAGCTGGAAAAGATTTCCGACTTTGTTTTCCATAATTCAGAGGAGGTGATGTGCCCCCCTCCTTGGAAGTGTTCAGGGCCAGGCTTGATGAGGCTTTGAGCAACCTGGGCTAGTGGGAGGTGTCCCTGCCCATGGCAGGGGGGTTGGAACTGGATGATCTTTAAGGTCTTTTCCAAACCAAACCATTCTATGATTCTATGATCCTATGATCTTGCACAGTACCCAAAACAATGTAGTAGTTACTTAGAATATTTTTCAAATATTGTATTAGAATAAGAAACAAATCAAGTAAATATGTCTCAAAGAAACTAGTGTCATAGGGAGGCACACTGTATTTATTCAGTGAATAGTACCTGCATATCAGAGTGATTCACATGCAGGGAGTGATGGTAAAATAAAGTGCAGGTTACAATGTGACCGAGTCTCCTTGAATTGTTGAACAGATTTTCACACAAATTAAAGTAGAAAATCAGTCTCTGTCTCTGTGTATCACACCTCCAACTTTTGGTGCATCATTTCCAAGTGAAGTATGTTTCAGGTGGGGGAAGATCACGTATTATAAGTTTGACCTGAAACTCAACCTGATCTCTGTTGTCGTTCAGATGTAAGTGTTCCTTTCTCCAAAGGCCTGTTATCTTCTTGAACAAATCTTGGATATCAGTCACCATTTCTCTCTTTAAAGTCTTTTCTTTAGAGAAAATAAAACTCTTCAAGACCTTTCTGTTAAATGTTGAGTATTCACTTGCCAGGTGCTGTGAATATGGAAGGGGAAGAAAAGTGGCAGTACAGTGAGGCAGTGTCACTACATCAAGTTCTTAATGACACTTTTGTTGACTGATAAATGTCAATGGCCTTGATCTGCCAAGGCTACAACAGTATTAGCAAATAAAATGGGCCAGTGACTATTTTCTGGCCCTGAGTTCAGCTGACATGAGGCACCACGTTTCCATACAACTAAAGTGTCTTACCCTCACGCTGGCTGCACAAAACTGCCTTTTGGGAGTGACTCCAGGCCCATGCTACCTCTACAGTCTAGCTGGCTCAGTCCAGGCTAGGTACCATGCAAATTGCAGCATATAGACACAGTCACTTGCCATTAGCCTAGCCCATGGCTTGGTCTTGTTCATGAATGCAGCCAAAGATACTTGGGTACATAACTGCCATTTTTAGCAACTTAATTCCATAAGGCAGGTTCTCCATCTCTGGGAATCAGAGGTATCTATATCTCCATGGAAACCTCTCATCTTCTTATATTGACACTATTTGAGCAAAACCACCCACGTCCTGAAGCCATAATCTGTTCTGAGACTCAGCAGCAGCAGAGTCGATAAAGTGAATGTCCCTCTGTCTGTGTTGATATCAGAACCCAGTCTCACATTTGGTCTGTGTGGGAAGCCAGGTAGCAGAAGATGCTGCCTGACTTAACGGTGAATAGCCCATTGCTAAAGCATTCACCTGCAACGTGCCCTACCTGAATGCCTCTGTGTGTCTGATCTGTTGCAGAGATTTGGACCCAAGTGTCCCAAGTCACAAGGCAGTATTTAAAGGAGATAGAGCAGAAAATTATCTGAGGGGTCCTTCTTAGTATGTCCTGTTCCAGATGCATATCTGTTATGCATAGAATGGCTCAATACTTTTAAGAACAGACAGAGTAAATGAAAAATACATGATAACCTAATGTTTACAACAATCCTCAAAGGAACTGGGTTTCAGTTCATGTTCTATTGAGTTTTTAAATATTTAATGTGAAGTAGAACAGTTTCCAAAGATGTGGCTGCTGTTTGAAAAAAAGTATTGGAATATGTAGGACTTTCAGGCTCAAGACAGTCACCTGAAGATGAGCTCTCTAGAACCAAAGCTATTCCCCGAATCAGAAGAAGCTAAATTTCCTTCTCTCACATCATTCCCAAAGGCGTTAGCACCAAGACTACTTGACACAAAGATCAGGGTTTGTACTGTGGCCTATTCTTCATCATACCCTGCAACCAGATGAAGTGGGCCAGCATGATGACTTCCGTGGTCCCCCCCTTTGGATTTATTGCGTTGTCCCATAATGTGGGGCAAACATTCCTTTTGCTAGTTTCTTTATGAAAAACCTAACTACAGGTGATAATTATACTCCTACTCTGTAGTATAAGTTCAATAACTCTGTTGCTAAGGATGTAAGTTAGATGTGTGCATTACCAAGACATCCATCTTTTGTTCTTCAGAGCAGGTCTGGGGACAGTCTCCACATGACTGCTTAAGTCACTCCTTTCTCTGACTAATTGTCCATCACTGCTCCCCTACTAGTACTGCAGCATTTTCAGATATTCAGTTTGTAGTCCTCTCAGTCCAATCCTTCTTTCGCTTCCTCCTCTGTGCCAAGTGCAAAGAAAAAAAAAAAAAAAAGGAGGGGGTGAAAATGTCTATGAGTTAGCTTCCAGGTCAGGATGGAAAAGATTGAAATATTTAATGTTGATGGAGTCAAAAGTTTTCACTTTGAAAATGTCAAAAACATTTCAGCACTGCAGAATGGAGATTTTAAGCTTTGGGGTTTTGTGTTATTTCACTAAAAATACAGAAATGCCTGAACTCTGATTTAATCAAGAGTATACATTTTCTTAATTTTTCAGAACTGGAAACATCTGGGTTCAGAAGAAAAAACCTCAGATCACTTAAATATTAAGGAATCACATTTTGAATTAGATTTCTAAGAGTTTATTTCTTGTAGAGTAACAGAATCATTGAGGTTAGAAGGGACCTTTGGAGATCTAGTCCAAATTCCCTCTCAGGCAGGGTCAACTGCAGGCTGTCTTCCAGGACTATGCCCTGTTGGATTTTGGATATGTCCAATGATGGAGGCACCAAAACCCCACTGGGAAACCTCTTCTGCTGGTAGGCCACCCTCATATTAAAAAAGTCTTTTCTGACCTTTAAATGGAATTTCTTGCACTTCAGTTTGAATCCCTTGTCCTGTCACTGGATATCACTGCGGAGTCTGTCCCTGCCCCATTCATTCCCCTCCCACCAGGTATTCATACACATAGACATGTGTGTTGGTACTCCCCTGGGCCTTCTCTCTTCTAGGCAGAGCAATCCCAGCTCTCCCAGTCTCTCTTCATAGGAGAGACGCTCCAGTCCATTAACCACATCTGTGGCAATTTGCAGGAGCCACTCTAGTATGTCTATGTCCCTCTTGTCCTCAGGAGCCCAGCACTCGACACAGCAGTCCAGATGTGGTCTCACCAGTGTTAAGAGGGGAAAATCCAGTACTTTCCCCTTCAGTCTTCAGATACAATTCCCACTGAGACGACTGAAGAACTAACTGTGCAAGAACAGAGCCTGGAAGTGTCAGCTTCTACTCTGTCATGTTTCTATCTGTGGTCCAATGTACACAAAGTATGTACGTACAAATGAACTGAATTATGAATAATGGCTGCCAAGCTCTAGGTCAGAGAGCAGTTTTTGTAAATGCCTTGGAAGCATACGTATAAGTTAAAATATATTACCTAGAACTAATCAATGGTAAAGCAACAATAATTGAAAACCAGCAATAAAATATTTTCTGCTGTTCATCACAGCTGAATCAACACAGTGTACAAACAGACCAACAGTGATAATAGGTTATTTCTACATGGCTTTCAAGAGGTCAGGCAAGGGAACCCCATAAATCTGATGTGCTTCCTGATTCTGTTTGTGCCTTTTGTGTGTTCATAGCCCCACACCCCCTGGCTGTCAGCTGCAGGGTGTTCACCACACACCGGGCCACTCCGAGCTCCTCACTGCAACTTGGTAGCATCATGAAGGCAGACGAGCTAAGTGAGGCTAGAGTGCTGCATAAAATATACTGGGATTTTGTGGGGTTTTTTTTCTCCTGTTTCTACTCACCTACACCCTTGAAATGTCCTCAGGACCTTGAAGAAGGCAGTCACAAATTTTGTAGATTAGCTAATTATTGCACAAGCTCCTCCTGATCTTTGTTGCTCTTCTTCTACTCCTGGAATTTGTCCTCCTGAAATTGTTTCCTGAAATTCCTTTATTATCCCTTACTCACTTGAGAAAATAGAGAGTAGAATATCCATCCACCCACCTCCATGGGCCTCCATACCGTAGTTCCCATTTCACCACACATTTTCCGTCCCATTTTTATGGTCAAGGAGTGTCCCATGTCTATGGCCTTCAGTAGATGTCCTGAGCTCCTTGACTACTGGAAGAATAAAGAAACATGAGGGCTAAGGGTCAAGGTCATGTTCTGCTTCTAAAAATCCAGAAGGCAAGTTGGAGATGAGATTGGAGAGATACAGGCAAGCCTGGGCAGCATCGCCTCCTCCTTTGCTGATGAAAGAGGTGAAGCGGGAGCAGAGGCTGGGAACCGTAGCTCTTGCTGGACTGCGACATCCCCCTGTAGCAGTGCACATTTTAACACATCCCCAAACCCTTCTTAGTCAGCAATAGCAACTAGAGAAGGGCAAATCAGACACTGAAAAAGGATTTTGGGGTGGCAGGTTGGGGATGTGCGGTCTGGAACAGCTAATACTCATTCCTTCAGGCACAGGCAAAATGCACTGTTTCCTCCTGCAGGCCTTTGCCTAGGCTGCCTTCCACTGCTGTTTGTGTCAACAATATATAAATCACGTTAAAGCTCTCATCACATTAAAGCTTGGCCACGGCAGCGGTGACACACGGCTGCTAGGTTTGCAGTTTTACTAGAGCGCACAGTCTCTGCTGCTCCGCGCTCGTCGCCGGGGAAGCAACAAGGCAGGAAGGCCAGATATCACTGTTGACAGGCAGAGACAACAGCATGTGTGCTCAGTAGATTAAAACTGATCCTCGTGCTGCCCTATGACCAGCCTGGATCCTGTGAGCCACATACTCCTTGTCCTACAGGTTGTGGCTTAGCATCTATGAGGCGAACAGAGGAAATGTGCCGGTTTGGGGACGTGCGTACCTATTTTGATATGGCAGACAATAACTTCCACAAAATACAATTTATTAAATGGTATTCAGCTGCTTCTTCTGTAACTTTCTTAAGTAACCAGTGACTTTCTTAAGCAACTTGTAACTTTCTTAGGCAATAATAAGTAATGAAATGCTTTTAAAACCTTTTAGTCTATAAAGTAAAGGGCTGATTAGTTTACCTTTGTACCACAAACTAGTACATGCTCTTTATTATTTCTATGCATACAAGGAAAATATGAGCTGACAGCCTGTGTGAGTGCCTTTGTCCTTGAGTCCAAGTGCACACGCAAGCAATGGGCTTGAAACTGGACTGGAAAACTAAAGCTTCTGCGTACTTTTTAAATGCCAATTTATCCCTTATTTTTATTATGAAAAAAAAGAAATCAGAATATTCTTGGGCTACTTAAAATTTTGTTGCCACTGACATACTTAGGCAGTGAAGTTGTTCTATAGGGTAGCAGTCAGAGGGCATATCCAAATGGCCAGGCATTTATAGGCTCATACCATCCTCACATGAGTGAGGGATCTGGAGAAGCTGGCATCCCTCAGGATATGGGTTTAGCACCACCATTATCACAGGACTGCACCCGCTCTCCTACGTCCCCTCTCATACTCCATCCAGTACCTTAGCCTGTGTTGTGAATTCCCATCCCTGTAGCAGGCGCCTCATTTCTGCACAGGACCAAGATGAGTGTCCTAGTGCCTCAATTCAGGATGTGCCCCTCGGCTCTGTGCAGCTTTTCGTTTGACCTCTGTGCCTCATCTACATGGAACAAAATGTGTGAGTTTGAGGTTTTATGGACTTTCAAAAGGAGAACAGAAACAGACATTCTGGCAATAGGTCAGATCAAAAAAAATGAAGGTAACATTGTGCCCAAAACTTTATTATATTACTCTGAATATAATTTAAAATTTGTGAATTATGACAGGTTTTCAAACAAAACTAAGTTCAAGCAGTTTTCTCTTAGCAAAACATGTTATTTTTGTGCTTCAATTGTTTTATGTAAACATGTCCCTTAAGCATTCATAAGCATTAACAACATTATAATTTTAATGGTGAGTTCTAGGTAATAGATGCAAGGCAGAAGACGCTACTGGATGTAATAGAATCATCCAGATCCTGGCTGATGAATACCCAGAATTTAAAAACTGTGTCTGCACTACAGATGATTTCTGTAGCATCACGATTTTCCTTGAGAAACAGTGCAGCATTAATAAAGGTAACCAACCATAAAGTTTTAATTATGAAGAGCAAAAAAATATATATAATTTTGTAACCCTCATTTTAACTGGATTCAAGTTTCTTTGCATATTTCTTAAATCTGATAATTCAAAAAAACCCCTTAGTTTTGTCTTTTCTATGGTATACACACTCCAACATGCATATGAAAGCAATCCATATCTGCTTTAAATTAAACAAAACCAACAAAATGCATGTGAGAAATTTAAATGGTTTCTAAAGCTCTTGCTCAGTCCAGCAGAAATGAAGAGTGAAAATATGATGTTTGGTGAGGGCTACTTGTTGCTCTAGGAGGCATGAACGCCACTGGGTCTATGCTATGTGTAGGATGCCACATCCAGCCACCTTGTGAATGGGACTGTAGGTGAATGGGGATGCACAGCTGTGAAGTTGTGTCACATTGTGTTACAGGAACATCTTCATTACATCTAGAAGGCGCTGGATATGGAAAACACTGTTACTACTTTCATAAAACTGTAGATAATATATAAAATACATACTTTAAAAAATTATATAGTAATCAGTAGGCCCAGCTCCTTTAAATTTATCTTTTATTCTTCTGATAACTCTTTTCCATTCAGAAAGCCTTTCATATTATTGAGAATTACTTGGTGCATGAAAGTCTTGGAATTTCTGATCCAGTGTCTCCTAGAGTAATGATTAGCAAAGCTGACATAAGACAAGTAAAATCAGCCAGTGAATGACAGTCTCTAAAGTGAGCCCTGAGGCTGATTCCTGACACTGACCCATTACTGTAGCAATCAGCTGCTATCAGTCAGTGAACATCATACAGCAGTAGAATATATGGCTTTATTGCAGAGGAAATAATAACACCCCAATCTGTTACCCCTTGCCCCAAACAAGAGGAGCGGGTATGTAAAACCTGGTGCTGACGTCATCAAACAGTTGCTTTTGCTTCTAGCAAAATGAAGTAATTTGATATTTTTTGCTAGTTAAGATTACATTTCTCATCAGTATAGCAAAAAGTTTGGATGGAGTTACACTGGTATCAGTTTTAACTATAGATGACAGCTGATGGTGTTGGTGTACTTTCAGGAGTAATTGTCCCTGTCTAACTTAGAGAACCATTTCAGGTAATGAACGAACCATCTTCTGGAATTGCCATTCTCTCTTCTCAAATTATGCATTGAATTAAGATGATAATACATCATATGTTCAATCTGTAAGTGGTTAAAGTTATGTGAGATTAACCCCTTCAGTGAGGGTTTCTCATATCACTGTTAGCAGCTGAATTGTTAAAGTAGGCTGCATTATATGGACACAGTAAGCAGGAGGAAGATTCGTCAGGCTGCAAGACTCTGAAATGATTATGTATTTACATACAGCTCAGAATGAAACAGGGCTGTTGCATTCATTTTATTGCATTATCCTTTTTCTGAGTTTGTTTCAAGCTGACCAGTGATGATTCTCCATTTTCCATTTGATTTATATCTCTATTTGTACAGAATATTTGGAAACTTCCTCAAGATCGGATACTGAACTGAGTTTTAGGCAACACAGGAACCCCAAAGACCAAAGACACCCAGAAGAACTAGAGAATGACTGCAGCATTGCAAAACAACGCTGTCGAGAGGATCGTTACTGTTTTCTAGTGTATAAGAGGTTCCAGCGAGCGTGCCAGGTGGACACAGCAAAATGCAGACTCCCGGTGGTCAGCCAGCAGTGTTTGTCAGAGTGGAAAGAACTGAGGAAAACAGTGCTGGGAGAGTGCAAGTGCTCAGAGCCACTTCAGATGAAGTGTGTTAAAATATGGAAGGGAATATTTAACAACCCTTGTTTACAATACTCTCAAGAGAGCCTAGCTTCAGCAGCTAGTGACAATGATGATGACGATGATGATGATGTTGACAATGAGAAAAATCAGGACACTGATACAGGTTAGCGGTATTCTAGCAATATGAATGTTTCATACATAAGAGCACTGTGCACAAGTCTGTGAAAATATTTCCTTAATCATTTGCAGTTTAACATTGGAAACAAGATAATTTTATTTTAAGATAGTTTAGATCCAAATGAATAATCTGATAGCAAAATCGTAGCCCGCATGCTAATAATATTGTCCTTCAAGGTGTTAATTTGATACAACCTGACCCAAATCAGTCCCTTTTGGTATGACCCTATAACTAGAAACAGTAGAAAATCAATAATAACAACTTTCTACTAGCAAGAATTTTCTGCCTGCCCTGACTTTAGACCTTGGCAAGCGGTTGAGTTTGAAAACTGGGTGCACTGGTTAACACATTAAGGCTTGTGGCCTTTATTTGTTCACAGGAAACCTGACTTTATACTGCACTGAGCAGCTCTAAAAACTACTCTTGAGCTCATAGGATCTATAATCCTGTAGAGAATGTTTCTAGCAGCCGTTGAGAAACTGTGCTTTCACTGCAAAACCTGTGAATATATGTAACAACACTTCTAGAGTTTATTAACAAGTTGGCAGGTCAAGCTGATTTATTTTATTCTTGTTTATTTTTACTACTGGCATTATGCCAGCAACACAGTCAATAATTTAAAGGTAAAAACCGAGCTAAGACATGATTTTTCACTGCTGCTTATGCCTATACCTGTGTCTTTTTGTTCTAGACAATATTAGTATGGAAACAAAATTACAATGGAGTTTATCTGCTCTCCCCAAGCAAGGTAAGTCTGAATTTACTTATGAATCCTAATAACTGGGTTTATATCTGGTCTCAGACAGTGTGCAACGTATCTCAAGATTAAAATTAATACTTTACATTCAAATTACTGAAGAACAGTGAGTCAACAGATCCAATATATTTTCAATTAAGCTACTGTGTAGATAAGAATCAAAAAATGGCAGGTTAACAATCCTGACCCTGTTAAATTTACAGAGGCAAATCTTATCCCATAAGCATTTTAGGGTCAGAATTTTCTAGATATTTTTGGAGTGTTTATAGCATAGGCTAGAAATACCTAAACTAGCTTTAAAAGCCCAGAAATGCCCTATATTCTCTTCTCCATCAATTAGCATGTAGCCTAGCATAAGATGGTTTGCGGAAATTTAATCAAATTCAGGTACCCACCAGCCACTACCTTCCAGAAACTGTTACACAGCACAAAGAAACTTCCATCTTCCCACTTTTCACTTTCTTCTCGCTTAGTTATCTGAGGGGCAGAAACTTGCAGGAGGGTTACCTGTGAGGGCCAAGCAGTGGAAGGGAGAAGTATGAAGATGACACAAGGGGCTTAAATGAGGCAACGCTGAAAGAGCTGGATCAGAGTTTTGGGGAGTCAAACTTGGTTTCAATAGGAATGTTGCAGGCAGAATGACTACCAATCATCACTTGAGAAAGGTTATCTTGCGATTTCATTTTAAAAACTGTTATTCTTTTTAGCATACACAGCAAACAGAACCTGTTTGGATGTGAACAAGGAGTGTGTTGAAGATGAAGTATGTAACAAACAGTTGTCCCGGTACCTTAAGCTTTGCTCAGTAAATAAGGAGTGCAACATGGAAGAATGTCAAACAGCCATAAGGTTCTTCTATGGAAACATGCCTTTTGAAGTTGCCCAGATGATGACATTTTGTGATTGTATCCAGCCTGATGAATCCTGCCACAGAGCCAAAGAACTTCTCCATGGCAAGTCCTGCGCAGTTCCTGCAGTTCCACCCCCGTCATGTCTGAATGTAATCCGCATGTGCGAAGAGAATGAATCGTGCAGGTAAGCAGAAGATTTTGCCTAGTAATGTGCCTCTGAATAATGAGTTGATCAAATTATTATTATATATATGCCATATATGTCATCTATAGCAAAATTATTTTCTGCGCTGTATCTATTGTATCTCATCACGTGTGTTTGACATCTTCACAGATGTCTGCATCAGCTGCGGCAACTCCACAAGTAAACTGAACACGTTCATTTTCAGAACAGGCTGGAATTTAGCGTGGGCTTTTCTTCTGCCTCTTTCATGACTCTTAACACCATTTTTCCCGTCAAACTATGCAGTTGCATATTTTCATTTCCACTTTCTTCAGATAGCACCTGCCACACTGCACCTTTGCCCTTTAGCAGTTTGCACAAATTGTGCAGCAGACTGGAAGAAGTTTGTTTGGTTAAAGTAATTACCTCTTCCACTGCAGTCTGACCCTTTGTACCCAACGGCCATAAAACCAACTTGGCCCGTTCAGAAAACTGTTGTCTTATACTTTTCATCTCAAGCATACTGATACTTGAAAAAAAGCTGCCCCAAAACACACACAGACCACCAAACTCATGAAGAATAATGCAGTGTTCAGGTTTGATTTTATTTTAGAAAACACACAACAGGATTAGCCCATATTCGTAATTCTACTTAATTGCCATTACCATTTGTGGATGGCCAATTGGCCCACTTTGGTCTTCAGTGTAGTCACCAATTCCCCTGTGGATTAGACCTCAATTTTACCCCAAGACTGTGCTCAAATTAACCTTCAGGCAACAAACCAGGAGGCCAAGAAACACTTAGAGCTCTGTGCAGGGTATTCAGGTTGATGGCAACGGGAACTGCCCATTTTTATGTCAAGAAGAATTGGGCTACAAATGTATGTCTGTGCATGTGTATGTGTATACACGTAATACCATAATGGAGACTTGCTGAATTACCGCTTATTTTGGGAATATTAATGTTCCCTGGCACTGACAATGAGTGGATATAATTAGCAAAATTAGTCTGTGAATTATGGCTAGCCATAACTATAAATCAGGAGGTGAATAAAAATAGCTCCATTAGCACAGAGGTGGCATCTGCTTTGAAATTTTTGCTTGTATAATGAAAATATTTACGATAATGTCCTAGCTGGTTTTCTAACAGTCCATGCTTTTCCATGTGACTTGCTTGTAACAGCTACACAATATCCACAGTAAATTAATAGACCAATTTTATGATTAAGGAAAGCATGTTTTAATGTATTAATGTACAACATACAGCAACAGTTTGCCTTTATTGCCCCATAACACTTCACATAAGTGATAAATTGGTTTCTAACCCATATCTACAGATTTCTTAGTTAACTTTTAGAAGATGTTTTCTACTGTCATACACAGTGCATTAAAGGCTAAATTTATTCTATCCTAAGAGCAAATAAACTGAAATAATTTGAGGTTATTGAGTTGGGAAACAAGTTAATGCTTCTCACAACTTATCTCCATTATCAATTAATCTTTAAGGTCTAATATGTGCAATTGAATTACTTCTAATTTTTTCCTGAGCCTTGGACATTTTGTATTTTGCTAGCATTTAGGGGGAGGAGAGTCTTGCATCGGATGTAGATTATTTTATGTAAAATAAGTTGAACGTTCATTCTTCCTTCACATTGCCTAACAAACTGATTCACTAGAACCACACTTGTTTTGGTTTCAGTGTGATGACTGGTCTGTTCCTCTGTCCTCATTTCTTCTCTGAGGATTTGAGACTGTATTCACACTGATTTTTGATGAACCCTGGGAAAATCTGCTGATTGCAAGTGCAGTTGGTTTTTCTCAAAAACTTTTTCAGAAAAATGAAGATTTTCTCAAATTACAATTTTGTGGTTTCACTCAAACCAATTAGTTACAAATCAGAGCAGAACTTAGGCTAGCTATCACAGAATATTGTGATTTTTAAGGCTTAAGTGGTACCTTGGGAACACACTTTCATTTTATGATGATCCTTAAATGTCTTTTTGTGAAATCACAGCGTTTTTAAACTCTCTTTGTATACATCTTTTTTTTTTTTCCAACAGGAAAAAATACACAGCATTTCAGTCAAAGTGTTGGAGATATGTGACAAAAAAATGCTACGACGATGAAGCTTGTCTTGAAACTTTAATCAAGGATGACATGCCCTGTTCTGTAAATGCTGATTGCAAAGCAGCCTACATCAGCACCTGGGGCACGATCCTGCGTGTGGAGTGTACCTGCCAGAATTTGCCCCTCGCAGAGCAGCCTTTGTGCAAGCTTTTCCATCACATGCTTCACAGCAAATCCTGCTTCAGGGAGTTAAGTGAGTAACACATAAAACTTTAAAGAATAATTAGGTTTGACTATTAAAATGCTGACTTCTACCCAAATCTTTACTATATCTTCTCTACCACTGATTTCAGCAAGACTTGTATTTGTGGTTTTTTAATCCAAATTAAAATACAAATTCTATTTACAGCTTTTTCTCTCTGAAAATCGCAGAATCACAGAATCATTCAGGTTGGATAAGAGCTCTAAGATCACAGAGTTGAACTCTAAACAGCCTAACACTACCAGGTCCACCATTAAACCATGTCCCTAAGTGCCACATCTACATGACTTTTAAAAACCTCTAGGGGTGATGACCCAAAATTAATATTTTATATTAGTAGTAAATCAATAAAATTTGACTACTGGTTTCATTACATGAATTTTGTGGAATAGCAATAAAACAATAATTTCTGGGCCTATAATATTATATAGATTAGAAAATTTCCAAAGTCTTGGACATTGGCTTAATGTTGTACTTAGGTACAGTGTTTTTACAAACAATATGTTTTTTCTTGGTTTTCTTCTTGGAGTCTAAATATTAGTATAGCTTACATATATTTAGCAACAGAGTTCATTCCACAGAAAATAACTTCAATGACTTAAATAGAACCACTCAAAGAAAAAGTTGCTGTGAATGGAGGCTTCAGGATTTGTTTTTCAGTAAAAACACTGGAATTAACTCAGATGAAATGTATGTACCTTCTCAGCACCAGTAAAGACTTTCATGTGCTGAATCAGCTATCTATTTTGTTAAATATAAAAGTCCTTGGCAAGTCCTTGTTTAAAAGAGAATTGTTAGTGCAATGAATGGCAATATGGGGGCAAATGACTGCCTCAGGAGTGTGCCTTCAAAGCAAATTGCCTGTTTGTCCCCAATGACTGTGCTGTGAGTCACATCACAGGGTGGTTCCTAGACTCTTTCAGCCTCAGACTGAACTGGAAGGTTTATCTGCTGCCTCTGCAATGCTCCAGGAATCCAGTCCATGGACCAGATTAAAGACCAAAGTACCCTCTTCTCCTCAGATCTCTGCTCTATCACACCAGCTATCTTGTTATACAAATCCTCTTAGGATACACTACTTGCTAATGCATCATACCCTATGCCAGTCATCTTCTACATGTAATTATATATTCTCAGCCTAGCCTGGGAGAGGTAGCTGTATCTAAAGATTTCAATGAAAAGCAATGACTATCTCATAGTTCCATCCAATGGACTGTCTTCTGAAAACACACACTAATTGCATGCATGCATTTCACTGAATGAATTGAATTAGCCATTTTTTTAACTTTACTAGCCAAAATGTTACCACTGATAAGAGTGTGATTTTTTTCTTGTCACTCAAAGCCTATGCAGATATTAAAATCAAGTTGCTGAAACACTGTCCTTAAGTTTAGGTAATCACTACTAAAATTCAGACCGAGGAAAGTTTAAAAGTCATAGAACAACTCCTCTGGAAAAGTGATATGACAATACACATAGCTTTGAGACTACTGGCAGTGATTCTTCTGATTAGTGTTGTTTGTTTGTTTGCCCGCTTTATGGCTGCATTTAACGGTCTAAATGAACGATCACATCATTGTGCTAGTTATTCTTTACCTACAAAGCAAAAAGATGACACCCGTCATAATAATCAAATAATTGTTCATGATCTTTTGCCATTCCCTGAAGCAGTCTCAGAATAATTTTCTTTTTTTTCTTTTTTCTTTTTTCTTTTTTTTTCTGGGAGAGAAACTTCCCTAACCTAATTGGGGTTGAAGAACAGAAGCTTGCTTGCTCCTGTGGCGCAACGAATGCCTATTAGTTAAACAAAAACAGTTTGGGGATCCAGGGCCTCTGGCTGAGTAAAGGGTTGGCGCCTACTTTACAAAACATTCGCAGATTTCTGTGAATCTTCTTTTGTTTTTTCTAGATGTCTAGTTGTAATGCAGCTAAACTGAAGAGTGAGATGATTACAGGTGTGACTGTAAGGCACAGTGTCACATGCCGTTATCCGTATGGCAGTTCAGAGACGTGGAGTGAGTGCTCTGTTGCAGACTGCATCCAACCCCTTCTGCAAATTTGTTCATCGGGAACTTTGGGCAACTTTCAGTCTTAGAGTGGTGATGACTTTAACGTTGAAGTATTTCTGAATAGGCAAATACTCAGGGCTAGCAAAAGGGATCTTTGCCTCTAGAACTGATGTGAACAGACCCACAAGTGGTGTCTCCACCAGTACACCTTCCTACCCTTCTACGGCACTGCCTTGATACAAACGTTTGCTCTTGGGGCTGTGCTTTCAGGATTAAAACTTGCTGCAGACTCAGTAAAAGGCACAAACAGTGAGTAACTGTCTGCTATGAGCCAGAAGCACAGTGTGGATCAATGCCAATGTAGGATGGAATAAGGAATAAGCAAAAATGACAGAAGGTAAGGAGTTTCCAAAATATTTTAGCTCTGGCTTGTAGTTTTAGAAACACTATACTACAAGGAGATTTAGTCCATTGTTATTCAGACAACATTCTGTCATGACTTAGGCCCATCCCGTGATACGCACCGTGTGGCTGCTCACTCACTCCTCACCACCTCCCGTGGGATGAGGAGAATCAGAAGAAAACAAAGGTAAAACCTCCTAGGCTGAGACAAGGACAGGGAGGGATCACTCAGTTATAGTCATGGACAAAACAGACGGAACTTGGGGAAGAAATCAGTTTAATTTTTTACCAATCAAATCAGAGTAGGATAATGAGAAATAGAACCAAAATTTTGAAAACACCTTTCTCTCACCCCTGTCTTCTTCCAGGCTCGACTTCACTCCAAATTTCTCTACCTCCTCCCCCTGAGAAGGACAGGGGGATGGGGAATGAGGGTTGCGGTCAGTCCATCACATGTTGTCTCTGCTGTTCCTTCCTCCTCAGGGGAGGACTCCTCACACTCTTCCCCTGCTCCAGCGTGGGCTCCCTCCCATGGGAGACCATCCTTCACAAACTTGGCCATTGTGAGCCCTTCCCGTGGGCTGCAGTTCTTCACAAACTGCTCCAGTGTGGGTCTCTTCTGTGTCTTTCAGGAACAGATTGCTCCAATGCGGGCTTCCCACGGGGTCACAGCCTCCTTCAGGCACATCCACCTGCTCCAGCGTGGGGTCCTCCCCAGGTTGCAGGTGTGTCTCTGCTCCCCCGTCACCTCCATGGCTGCAGGGGCACAGCTGCCTCACCATGGGCTGCACCAGGGGCTGCAGGGGAACCTCTGCTCCGGTGCCTGGAGCACCTCCTCCCCTCCTTCTGCACTGACCTTGGGGTCTGCAGAGCTGCTTCTCTCACATTCCACTCCTCTCTCCACTGCAGGTTCACAGCAGGTTTTTTTCCCTCTTAAGTATGTTCTCACTGAGGCAGATCCACCGTTGATAACTGGCTCAGCCTTGGCCAGCTGCAGGTCCAACTTGGAGCCAGGGGAGCTTCCAGAAGCTTCTCACAGGAGCCATGCCTGTAAACCCTCCTGCTGACACCAAAACCCTGCCACACAAACCCAGTACACATTCTACACTGCAAATATGAGTCCTTGTCATATTGTTTTCATTCCTCCAGTGAATAAAAATTTCTCATCTTACGCTTCGTATGAGTGACCATGAATATTCTTGCATGTTTTAGCCTCTTGCTCTGAAAAGTGTTCTACTTAGATAGACCTTTTAATTGTTATTTCAACAGAAGAGACATATTTTCAGACACATTCATGAAATTATGCCTATAAAGTGGGCAGGCTTTTGTGAAAGAGTTGAGATGTAGCAATTCATTTTGATAATAAGCTTTTCCTTTTAGAAATTACTTCAAACTACTACCCATTTCTCACCGATTCTGCATTGGTTTGATGGGCCCATTTCTTTTGGTGGGTCTATTTCTAAAACTTTTTATGTGAAAAGAGAATTTAAGCTGTTTGGAGGCAGCTGTTTGTTTAAAGCAAGCTTGTCCCTCACAAAACAAACTACAGGGGAGCTTTAACTGAGGTGTCAAAGGAAAAACTTTTTCACTCATTTACTTTGTTTATCAAGAATCAGTAAACAGTAAATAGCTGCCTTTACAAATTCTGTGACTCTTATCAAAACACCAAACAACAATATCCACCTAAATTATATTTTAAAGTAATATTTTAATGGATATTTTCTTTCCAATATTCAGGTCAAATTTCCATTAAGAAGAAAGGTTTTCATTGGGTAAATACAGAAACATCAGGAGAAAAGCTTTCCAGAGCACAGGTACATTCTTCTTCAATTAATGGTGAGTTTGGGCAAAACATTCCGTGATTTTAATAGAAGTACTCTTGAAATTTCCATCATTCATGGCAGGGAAGACTAAAGGTTGCGTCCCTTGGGTGGGTTCAGCTCTACGTCTTTCTTCCCTGTTCAACATAACATCGAAAAATCTCTCTACCTGTTTGGCTTAGCTTATATAACCACAAAACAAAGGTAATAAGACTGAACCAATTTCTCTGATAAGAGGTTTTGAAATAGATGTCTCCAAATCACTATATTATAATTGGGGAGAATTAAGCTGTTGAGCCTGCCAGAGCCTGACTCTCTATACAGTCATTAGAGAGTAGCAGTCATAATGTGTAACACAAATCATTAGCTTTGATGTCACTCCTTCTCTCCTGTCTCTCTTGACTTTTTGTGCCATAGCAGTTACAACAGCAAATTAGGAAGCCACAGTACGTGTTTTGAGAAGGGGCTGGTGTTACACTCCATCAGACTTTACCTTCTCATGCAACAGAAGGGAATGCAATTGCGGATCATGATATTTCATGGGCTGAAGAGCTGAATCTGGTTTTATTTCCATGCAGTTACAGTAAGCAATTAAGTGACATAAAGTTAAAGGTTATTGAATTAACATAGAAATTTTTTCATAGTTGAAATAATATTAATTTTACACTTCCTTTTGAAGGTCTCAGTTACAGGGTACGAACATTAAAGAGCTTAATGCACAAATATACTGACTCTAACAAGAATGACCTGCTCTACCTTGCGTGGAGCAGATTACAATACTCCAGACATTACTACTCATTAGTTCCCAGAACTGTTCATACTGAACACCTTTCACAGAGAAATAATAATTCAAGCTCTACGTGCAGTACACAATGAAGGGGTTTCTGTCATCTCCATCCTTCAACTATTGCAGAAGTGAGCAACCTGGGCGGTATAAAAATAGATCGATAGGAATGGGATTCCCGAGATGTGTATGTGAACAATTAAGCATTCAGCTGTAACTTCATCATATAAATTACTTACTTAAGAATCCTGCATGTCATCCAAGTGCTCTGCCTAGCCAGAGAGAAAGTCATGGACCCTCAGAGGAAGATAATTACCACCTTTTCAGACTGTCTTTGTTGAAGTGTTGGCTTCTCTTCGCCAGCTACAGAGGGAGCCTGAATCTCTAGGTGGAACAAGACTCTAGTGATTAAATAATGCAAGTTATAACACAAGAAATCCTGCTCTAAGGGAGAAAATTTAAAATGTGAGATATTTCACCCCTGTGACTAGTTTTAACTACAGACACTTTGAGTGGGCAAAATGTATTATACTTTCCCCCCAGAGATTCAGACAAACATTCGCAAAAAGCAGCCTGCACCCAGTTAATTCTATTCCTATAGAAGTTTGAATACTTTCCAAAAACCTGTCCTTGAACCCTAACAGAATTTTGGATGGCCTTAGAAAAATAAAAAGAATGCTGACCAGCCTAAACCATACAATAAAACATTCCCTCTATTGGAGCTGTCATGTACACTAGCTGGGAACTCTCTAAGCTATAAATGTCTCATAGGAAGCCAGGTCAAGGAGAAGAATCTGATTCAGGATATCTACCTGATGATAAAAAACATATTGCAAATTGTTTCATAAATCCCACTGCCAAAGATCTAACCCAGTATCCTAGATTCATATGCTAGTAAATGTGCATTACTCAGGTTGCAAAGGGAGTTATCATCTTTACAAAATATTTATCTTCACTGAAATCAAATCCCAAGAAGACTCCCAGGGCACAGAGGCAAAATGGTTAAGTTGTCAAATATGGCCTTTTGTGTGTGAAGATATTTGCTTCTTGGCTATTTTCTGCTTGAATGAAGGAGCTAGAATTTGCCAATATCTTGTCCCTACATCAAAATTTCAGAAGAATCCTTTAGTTAGCTTGTTACTGAAAGATAGAAGGATGTCTTTCACCGGTTCAAACTAATGACTGTCTACAGATGAACATGCTCAGGAGAAACTCAGTATTTCTTCAACCGTTCCTTAACTTTACAATTCAAAAACAAACTTCCTATTCAAAACCAGTAAGATTTCTCCATTCTCTTCAGTGGCATTGCAAATCATACCATTGGATAAGATCGGGTTTAATAAAAGGAGTATTTAATAACAAATAATAAATCTAAACATATATACATATATTCATATGTGCTTGCAAATTAATATAACCCTGTTCAGTTGGAAGAACACTATTTTTTCTTTTGGTGTGATAACAGGATCCTTTAAAAATCTTGGCTGTATTTACACTCATTCACATACCCAGGAGGGTACAGGTCAACCAAGTCGTCTGTGGCCTTGTACAGCCCTGTTAACAAGACGTGATGTGGGCAGAGTCCTAACCATATAGAAGTCAATGAGACTTTCGCTGTAAGCTTAGACAGGGCCAGAATTTTATGTCATTTTGGAAACAACAGCAAAAAAGCAACAAATTAAACAAAAATTCTCCAAACTTAAAAAATGTTCTTATTGCCTACCTAGTTACGCACTTTCAGCCTGGTTTTGACTTTATCTTATGCAAATTACCTCCATGATTTTACAGATCCATATAATTTAAAAGATTGTTTCCTGCACTTTGATTCGAAAAATGATTCATGTGTGAAGATAAGCATTTACTTTCATCAGCATAGAGCTTTGGAGCTAAAGCATTTTTTGGCTGGAAGACAAAAACAGAAATACAGAACTCTTATCCTGCTCTTGTGAGACACAATAAAACTGGGCTTGACCCAAAAGTGTTGAAATTAATCTTATTTTGTCTTAAATGGTATAGTTATCATCTATTTCCTACTGAAGAGTTTTGCCATGCTGAGAATCTAGATAAACAAGTAATTGGCAGGGTTTATCTACCATTATACCAGCTGCTGTGGGAACTGAGATTAGTTCAGCTCCAGCGACTTTAATTTGTAAGGTATGAAACACTGTCAATCTGATTGTTTTATAAATGTAGAAAAAAGCCTATGACAAGCTGCAGGTAGCCAAGAAACCTCTAAGCACCAGCTGGAATTAATCTGTCTGATGAATATTCACAGTCATTTCACTATGTATACATAAGCAGTTAGATTTACCCAAGAGTGTAATCCCACTAATTATTCTAGCTGCCAAGCCCACAGATATCCTCTACTGAACTTTATCACTGGAAATGTCCATGCGTCTATGTAGACAGCTCCAGCTATTGCTTCTGCAGTACCTGCAGCCCCAGACGTTGTGTCCCTGAGGTCCGCAACATGCTCTAGGAAGGGCAAGACATGCATCTCATGCAGCCGCGGTGGCCCTGCTACAGACCTGTCCCCAGGTGAGAAGCTCCATGAGCTGCTCATGACTACAGGCCACCTCCACGGGACAGAGGAATGAAGCTCTCCCAGCGCCTTCCAGCCCTTCCCCTTGCAATGGACACAACTGCTCTCCACTCGTGTTAATTCACTCTCTGCAAGACTGAGCTGGAAACATCTCGTATTTGAGCTGTCTCCTATTATAAGACTTTAGAAACTGTGTGTGCCTTTCTTTCTCCATGGTACATGCAGGTACTTGTATCCCTTTCTCCCTCTAGTCAGAGAACCCAAACCCGGTTTGCACCTCAGCCAGCTGGAGAGAAGTACTGAAATAGGGACTGCTGTTTCTCAGAAGAGTAATGACATGGGCACGTTATGTACATTACATTTTTTACCATTTCTGCTAAGAATAGGAAATTATTCCAGCTTTTAATAGTGTTTCTAATGTCTGTGATAGATCTATCTGCTCTCCAGAGCAGGTTGGACAGTTGGACTTGATGATCTTAAAGGTGCTTTCCAACCTAAACCTCTCCTAGCCTTACAAATTCCCCCACTTCTCAGAAGGCAGGAGAAAATACATGGCTTCTAGCATTAACATCTTTCTTGAATTCCCCGTAGAACTGACTATGTTATAATCAGCATCTCTTTCACCAGGAAATACTTCAGCAAAACCATAGCAGTTTATAAGATTTTGACAAAAAATAGGACATTTTGTTTTCATTCGATCATTTCAGAGTGTTTTGTTTCATCAAAATGAAACACTTTTTCCAGCTTTTTAAAGAAAAATACTACAATGTTTTGGTGAAATTACATTAGACCATTTTTAACCATCCATGACTGCTGCTCCTAATAATTTTCCTGGTCTTGTAGGAAGTTATGTACTTTAAAAACTTCTGTTTGCCTTAAATACGTGTGAACTTCACTTTCCACTTCAAAAAAGTAGTAAAATTTTTCCTCTACAACTGCTCCTGTAGTTGTAGAAAGCTTTGAAAAATGGCTGGGTGTACAATTAAGGTTCAGAACCTGCAAAAAAAAAAAAAAAATCCTCAAAATTATTCTTTTCCTAAAACTCATCATCTTAAAGAAATGTTGCAACTTGAGGAGGGCCAACAGCTAATCTACTTTTTAATGCATTATATTAGCCCTGCACTGAGACTAAGACAGAACTTGCCAGTCTTCCCTCAAAAAATCACCACATTAAATATCTTGCAGCAGCTTGCTGCATGAAGTGGTATGTTCACTCTGTGCAACTTGTGATGGTTCAATCACTGCTTCTGTTATTCTTTTATTGGAGACATGGCTTTTGGATAGCTTTTTGAGAAAAACAGCATCATCCAGCGAAAAAATATAGGCAGTTCCAACTCCCTGCTCAGCTCTTGCCCATCACTTGCTTTGTTGTGGAATATATATTCGCTCTTTTTTACTGGAGCTGCTGAAGTATCCGTGCTGGCTGTGTTTGTATTACACTGTACATCCGTTGCACATAGGTAGTGTATGCAGAAATATTTCATTTAGGGTTTGTGTCTGCGTATGCATTAAACACACAGAATATTGGATAACTGATTCAGAGACCAGAGTTTGGCCTTCTCACAGCCCAGGTAAGTGGCCCAGTGACGGGGCTGGGACTCCATCTCTTCCGTGGTGAATGTCTCGCCGACTATGTAAGGCGGGGCAGCTTGGGAACAGCTAAGGCTCTCTGTGTTTCAGTTCCTATATAAACTAAACATACTTAAGTGTATAAACACGACAGAATCAGTGCAACAGGAACGGAACAGAAAGTTCTCATGTTCTGTGCTTGCAGCTCTGGATTTGAGTCCTCTTGTCAAGTCAACTAACCTCCGCAGCTCTCCATCCCAGCTTCAGGTCTTATGTTACATTCTCAACTGAAACCTTTCCTTCAGAATATTTGATCGAAACTGATGGATTAAATCCTCCAGGAGAAATAAGTTTCTCCTCATTTGGAAAACAAAAGTTGAAACCACTCCCAGTTCTTCAACAGCTGGAATTTTTAGCACATAAGCCGCCTAAGTGACTCTTTGGTGAGAAGCCTGAGAGAAAGAGGAAACTCCATGGGCATGGGGCCTAGAAACACAGTATTAGATCCCGTTGTACGTTAATTTGATTCTAGGTCAAGTATTGCTGCACACTGCAATTATGGTAATATGCAGAAAAAGGAGAGCAGGTAAGTAAGAGCCAGGTCACCTCTGAAACACAGAATAAAATTAGCATCTTAAACTCAAAGGGGAGAATACTCCAAAACACAAACCAGAGCAACAAGTGGTTCCCCTGCAGCAAAGGTAGTGCTACACATACGAAGTGCTGTTGGAGCTAGTATTTACTGAAAGGAGTCAGAAAATGATTTTGCAGCAACTGGTGAAGGAAGAGTTGTTCCTGTCATTGGCTTACCATCTAGGTCTTATTCCTCCTTTTGATTATTTATGTCAGAATTGATAGCTAATTTAGCTTACATGTGTGTGCATTCCAATTCAGATCTCAAATCTGATTCTTATTACTGAAGAAATAAATGTTTCATGTCTACTTTCTGTTTTTTCCTTATAGGTGAAACAGTCTACATTATTGCCTATTCCTCCTGCATAGTTCTCATCCTAGGAATAGTCCTGTTGACTCTCCTAAAGATCAGGTAATTTGATAGGGATATTAATCATTGGTTCTAGGAAATTGGAAAAGCAGAAAATGAAATGTTTTGACTTAGTTAAGAGGTTGGCACTGTAATTGTCTTTAAAAACAGTCCAGCATGCCCCAGTGATGGAAAGAACTGACATTGCGGGTGTCAGCAGGGAGGAGTGAAATACGATGCGTACCTACAATGCCCTCCATTCATGCCGAGATCCCAGGCTTCAGGAGGTTTCATTTCCTGTCCCGTGGCAGGGGAAGGTGAAATCTGAATTCAAAAATTCTGTGAGGCTACCTTCCTAGCCTTGTAGCAGGCAGAGGTAATGCAGAAAGGAAATGAGAATATTCAGCATTATAGCATATTTAGAAACCGAACTGTGAATGCTGCTATTGTAGTTAATATTCTTGCCAAATGCCGCATTTGCTGATAGGATTCTGTAAACATTCCCCCACACACAGCATGAGAAACTGCTCATACACCAGTGCTTGGTAAGAAAACAGAAATGTGCATTCACTTAGTCAAATGAACATGGCCTTTTCTTAAATGATACATTTTCTTGGACCAAATTAAATGGCCAGATTTCAAGACTTACACTGTCAGATGATAGGTAACAGAACATGATGTAGCAGGAGCTATATATAGTGGGAGGGATATTGAGTCAAATTTCATTATTAAATTCAGAGGCAGATCAAAGAGGAATCGTGCAGAAAAATGCAAAAGGCAAGTCAAGGATATATGGGAACAGAGGTTTTCTTTTTAGGTTTGCAGTTAAAGGAATATCAGCATATAAATAAAACTAAGATTTAAAGAATACAGGGGATAGAAGAAAGAACAGCACATTAATAACAGTGAAGGGAATTATTTTATACCACAGTGTTCATCATAAAAAGAGGGGAATTTTGCCACTGATTTCAATTAAGCCAAAGTTCAAACCAAAAGCTGTATAGTTTATTGTTAATACATGGACATTCTTTGTTTCAGAGCCTGCAGAGCAAAACATGAGTCAAGAAGTCCCTCGCCAGACCACTCTTCTGAAACATTTATGGTCCATTATAAAAGTCACAGATGAACTACCCCGTTGCTTATGCTTTTTAAGGCTATTCTTGAAAGCCAGCCTGTTGTACATATGCGATAATAAAATATATATTAGAAAACCTACTAGAAATTATGGAATTTTGGAGTTGAGCATACAAAAGGTTTTTATATTTATTAACACATATTAAACCTTTCATAAGAAAGAAAAAAAAAATTAGAACCGTACTCTCTCATTTGCCCAGATTCACAGGTCTGTCCTGAGCTGCACATTCCCTACATCTTTAGATGCACAGGACAATGGTATCAATGCTGTATCAGCATGAATCTGCCTAGCGGTGGCAACCTTTGAAGTCCACCCTTCTCATCTGAACTCATCTGGCAGAAATGAAAAAAATCCACTCAGAAATATTTTGGACAGCTGTTAAAAGTCCATATGCAGTAGCCTTGTCCACTGGGTTCCCAGGTACCAAGTACCAGACGTGATATTTGTAAGGCAGCATTCACAAGTAGCCTGCCTGTAGTTTGATGGTGGAGCACTTGGTGGGGCAGGAGGAGATCAGGATTACAACCCCTTTCAGTACAAAGAGAAATTAAACTCAGACTATCTGGGCTAATGCTTTGGCCCCAGCATATTGTTGCTGAAACTGCTTTTTTCTTTCTCCTCCAATATGCTTCCAAAAGCATCAGTGAGTCTGGCCAATTCGGACACGGTGATTTTAGAAAGCATTCTGTGGTCTGGATGCCCTGTGGAGAGATCCACGTGCTTAGGGCTAAAAAGTGCCTACTTCTTGAGAGAGAAGTTACAATCCATCTCATCATCTGTGTTTCCTATTCATTGTCTCTAGGCAATACCCGAAGTGCCCAGTTCTCCCCATGCAGTGTACTGGGAGTCATGGTCCCTAACACACCACTCTGGATCTCCTTTCTGGCTATGAGTTCTGGACCTTTCCCTGTAGTTGAGTTGTTTTGCTAGATTTGAGTTTCTATTTGCTAGCAATCAGTTGTTTTTGTTGTATCTTTGTAACAAATTGATTCTGGACAGCACAGGATAACGGACTGGCATTTCTTATACAACTGTTACCATAAGTAGCATATGTATTGTCTTGTTATGATAGCACCAGATGAATTAATTTTGTTTTGAATTCGATTAATTTGATTTTTTTCTGAATTCACACTAAACGTAACTCATAAAACAAACAGCATCAGGAATAAAATACTCGTTCCACTGAATTCAGTTCCAGTTTGGACCGTAACTGATTCAGATCTAGGGCTAGAAATTTATGATGTGATCAGAAGAGCAGGAATTTCTGCTCTTCAGTGTGGCTTTTGCTTCTGGCTTTGGTGCTTGTGAAATGTTTCAGTGAGCGAGTAAAGTCTTGCATGTGCAGTTCTACGGGGGAGAGTGTTAGAGCTTTATAAAAACGACTACAACATGCATTTCCTCTTTCCTTAGGATCTGTATAAAACCAAAAATTCATTCTTGTTTTGCAGTCAAATACTATCTTGTTACTAAATCAGCCTTTGGAAAAAGATACAACAGAAAAGTGGAAAGTTGGTTAGTTTGTTAACCAAAACAAACTCCTTTATCATTCCAGCAATTTGCACCACTTAGTTTACCTCCCATCGTGTAGGTATTTTGGAAGTAGCACATTAATGTTTTTCATTTTAAAACTGTGAAGATGAAAAAGTTCAAACTGAAAATACTGCTGAGAATGTGCTGTCATCAGTACTGGTTAAAAAACATTTATTCATATAGGAAATATACGTATGAAGTGAGCCCTGTGTCGGTTAATATCTTTTTGTAACTTTCTGTCTTATAAACTTTTTGTTTTCATTTTATTTTATATGTAGGTGTTATATATGTCCTCATATATGTGCTTAGACACACACACATTCGCGCACACACAAGTATGTAAAACGTGTTTGGAGCAGAGGGTAAGTAGATGAGTTACTCTGAAAGAAACAGATATTTAGCGGCTACTGTGTTGCTTCTGTAATTTTACAAGCTGTCTTCAGCAGGGCTGACTTTAATGCTTAATGGAAAAGTACATTTCCTCCATTATACATATAAAATACATTCTTTTGATTTATATTTCCTAGTGACACTGTATTTTGCCAATTGTATCTAGGCATTAATATTAAATAAAGACATTTCTGCTGGAATTATCTGTATTCAGGTGATCGTGACTAGTCTCTAACTGCTTCATTAACAGTTTTGTGATGGAAGAAGTAGTATTTTTGTAATAGCCTGTCATTAAAATCTTTTCCCCTGAAGTGAGGCATCTATACCTAATTCCCAGTTGAGGAAAAGTCTCACTGATGACTTGGGATTCCCACAATGTGTCATTTTGGGCAAGGATGTAGCATCCATCTCCCTTCCATTGGAGGCAGGACATTGCAGAGTGAAGAAATGAAAACTGATAGGGCAAGAGGGGGAAAGCATAAATTTTAGCCTTACAGAACTCTCATTTGAAAGGGGGAATACTGGGTTCCAGTTTTTTCTTTCAAGATTGTTTATACAGTTTATCTAAAGACGGTTTCAAATTAAAGGTATAAAGAGTTTTTGAGACAAGTACGCAGGACTAGCTGTTCTTTATGCAGTATTGAAGCTAGAAGGCCGTAGAGTCCAAGTCTCCAGTTCTCCTGTCTTGCCACAAGGAGTCTTGAATTCTTCAAGAGGAAGATTTTCCTCAGCCTTCTCACTTGGTTGTGAGGTAAGAAAATGGGCAGCTTGGAAAGACAGGCATGGACTCAGCCTTTTCAGGCTGTTGTGGGAATCCACACCCTGGTACTCTGAGCTAGATGTCAGACCAAGCTAATAACACAGAAGATGGATGGAAGCTGGACCAACAGCATTCCAAAGTTGTGGATGCCCCATCCCTGGAGGGGTTCAAGGCCAGGCTGGATGAGGCTTTGAGCAACCTGGGCTAGTGGAGGGTGTCCCTGCCCATGGCAGGGGGGTTGGAACTCAATGATCTTTAAGGTCCCTTCCAACCCAAACCATTCTGTGACTCTATGGTTCTATGATTCTATGATGGTGCCTTAAAAGAGTGAACACCATTCAGTGCAATCAAAAAAATTACCATAGGTGTCTTTCCACCGGGAAAAAATGTTAACCACTGGATTCAAGATGGCACAGACAACTGTCTGCAGCTCGTGTTGAGGCACTTCAATGGTAGCATGAAGTAGGGAATTTTACTGCTGACTTTTCCAAGTTCCCTGATCAACACGCTGATGTTTGAGCCCACATGCTGAAATCATTCAGCCCCCCATGAAGTGTGTAGGGGGTCTTAGGCATGACTTAGAGCACAGAGATTTCTACTCTGCAGTGGAACATCTAAAGTTAGATAACGCCTCATTGAATTTTTCGACTCCTACCTCCATTCCTGGCTGTAGCTTTTAATGTTTAGTTAATGGAGGGAAGAAATGTTTCCCTAGTAACTTAGAAGAGATTTGTCAGCTATAAAAGCACACAGGAAAACTGATAAAATGGTAATCCTAAGAAAATGCGCTCCAAATGGATTACGAGGTAACAAAGTCAACACAGGCTTACATGTCAGAGTGACAGCTTATATTTACTAATGCCGTACATGTGAGCTGGTTAGTCAGAGCTGCTGAATCTGGCGTAATACATGAGCATATCAGTTTCCGTAAACACTGGGATAGACTTTTATTTCAGCTTTAACACCACATATTGCAAAATCACAAATGCATTTAACCAAGAGGGTACATGATAATTCCTTAACAAACATATCATCTCTTTGACATTGGTTTCAAAGGACTAAGTTGACTTTGGCTGTAGTCCTTCTGCCTGCTGTGTTATTGCAGCAATGAAGGTCGACACTGCGTTACAGCAGGACCGTAGAGAAAAATAATCTTCAGAAATAAAATATAACAAAAGCATTGATCAGCACATCAAGAACTGAAAAGCAAGTGTCTTTCATTCACTTCTCCAGAGAGATTATTCTGTTTAGTCAGTTCTCTAGAGATTTCACAACAAATATGGATAACTTAAGGTAGTCTTGAGAAAGCACAGAAAATACCAGTGGCACAGAACACTCATTTTCAGGTACCACAGTATCTAAACAATATTTCTACCCCTTAAAAATAACTCTGTGAAAAAATAGGCAGATCTTACACTTTCAGGCTAACTCTTTGGACAAGTTTTCTTCATTTCAACAACACTGATCCCAAACATAGGAATTTTACCTCAAAGACTTGCAGTCTTCTTTTTGTGACTCCTTGTTACACTAATAAAAGTTTTATGAACTCAAATGACGCTATTAAGCAAGGAAAATTAGCCAAAGCCTCTCTGGACTTATTCAGAAGACCAGAATATTCCCTTCTTATTTCCATAAACTCTGGTTATACATGAAAATGAAACATTAAAGTGCTGGTTCAGAGCCAAGTTACCTTAATACTTAAAGGTTTAAACTACAAAGCAAGCTGCTGCTGGAAGACATTAGCTCTATCCATCTACAGGATCCATGTCATCACTCTCTTGTGAAAGGCACTGAAGAACAGTTATGCCCATCACTAAAGGAACTGGTCAACTTCTCCTCCAAAAAAGCACACCAGCCATGCCTTTAGGACACCATAATATCTTGACCAGCCAAAGCAGCCAGTATTTGACTCTCTAGCTATTGCCAACAACATGAGGAAAAGAAAAACTACTGTGAAAGTATTAAAGAAAATTCCAGCAATATTTCGACATTGGTCAGCTGTTGAACCTTCACAGGTTCAGATCAGGGCACAGACCGCAGACTGCACGGGGAATTCCAGTTTACATACTCCATGGCCCTGGCACAAGTAAGATGATTTCCATGTTGTTCTGTAAGATATCAGCAGTGACTTTGATGCAGTGAGCTACAGAAGAAAGTCTCCAAAACATAGAAGTAAATATCTTGGTACATCCAATTTGTCTCTGACAAGACCGGGAGAGGGCAATCAATAACTCCTTCTCTCCCACATACTCACAGAGCTTATGCTATCCCCTTTTCAGCATTTACAGAGGACTATCGGCAAAACAGACAAGGAAACAGCATGTCCCCACATTCCAACAATGTGATCATGATATTCGGCACTCTGCTTTTTTTTTCTGGATACCTTTCAACAAATATAAATATATGCACATTTCATAATGAGATAGTAATAGGGACACCTTCTCATGGAAGCCAAACACCTGGATGCAAGCCTTCTGCCACCAGAGGGTTACTTCAGGGTGAAGTGACAGTACTCAGCAGGGGACACCAATAGAGTCTAAAAGGGCAGGCACCATTAGTGACAGGTCACTCTGAATATAAGCATAAAAATGTAGAAAGTCAGAAGCACTGGAGAGCAGTAGCACCATCCCATGACTTACAGCTCTTGAAACCAGGACACCATGCTTTTGAAGGGATGTGGTCTCAACTGGTTTATTATGTGCTGAACTCAAAGCTGCCTGCGTGAGTGATGCATGCTCGTGGCATAGCTACTGGATTAGCCCTTGATCTTAAGGGCAAAATATGCTTATTTTGTGAAGCCAAAGATTAGGTGTTAAAATGCCCACAGTCAAAATAATGCCAGCCCAGGAAAGCAGAAAAGCAACATTTTATGTGCCTAACAAATTTTAGTAGCAAGAACATGAGAAGTCTCACGATTTTCAGTCACACTACAAGTAAAGAAGGATCTTGTGGGGATTGCTCACCTGGACCCACAGGCCTAAGTTCATCTCAGGTGGCACTTTTGGCACATAAACATTGGGTTGTTTTTTTTTTTTAATATGGCTATATGTTTCTCCCTCCCTTGTAACAATCCTGACAAACAATCTATTTGTCTGTGACCTCCACCCTGGATTACTATAACTCACTATGTGATCGAAGCTGAACGTGTGGGTAAAGCACAGGCTCCAGATGTGACTGCTCATCATTTCCAATGCTCACATCATCACAGAATAACAGGCCTGCATTTAAGGCTCTACACAAGCTCACATGTAGTTTCTAAAACAGACCAAATAAAGAACTGAGGCATTTTAGGTTGTTCATCCCCATGATGAACATTAGATTTCTTAGGTACCCTGTTTCAGTGCATAGGGACTGTTAAGAGCTTCAGAAACACAAACTGGACAGCCCAGATGCTGGGAAGCCCAGGATGGACTATATATAGAGGCATATCTGAAAACTCCTCCAGAATATATGGGTCTCCTAGTGCCAAAGTTAGCAATGCTTCATGGTAGTTAGGAACATAGATCTCTAGAACTTCCAAAGAACTGATCAGAGCTAGCTGTTTTATTCTGTAGTCTATGTTTTACATAGTTATGTTATTTAACACAAAAGTTGCGGTAGTAGTGAAACCATTCACTTTTAGCCAAGATGGTGTAGTTAGTATACTTACCAAAAAAGTGGACAGCATCAGTTCAGTTCCTAATTTGGCCTACAGTTGAAGCCCTCACCACCATCTTCAAGGAGAAATACCCTTATCTTTGCAGAGACATTTTTTTCTTGTGATATTTCTTGAATTCCATCCTACCCAGTGGCACAACTTCATCCACATTTACTAGAAAGCATGTTATTTTTCACTTCCGTATATAACCTAGTGGTTAGGCTCATTGAGGATACCAAAAAAAGTACGTTTGAATCTCCTCAGACTGAGTTTAGTGCAACATTCGGGCTAGGATTTAAAATGTGGTTTGCAGGACAACTACTTTTTTTCAAGGGTTTCTGGAAGAAGCTCAATCTTGCTCATGTCAGTAAAGTACAGGATCTTGGATGGAAGAACACTCATCAGGCTCTACATGAGAAATGCACACTCCAACTCAGAATGAGCTAATCCTGTGCCTGCACAGAAGCAAACTAAAGAGAAATTTTATTGTTAAACAGGAAAGTATTATAGTGTAGTTAGTAACGTTCAGGGGTAAATGGCATCTGAATTAGGGAGTCCTTAGGATGTCAATTCTGGCACCTCATTTTGGTTTAACTACTAATTACTAAACTAAGTACAACCTAAGTACTGCTGCAGATTCCTCACTTCTTCATTGGATCTAATCCATTTAAGAATTTTTACATCAGTGAATGGTTCAAGATCGGGTTTTATTAAAGTTCATGTTTTGATATACGAGCCATAGTGGCTGCCTAATAACAAAGCCCTAGCTGGGAAAATGAGGACAGAGAATTTTCTGTGGTGATTCCAACCATCCATTCAGGCCAAGAAAATCAGATTATTCATGTCTTTAAGAGTACTTGAAAGTCTTCTCACTAGATACCGCAGGAAGGGGTGCAATTAGTATTTTGGATTGATAGGCAAGATATTTCCTGCCTCACCTGAACACGTTTCTTTGTTTATTCTTTAATATTCTTTAATAATTGACTCTTACCATGAGAAGAGTGAAACAATGTAGTTTATATTGGTTTTGACTATCATTACAGCATAAAGAGGATAGAGGTTTTATATCAAGTTTCTAGCTTTGAGTTACCTGGCATGCGAGTTTGACATTCTTAAGCTGTGCCAATTTTAAACTATAGTACTAACTAAAAGATCCCAGAAAAGGTTCATTCTGGAATTTCAAAGGCAAGCTGAGACTCAGTTGTAACTTGGCAGAGTTGAGTTCCAGACAAAATTGATTCATTCTTTTCCTTCTTTGCATGTTATCTTTCACTTTCTTTCATCTTACCTTTTCCAAACTTTTCATATTTTGGAGGAAAATGGAGAATATGGCAAAAGATCATAATCCAGGGTTTTGGACTTTCACGGTAACAGGCTCTTTTCAGAAAAAAATGAAGGTTAAGTACACTGAGAATTACATAAGGATCTTACACAAACAACTAGTAACAAGACTAATGTTTCAGACTGAAAAAAAAGACAGTATTTTCATGGCACATTCGAACCGTTTATAGATAGGATAAGGCTCTTCTTTGAATTTGTCCATTATTGGTCTAAATGGCAATGCAGTTCACTGGCATCTTGTTGAACTACGACACTGAAAAGTACAGTATCACTATCAGTAGAGCACAGAGAAAAATTGTAAGTGGTTCCCTCTGTGTAAGGTAGTCCAGCAGAATATTATCCTCAAAAATTCATGATTTATAAGTGAGAATGCCAATTCATAGACTATAGAATAAAAAATCTAATTGTTCTATGAAACCTTTGACAAAAATTTAGCCCCTTCTATACTACTACCACCCTGAAGGATGGTTGAGAACCTTGCCAGTGTTTAATTGCCTCATCTAATACAGCTGACAAAGAAAAGCAACTACAACAAATTTAACATATGTAACAAATAAGGGAATTTGCATTAGATTTGGAGAATCTGGGAAACTGCCATTCACCACAAAGGCTTGGAAAAAGATAAAGCCATCCATATACTTAACAGATGTAAAACAAAACAAAAATTAAAAAGTGCTATTGCTAAAAAATTCTTATGGTGAATTCAAATTTGGCTCCATAGTCATAACACAACTGACTTGAGAAACGGAAAGTAAAGATTCAGATAAATAAAACACATAATAGAACGGCCACACACAGTGTGGAATCTCATAAACTACTGCAAACATCTGTACTGTTCGAAAAGTAATTTTGATTAAAAATTAACTATGTATTCACTGCTTCTATTCCGTTTTCCTGAAAAGAACTAAAAATCAATTTAAAGCATGGTAAAATGTCCTGGTGTTTATACATTTTTCTCATCTGTAGAAGTATCAAGCACAGGATTCTGTACTACAGTAATTTATTTCTTACTCACAAATCAGACAGTTCTTGACAAAACAGTACAGTACAGTACCTCTTCCCATAACAAAAAAGTTATATATGGATTCTATTTTGGTTCTTTGCTGAAATGGTTTTCTTATATTTATTTTCTTGATATAAATGTCCTTGGTCAAGGCAGACGACAAATGTAACTAAGCTGCAAAAAAAAAATCCATTTAATTGATAGTTCCAGTACTGAAGGAAGCTTGTGCAACTTTTGAGTTTGTTTTCTTGTTCAAAGCTGTACAGATGAAGTTCCCAGCTTCCATCACTGTATAAAGATTTACTCCCTAAAAAAGAAGTGAAATATGTTAAGAATAATAAATAGAGGCATATGTTGAAAATGCTCAAAATCCACGTTTTTTTTTGCTACCTGGTCTAATTTTTGCAAACAAAAGGCCTGATTCATGTCATACGTCAGTAGTGGAGATCAGTAGAGTTACAGACGTAGACAACAGCCACAGCTTCCAGTTCTTTGGAAAGCTCTACCCCTCTGAGGGGGATTTCTTACCCTAACAGCAGTGGACAAAGTAATCTAGTAATATCTTTTAAACTCAAAAGAATCTGGAATAAAGAACTGGAGTAACAACTAGAAGAATTTGGGAAAAAAATAGTGTCTCCATATGTGCTGTACTTACTTATCACCCAACATGAAGAAACTTCACACTTATAAGTATCCCATTTGCAGGTCAGGAAAAGGAGGAAACACACTTGTACTGGCAAGTGAGTTCAGTCAGAAATGGGATCCTGCATTCTCTTGAATAAATATAATCTCCTTCATGAAGTTCTCTTAAATGCAAAATTACAATTTACATTGCTAGCACAACTAAGCAAAAAATTGCAGCTGCTTGATCTGCCCATGTTAAAACAATGTTCCTTGAGCTATTTTTTTTAACTAACATAAGATACATGCCAGTACTGCTTGATTGCTAAAATGGAATCAGATCCCTAATTAAAGTGGGAAGAAATACTTCATTATTAGTGTCTTGGATTACTTCTGTATATTAAAATTTTTAGAGTTAGATCCTGTAAGTGATGTAGGTACTTGCTCCAAGACTGGAATTTACACTATGCCAGTAAAGTTCCTGTAGAAGGGATGCGAAAGGGGACTTTGAATTACCAATACATCGAGCAGTCACATAAAACTGGGAGAAGTGTGTCACTCAGCACTAAAGAGTACAACATGTATTGCACCAGATATACACTTTTGTAACACTTATGGATTTATGCACTGAAGTTCAGACCAAGACCTTATTTAGATGCTTAATCCTTTATTGGATCTAGCACTTCTATCCATGTTCTGGAATAAACTTCTCCTTTTCATTCTTGGAACTCGCTAAAAATGTTAATGAGACTAGAAATCACTTCATGGAAATGTATATATTTTTAATTTGAGAAAAAAATGCTTCAAAGTTTCCAATCAGCTCTAGTATTTAGCACCATCTAAGACATATTGTTCAAAGACATCCTTTTATACCTGTCTCATTTTAATACAGTTATAATAAGTGTGATTTCAGCTTATTCTGTTCATTCTTTATTGGTTATTACTTACGTTTAGCTTGTAGAGCGCTATTGCCAATAACGTAATCTAAGAAATTCTTAGAGCATCTGTGCTTTTTTACTGGGAAGAAATGAGAAACATACCACGATAGACATAGTTGGTAGGTAGAGTACAAAAGATGGCTTATCTATCAGCTAGGTACTCAGAAATGTACTTAAGTGTACTTGGTCACCACTCCATATATCCAGAATTATTTCTTGACACCAAGGAATGAAAAACAAAGACAAGTACCTCCAATAGTATCTATGAACTTGGATAAATGTTTTAAGTAAAAAAAGCTTCTGTTAGAAGGCAAAATCCTTTAACTCCCATTGACTTAAATTAATCAGTTCTCATTCAGCATTCATCAATACCAAGCTATTACCTCTCTGAACTTTGATTTTGGTGTCAGTAATGTGAGACTAACAGTACTTAGTTGCTTCTCAGAAAGGCTTATTGTTTGCCAAGCACTATGAAGGTATCATAGGAAAAATACTATTACTGTCATTGCATAGAAACCATATAGAAACTGTTTATACAGAAAGTACATGTCTCCCTACAAAGTTTCATAAGCATTAATGATCTATGACATAATTATCTATCCATTAGCATGGTACAACCAATAAATCTCTCTGCAGATGGGCTCTGCTAGAAAATTATTTCACATTTAGCCTGTTGGAGATTCATTTCATCCATCACTTCTTGGTTGCATGTTCTGAAGAACGGCAAGGAACAAACATTAATTATTATTTTGATGTATCTAGTCAATCTGAGCTCAATAATGTATGCTTAAATATTGTCCAGCCTTTGGTTGACACTTTAAGTGGATTGAGTCAACAAAATGAAAGCTTTAATGCACAGACGAGAGGAATATGAGAAAGCGCTCCTTGCAGGTGGACAGCACTAATAATTAGAATTTCATTTTGTGCCATTACACAAAAAGGGACAAATTAATAGATTTTTGTGATAATGGTTTTACTGAATCGGCCACGGTACGAAAAACAACCAACACTGCACAGACCAAAGCCCATATATTAAGGTAATAGCTTTGAGGCTCGATGTCTCTCATTCAGTAAAACACTCTTAATGGACCAGAAAAGGGTGAAGGAGCAAAGCTTTGTGTTTTGCTATTGAATAATCTATGTGTTTTTTTAAAAAAGGAATAACTAAATGTTTGATAGTGACATTCTTCATGGGATTTGGTATCAGCCTTTAGGACAAGCTAGATTCCTGCTTGGACACCAGATCATTCACAGATTAGTAAATCTTATTGACCAACCTGGAACAAGGTATATTTTATTTAGTCAGGACATTTTTATTTAATTGATTCCTTTTGCTATGAGTCAGAAGTCAATGTGTGTTTTTCCCAAGAGTGCACTGAAAGCCTAAGTCTGAAAGGTGCCCAGCAATGCAAAATGAAATGCTTTGTTTATCCTCCTCACTCCAAAGAACTCTATTATTTTAAAATAATAAACAACTTCTTAATGAAAAAACTACCCCAAAGCACCTACCTACGAACCTTTCAAAACAGAGTCCACTTGTACAATGGACACTTGTGATTAAATCTTTTCTGAACAGGTATCTGACATCTACCCATAACCCCTTAAGAAGCACATGAAAGCAGACAAACGTTACAGCGAACCCTGTAAGGTACTGAATATGATGTAAGGGTGCACAATTCAGAAAAAAAAGGGGATGTACAATTCAGAAAAAAGTTCCACAATCCTTTTACGTCAAGGAACTCTGTTAGCATGCATGCCCCACTGAACTGCAAGAGACAGCCAAGCAATAAGCTCCCCAATAATTCAGATCTTTGTATTTCGGATATCAGGCTTTTCCGTTTCTTCCTGCAGTAGTTCAAATGCAAACCACACACATTTCAGAACAGTGATGACCAACAGGAAGACCAAAGAGCAAATTTTTTGGAAAAGGCAGCACTACTTGATTCCCAGGAATACAGAATAACTAACATGCCCAAGGGATACTGTGTGCTCTTGAAGTGTGGATGCTCACTGGTAAGGTTCATGGAAATGCAGCTCAGGGCAGGTAAGCTGCTTCGCCTGCTATTCCAAGAACATGATTGCGAAGCCTGCCAGCCAGTAACAGCCTGCTAGCTTTGTACAATTTTGAAATATATGAAGCGGATAGTTGAGAAATAGCAATGTTCTGTGCTTGGGCTCCAAACACCACAATTTTTTTCTGCTTTGCAGCCAGAAAAATTGACAACAAATTAATAAGCGCTATAAACCAAATCCAAAGTTCTATGAAAAAAGCTGAGGTTTTCTTTCCACTGATCAGCCTTCTGGGCAATGTCTACAGCAGTGATTTTTACTGAGGCAGAGCAATGACTCAAATCAGTTGCTACTGAGTTCCTCATAGCTCCAGGTAGTGAGAGGGGGGGTTATTCAAATTCCTGTCAAATCCACAAACCAATTCTACTCTAAATTACTAGTGAAGACAGCATCATTCATATTACGTGTCAAGCAATGTTAAAGCACTGAGTTTGCAAAAACTGTTTGCTCCCAATATTTTATTGTATAACACAAGTAATTGCCAGGCATGTATCTTATGTTTTCTAGAAAAATATTTTTGTTTTCCTTAAAGGCTTAAGTAGAAAGTAAAAATATCTTACTGTATTGATCCCTAGACCGTTAAGCATGTATATCACATCCTCTGTGGCTACATTTCCAGTAGCACCTTTTGCATAGGGACAACCACCCAGTCCTGCAACAGACGAATCCACGACAGCAACTCCCATCTGGAAGATAACAACACAAAAATGCAGCGTTAGCACAGAGTATTACTTATAATTATTCATAAACAGCAGGCTATACATATTAGTTACCATGGATAAAAGACACATTTCTCCACAAATGGATGTGTTTCTCAGAGGATATTCCTTATAACGGCATTAGTCCTGACATCTTCATAAGGCAAGACTCTTCAAACACAGGATGTAAAAGAGAGAAATAAAGGTCCATCACATGTGATTTGGGCAGATAAGATGATTACTGGTTTAGAGCCAGAGTTGTAGATCTTTTCTCTCTTCATCTTGCTACATGATATTTTTAGTACCCTGCCCCTACTCCTGCAAAGGCTTACGTGCAACCAAATACAATCACTGCGTTTATTCAAATGTGTAATTTTAAGCATATGTATGACTTGGAAGTCTTTAGAATTAGTATCTGACTCATGTCTCATCCAAAAGATTTTGTAATTTCTATCATCTAAAATGTGTTTTATATTAACGGCTATTCTTCCACATAGAACTTCCCTCCTAGCATTCCTCTCTTCTCATTTTCTTTTCTTTCCTCTTTATTAGAGACCATGAAACCACCATGTAAATAATTAAATAATGTTTTTGTTCTTGTTTTAGAGGAAGACTACAAGGTATTTTCACCCAAATTAAAACCCACAATGTAACACAGAATTACATTTTGGCAGATCTGTTAAAGAGTTCATGAGTTTAAATCAGCTGGAAGTAAAAGCTTAAAGAACTTTATCCTGACCCATTGTTTATTGTATTCACCAATCTAGAAGAAAATTCAACCCCCAAAATAGCAAATTTCACTCTCTAGCACAGTCTGGGAGCAGCATACAAAAGCCTGTTTTTTCAGATGCTTGGAATAACTGAGGAGCTTAGATATCATAGAAGTTCTCCATAGACACAGGTTCCGATCTTTTAATATATTTTTGAGGCAGGACTTGATGCACAGTGTTGAGCTTTCTCATTTAAATTAAGACATGAAAAAACAGCCAGCTGTCATGAAATCATAACTCTCTGATTTCTGTATCCTTCTCTCTCCTGATCCTCTCAGCATATTCATGATAAAGAACAGTAAACCCGTTACCAACTCTGCCCAACAGACAATTAATTAAATTGAATTTCCTATGGGATAAAGCCTTCCCTGGGAGATCGGTCAGGGAGGAAAAAGAGCCAAGCCTGTGATTCCACTGACTCGTTTAGTGACCTCTTGCACTCTCTTCTTTCTGTGACTAAATTTTATTAAAATAAAGCTGAAATTGGGAAGCAATTTTTCTGTTTTACCAGGTTAGGCGTGTGATCCAAGACACTGCATCTCCCTTGTTAGAGAAAGCTCTTCAGAATTCTCCTTGAAGATTAGATGCCTTTGGAGGTATTCAGGCTCTAGAGATAACCACAGTCAGGCAATGATACTAGGCAGAGATGTCATCAGCTTCTCTCTACCTCAAGCACACTAGAGGGTTCTCCTCTCCCTAGGGCCAATCTAGGCAGACATACACCAATGTGCAGTTCAGGCAGACTGAATCGGGGTGTGATCACAGCTCAAATTCAGGACAGGAGTTCCTGTGCAGAGATAAGTTTTCAATATTCCAACTTTTGACTTTGGGTCCGGAGAGACGCAGAGGTTAACCTGTGCCTGTTCCTCACATTTTCAAGTTAGTAAGATCAGCTTAGAGGTCTGGCTGTCCCATAGGCTGGGCTGGGAGCCCGAGCTTCTCTTTCACAGCCATGAACACAACCAGCTGGCAAGGTAGGCAAAAGACGAGGTCCTGCATGTTGCAGTTGCTGAAGTCCCCTTTCTGAATATGCCCATCTGTGGTTTTTTTAGTTCTGAAATAAACTTCCCTAGCGTTTTTTTGTATTTGCTTCTAGTTTCAACAGTGCTTTCCACAGTTTCATCACTGGCCTTACAGGCTGTTTGATGTTCCAGCATTTCTGAAGGGCAACAATACGGAGTCACCCAATTAAGCTTGGTCCCAGGTCTTATTCTCAGGCAGGGAACTTTATCTTGAGTTAGGTAGCTGCTCAAAGCCTGTAATAAAGACCTCAAAGGGGCCAAGGTGCATAACTGTGACAGGCAAGACAGTATTGTTTAATATTGCTCACACAATGAGACTTTCTAAGAAGGGATATTGTACTTTAAAGTACACTAATCTGTGAATTATGGAGTGAATCACCAAAGTACATGTTTCACCTTTCAGCCACTTGTCACACACTTTGTTTGTGTAACCCACTGGTCAGAAAATGTGTTATACAACACATCTGTGTCCAATACACAGAGGATATGCTTTTATGATAGCTTTCAACTGGAAATTCTGTCTCTTTTTGCACTAGCTGCTAAGATTCATACATTTACTCTGGAATTGCTTCAAGCTCCACAGCGGCAGCTGTTGGGTTTGCGGGTGTCCCTGCAGAAACACACCTAAGGCCTCTTCATGGAAAAACATAGGATAACGTGAAGGTACGCTAAGGGAAGGGAAAAGGCAGACGAACACGTAAAAGTACTGGCATGATACAAGCATGCATCCACTGCTGTGCCTGCTCTTTCAGGCCAATTTTAAGATTTCCATCAGAAATTAAAGTTCTGCAGATGAAAAGGTAGAAAAAAGTGTCCTTCATGGAGTTTCCTTCCAGCTGTCATAACTGCTAGAGCATTCTTCTTAATGTGCTTATTTTCAGTAACTTTTACATGGGGATAAAAGTTACAGGCAAATAATATGCTGAGGTACATCATGGCTGTTGAACTCCCAAGGAACATCAACAGACTCAGAAACAGCTTTAGTAGCATATAAGTAGCCACTTTCTAGCCCCAGTGAATTCTCTCATGCTTGTTCTTGTGCAAAAATGGGAAAAATATCAACAATTGATTTGGTGACAATTAAAGTGGCATCTGAAAACAGCTGGAAAAGATTGCCAGTTCAAAGCTGGGGAGAACCTCCTCGTGTTGGGTGTCACCTATATTACTATCAGCAGCCTGCTCCAGTGCTTCACAGGGCACTTGCTATGAGAAAAAAAAAAGAAACAATATACTGCCAGCATTAAAAGTGTGTGCCTTCTAAAGGCATTGGACATATAGAGATATTTATTTCTTGATATGTTTGTATAAACAGTTGGGATGCCACTGTAATTCTGCATTTGCAGTGCAAGTCTCATCACAATGGAGTGGATATTGCTTATTATTGTTTGTTGAAAGTGTTTGTGAATACAGGGAGGGGTATGGGACCCCACAGCAATCAAAAGGTAACGTGAAATCCACATCTTTCTCGAAGAACATCCTAGTATTCTCAGGCAGCCTCACCTGAGTTAATTCAAACTCCACTGGAAGCTGGAGTGAGCTCAGTCATTTTAGCCTAATGTACACGCAAGAGCATAAAAAGAGATGTCTTCTGCTGGGTTAGCAGTGAGAGCAGTAACCTTCAGATGACAGACAGTGATCATTGCTCTGTCTTTTAAACCATCAGCTATTCTGGCTAAACAGAAAAAGGAGAAAGTCTAGTCACAGCTAACACCCTCCGTATGGTGGCTTTGATCCTAGTCCAGGACACTTAAAACTGTTACTTCCCAGAAGTAATGTATAAACATGTTTACGTCTCTAGAATTGTATCTGCATCCGGATGGGCTCGCCATTTTAACATTCAGACAGTTGTAGATAAGGCCTTGACACAGTGCAGATAATACAGCAGCTCTGACTGACCTCCAAATCTGACATGTCTTCAAATCAGTGCTCTTAATATGCAACGAGCGGGTGTCTCTGCCCATGAGATATTGGCCTTTAAAGCTCTCTTCACAACACTTCTGATAAGATGTCCTCTGCAACATACTGCTCTTGCAGCAGCAGGCTCAGCTGCATCTGTCTGCTCCTGCATGTGGTACGGGCAAAGATGAAGTGTTTTCTGATTTGTGGGCAGAATCACTGCAGCTCGTCTCCAGTGTGGCCCCACTCAAAAAGTCCTTAAATAATCCATACTCCAAGCTCCATTCTAACAGTGCGAAAAACAGATGTTGGAAAACATCCTTCAGCAGCACTACTAACTAATTTGGAGGTTAATATCACAGCCCAGCCTGTCCAAGCACAGATTCTGAAATAGCACCTAATAAATAACTTCACTACACGTCTGAGCAGCTATGAAGCTGTTTTGCTTTTGCAGTCATTAAAAGCATAAGGGGCTCTAAAAGAAAAGCTAAAAATTGACATGATGTGTAAAACAAGGCCTCTTCCTTCATCACATGTCCAATATTTGCCAGGCTTTTACAAGAGATAATGAGTTTCAAGCCTTTCAGCAATCTGAGCTTGCAAAACATTCACTGTCAATATGAGATCTTTAAAAAGCCCACAGTCTCGTTGTCACTTCCTGACAGGCACTAAATTGTGCTGAGATTCACAAGAAGTTGCACTGCAGCTATTTTGCAGGATATGTCCTAGACGAGCGCTCACTGAGCTGCTTACATCTGGATGTGTGTGGGGGTGAACAACGGCTTGGCTTCCAGGACAACTTAAGTCCTCCAGTCTTTTCTGACACTTGTAGAGTTTTGATAATCACTAAATTCCTCACAGGGGTTCCTGAACACCTTCCAAACTTTAGCTTTGGTTAGCTTTAGCTTACTCTCTAGAGAAAGCAGAAGACTTTTTGCTCCTGTCCCATGCTAACTCCCTATTTGTCCAATGAGAGAGCAAGGAATTAAATTCATCACCCTTGTCAAATAGCCAGTTTTAACAGGAAAACATTATTGCCAGTGAATAATAAATGCTTCATGTTTCTCAGTTTGCTTTACTGCCTCCCCATAACTTCTTGTTGGGACAGTCAGTCTCCTTCCTTGCTGATCTTTAAACTCGTCTTTGTCTGAAAATTTGACTGAAAATTAACTTTGTCCCTCTCTTAAAAATGGCAAGGTCAGCATCAGTGTCTCCAGGGACACACAAGGTATAAATCAGAAACTATAAACCAAGTCTTTCATAAATTGGTATTTTTTTTAAACAGTGAGATTTTGAAAACGTAATGTTGAAGATCCCAGGTATGCATAAAATAGGTATTAAATAGGAAAAGATTTGTTGTTCCAGAAAGCTAAGGGGCCACAGCACTGTAAAGTTCAGTACCACAGTGTCTTAAAGACAGATGCACATACATGACAAAGTATCACCGCATCAGTTCAGCACTCATTCAAGGAAGGGAGAAGGAAGGGAGGAAGAAGTAAAAGGAGGACCTATACACGTTAGGTCAAGGACTGTCCACCCACAAGTCAGCACACAACTAATACTTCCAACTCTTTAATCCTGGAACCCTGTCAGTGCCTAGCTGGCACTCAGCGTGGTGTGGTATTTTCTTATTACTGAGTCTCTGCGGCATCAGTCTGCTACCCACCACTACTTGGTACGCCACCGGGGAAAACTCCTCCTGCAGAGATACAGGTAACTATAGAACTGTCAATAACTATGCCAGTAAAGTGGCTGTGCCCACAGACACCCTTCTGTAAGTTACATTATCGAGTTGTCCAAAATCAAGGCTTGACACTCCCCTTTATTTCAACAAGACAATTGTATATAAATAAATATTATTTTAGTAATTGAGGAATTAGAAGCTTATATTTCTACATATAAGGCAATAAAATGGGATAACACCTCTCTGTGGAAACCCTGAAAGTTAACTACATTTCCTTCCTGTTTCTTTTTCTCTTCTGTCTTGCTGAAGATTAACACAGCACAAAACACTAAACTCCATCACTACTGACCACAGGGTGTCACTGTTACATTAATATCTATAATTTCCCAGTTCATTTAGTCAGAAAATTAATACATTCAGCCAAAAAAAAAAAAATCCTTTTCTCCCAAAATGTACTGAGATGCAAGCAATTTGTGGGCAGACATGCTGCATAAAATAGGCTAATACAGCATTCCTGTAACTTATTGCACACATTTTTTCATATTGCTACTGACACATTTATTATAAGCAAAGCTGGCAATGACATCTAGAGTTAAAGTTCCCTAACACTTTCCATCATAAGGCCCTACTTTCAGTTGTTTATTACTTTGTCAGCCTTTAACTGCTGGATCTTATATTTTCCATGCCTCGTCTCTGCCTTGGGCCGGATTGTTTTGGAAGGTTTTAGAGAAAAACGGGGTTGGCCACTTCCGAGAACAAGTTTTGGGGAAGAAAAATGCTTTGTTATGCTAATATTCAACAATTCTGACATGAGCTTCTTGGGGATATTCTTGTAGCTTTGCACTCTTAAATTTGGCACAGGAGGAGGAATACTGATTTTGAGAGATCACGCAGTCTGGACTTAGGAGCTTAGGAAAGTTCCATCTCATTGTCAGGAACTCATCAGCCTGGTAGCTAAAATGCCCAAGGGTCAAGAGCGCAGCAGCTGATCATGCTCTTTCCCTTTACCTCAACAAAGAACCGCGAAGCAATTTTTCTGAAACTGAGTTGGAAAATCTTCGTCTCTGGCTGACAGTGCACCACCTTGCACAGAAAGCCTCTCACGGGCAGGCTCAAGCAGCTGAGATCTGCGTTGCAGAAGCGGTTCTTCAGGGAACGTTCCTGGACGTTTAGGGGGAATCAATGCCATTAAACATGAGACTGGTTTTGAGATTTTGAAAAGCTTAGAAAGTCCCAATAAAAATCCCATGCTGTAACAAAATTAATATTGGGAAGCAGATGTTCACAAATCACTATTAGCATTGCCTATGCAGGCTCATTTTGCTTCTTTTTTTTTTGAATCTGTGCATTCTGTTATTTACAAGACACTGGGGTTTGCTAATTCCGGGCTGTACACAATTCGAGTTGCTCCCCTGCTAAGGATCACAAAACCTGCAGGGGGAGCAGGAGACACAGTTCAGGGTCTTGTTGAAACCCATGAAGATGCGACGACCATCAGAGCACTGAGTGACTTCCAGTCTCCCTTCCTTCCCTCCCAAAGCAACCCAGGGCGTTGCCAGCTTTCCCAGTTCAGCTGCTGCTGATTTGAAGCAAATAATTCTTGCCTCAGATGGTCTTCAGCAGAAGTTGCTGCTCTCAGGTGAACCTCTGCTATTTTAACTGGTTTTCTGCTTGTAATGTGAAAAAAATCTGATCTAAAAATGCAGGATATTAATCTTATAGATTTAAGTTTGGACAGTCAGTAGATCAGGTAAACAGGTAGAGCAGAGAAGATAATAATCTTTGGATCTGGAGAGAAAGGAGAAACCAGAGAGAAAAGGCAAAGGGTAGCTTCAGGGTCGGCAGGGAGAGAATCATATGGTGCAGAGATGCAACAACTGCACCAGGTTGTCTGTGCTCTACATGCAGCCAGGTGACAAGCAGGTTTTTGCCCCATGCTACATTCCAGTGTAGATGAATAAAAATAAACTGAGGGCTTTGAATGGATAGGAAAGGCAAAAAGATTACTTAAATTGATGGTAAAGTTACTGAGGCTTGCTTAGGGAGAGGAAAACTTTTCTGGGACTGGAGAAAGCGTGTTTGTAACTGCTGACAGTGAGAGTCCAATGAAGAAACAAATTTCACTCACTTTGCAAGGGATGGATAACAGAGGATAAGCAGAGTAGACCCATACCCACTACAATAACACAGCTGAATTATCATAGTAGTTGAGTTATGGGATATCAGCTGAGAATGGGTTGAACGAAGGATGGAACCACAGGTAAAAATCAAAGTTTGAGATGCAGGCTGCAGGGACTTCACTCTGAGTTACAATATTGAAAAAGGACAAAGTGCTACTACGGAGCATCAGGGAAAGTCACTGATCTAGTATTTGAAGTGCACATGGCAAATGTGGAACATGTGAATCTATCAACGAAAACGGCAAATACTGACATCACAGTATCTGAAAAGGCTACTTTTTCCTACAGTCAAGGAACACATAACCTAGTTATTCTGTCTTAGGTACTGCTTTCATTGGTACCTTAGAAAGAAACTGAAAATTCTTTCAATCTTGTGTAGTCTTGGTTAGTTTCTGTCAACTCCCAACCCTTCTAGTTACTGGAAGACCAATTACTATTGCTTCACTCCGTGGCTTAAGCTGGGTGGCCAGAACTGCTCCTGGAGGTGCAATTTCCCTCGCTTTGTATAAAGAGAACACTTTCAGCATGATGCAGCAAGTGGCAGAGGACACTAGCTTGTACCCATCTGAGCAAACAAAATAGGTGGGTGGCAGAAAACATCTACGTTTATAAAATGAATTTGTAGCAATGATGACATTTATAACAAAACTGGGAAAGTAGAGCAGAACTATTTTCATTCCACGGTAGTATTATGGTATGTCAGCATCAGGGCGTCTAAAGGAACAAAATGGCCAGAGCATCTAAAATCCTGTCTGACTTCAATTCAGCTAGAGCCCTCACATAGCAGCACCTGACTCCCCTGGAGCCAGGAACATCGCTCACCCACAAAAACCACTTTGTTTTGACTTTCATTCCCCATATTATCTCTGAAATCACACCCACCTGCCACTCAGCAAAAATGGGGACCTCCCATGCATCCCCGGAGCTCATCTCCAGATGTGCTGTGGAGTCCTACAGAAGAATCAGCTCCTTGTCTGGGGCTGATCATCCATATGATATGTGTGGTCTTCACAGTCCGAAAACCGCCACTGGCGCTTTGGCGTGGAAGCTGGGGAAGCTCAATGGAGCAACCCGGGTGGAGGAACTCCAACATGACATCAGGAATTCTAAAGGGTTCTTCCAGTGTCTGAACACGTGTGCCAAGGTCAGCCTCTTCTCTGCCTTCCTCTGTGTAGCTTTCTCCAAGGAATGCTAAGGCAGACTAAAGGCAAGACTCCAGCTAAAGTTGTTGGACACTAAGATTGATGCCTGCTAGTTCTAGTACAAGGACATTTTCTTCCACAAGTAATTCAGCTTCACCCAGTGCCTCCCATCTCAACTGCATAACAAGCTGCCACATCTAGAGGGAAAAGGCCCTTTCAGATATCAGTGACTTTTAGCATTGTTCCCACTCACATCTTGTCAACTAGACCTACTCGTGTTTCTCCTGGATGTGATGATATACAAAGCGAGGGAGCAGTTGGTAAATATCCTTAAATCCACGTCTCCCTTGTCTCTGTCACATACCAGAACATCTGCTGAAGATTTTGGATACTATCCCAAATATGAAGGCAGTAAGAACATATTAAATGATCTGTTGCATGTTACAATTTAAGCAGATGACTACTTCTATCTCATGCTTCCAAGGCTTTTCCTCTGACACCAGTACCTATGCATTCCAGAAAGCTGCTCAATTTACTGTGGTAACTATTATAACATCTTCCTTCCAGTTTCACCTATTTAATAGGTGAACCAAGCTAGGTTATAGTCAAACCCTTTTTCCCCCCTCTCAATAACCAACTCAGAAAGATTTAGCTGATTTAGAAAAGGAGTGGATTCAGCAGCGGAGCTAAAAAACCCACATGTGCATCCAGACACAAATACATCCAGTAGTCAAGCAGTGGTACTGTCCTACCCGGGGCTCAAGTTTTTTCTTCATCTTCCTTCTAAATAAATGTCCTAACTCTTGGGACATCCAGGCAGTGAACCGCAAAACTCCTGCCTATGGCTTTTTTCTCATCTGAGACCCAAACTACGCTGTGCTTCACAAACACAGGGCAACATCTAAATGGAAGATCCTGCTGAAGCTTAAGTTTTAAGGTACTTCAGAAACACCAGGATGGTGGTAGGTTCCCTGCACACCCCTGAGGAGTCTAGCCTCTCTCTAACTTCATCTTTGCCCCTCCACTTTTCAATCAGTTTTTGCTGCACTTTCAATCTCCTTATGCAACAGCAAGATTTAAAGCCCCAGCAGCACAGTCCTACTTCCTAGAAGAGTCTGGCATTTTATACAGACCCAGATCTCCTGAAACTCACAAAAGTGGATTGGACTAATTCTTACGTTACTGAAATTATTATTCACTGGGAGCTTGCTTGAGCAAGGGCATGGACTTCAAGATTGTACCTTTATTGTTATTATTAATTTCAACCTGCAGTTGGAGTTCATAGATTTGATTCCACTTGCAGATCTCAATAACAATCAGTGAAATACCAGAACTCATTAATAAGCAGGCAGAAAGGAAAGGACCTGATTGTATCAGAGAGCAAAAGTCTGTTTTAATCTGTTTAATGGTTGTTACAGTTTTCATCTTTTCTTTTTTTTTGTGAGGGGAAAAAAAGAAAAAAAGCAAGAGCTCTGTTAATTCCCAAGGCTACTTATTTTGCAAAAGAAGATACTTGAGGTTTTCTAAAGGAAGTCACACATTTCCAAGACAATGTATGTGTTATAAAATTTGCTACTTAGAACTGTGTAATCACTTTAACTTTCATCAAGTGTGTAAGTGTTATCTTTAAACATTGTTTTAGTTGTTCAGATTAATTTAAAATGTACTACAAGGATGTGCAGAATTTTGAATTCTAGTTTAGTTTTTCCATAATCAATGGTATCTTTTGCATTTTATATTAATATACACATTAATATATGCTTCATACTTACAATGCATAGTAGTTACAAATGCATAGTTATATATATATATAAGTATATGTGCTCATAGCAGTTATTTTCTAATGTGAGAGATTCTAATGTGGAGATATATCTCACAAGAGAAATTAAGAACTGTGCATCCTATCTCAAGCTGAAGAGATGTATATCTCCATCATTCACTATCACTCCATATTAGATTTAAAGTCTAGGCCAAAAATAATTTGTACAGTTAATGCTGTTAAACAAAACCTGCACTTTTTATTCAGACATAACTACTATTTTGAATCTCAGTTCTATTTTCATAGTGCCCTGAGTGAAACTATACTTCTATTTTAGTACCTAGGATGTAAGGAAGCTCAGACTCTGCTCCCCAATATTCATTGACAAAACACATTCAGCATAAAGAAATGTGGATTGCCAAGATGTATGGTAATTTACCCTTAGAATAAACCTCCTGGCATTTATTACATCATCTGGATTACACAGGTGCATATCCATCTTCTCCCATATTTGGAAAATAAGAACTGTGTTTTCCATTCAAACGCTTTTAACTTATTTACAGCTAGATCTGGAGACTTAATATTTATCATCACAAAGTATAAAGCCAAATGTCCGTTTTCTTCAGGAGCACCAAAGATTAACAGATTAGAATGTTTTCCACATGTCCATTTTACTGTCAAGAGAATATTAAAGAAGTTTTCCAGCTTCCGCAGCTCAGCCAGATGTCAATGGATCCCACAGTGAAGCAAAATTGGCAGAGTAGCCTTCTCATGACCCCAGCATTGTTTTATCAAGGATCAGTTTAAAAGTATAAAGGGTCATTTCTTGCTGAGATCTGTAATGTTTTTCAGCCCTTTTCCCCTGCAATTACACAAAAGTGCTGACTTTGTTGAACTACTGATATGCAGTAGTATTTCTTATGACTTCTCTCACACTGTGCTGTAATTGCTGTTTGTGTTGGCACAAGAAAAGTGCCACGTCTTGTTTCCACTGTACATTTCCGGACTCTGGTTTCAGTAACATCAGTGTAGGATATTGTACTGGGCATATGTTTTGTTGTGTAAACATTAACTGGTCATTTACCCTGTCAATCTCCACAGTACGGCCTCTAATTACCAGAGGTTGAGGGGCTTCAGATGGACATTTTATAAAATATTTCCAGTAGCTATACTGCTTCTTTTTTTTTCTTCACTTGTAAAAGAATTCCAAAAATCATTGCAAGGGAAAAAAATACAACATCAAAAACCATAAAACAAAACCCAACAACAAAAACAAATGTATTCAGTCTTGCACACCTCATTCTCTAGGAAGTAAAGACTAGGTTCCCAACTAGTTAAGCAAAAGTTATGGCAATATTGCAGTAGACTTTTAGTATAATAAAATATTAGATATTTCTGTTTTCTTTCAATTTGATTATTCTATTTTATAGCAAAAAATAGTATATTATTTCTAGCAGTATTTTTTTTCTTAAAATTCATTCTCACTAAAAAGCCCCTGAACTTGCAAACAGCTATGCACATACTTAATTTGATTCAAGACTCAGACAAATGTATTTAACAAATGGAATCACTACGGTCTTGTTGGAAAATGTAGCATCTACTGCAAAGATTCAGAACCAAGGAGCAACCTCTCTTTAAGAGCTCTGGAATATATGTTTTAGTCATTCATCTATACAATTTCAAGGAAGCAGAACTTTCCATTTTGTGCTAAAATATAATGTCCTGAGTAGAATTCCAGGAAGGGATTAAACAGTTAATAATTGCAGTAATGTGACCAAAGAAGATGCAATCAAGTAGGCATCTTTTTGGACACCACAGTCAGAGTGAATCTTTATTTCAAACAAAGTTTTCACCATGATCTTCATCGTAATGCAGGAAAAGTGAAAAAAATGTGTGATAGCTTCTCAGCTGCTACTATTCCATTACAACTGGATCAATTTTGCAATATTCATCACATTGCGATACCTTATCACATTGCAACATCTCCAAAAGAATCTTCCCTTCCAATACATTGACTAATTGAGTGGTAGCATTAAGGTGGGGAGCCACAAAATGTAATGTCTTGCAAAATTTTTTCCCTTATTCTGAATGAAGTTCCATTTTAAAAAAGGACAGTTGCAAATTGCTCATCCAATATATCTGCCAACAGTAAAGCTTCTTTTATTTAAAAAGGCATTCAACTTAGCATCATATCTTTTGCTATAGGTGCATGTTATATTGCCTTGCTAAGTCTACTTTTATTCTGTTCGGTCAGTTTATTCTTTAGAGGAAAAGATTCTACATCAAATTAAAAACTGTTATCTACTGCTGCAACTCCTAGTGCAAGCAAAATCTTACTGTTATGAACAGAGATCAGAGAAAAATCTTTCTATAATTGTTTACTTGATTCATTTGAAAGGACTGTGTTAAGCAAATCACACCATTTGCCTCTGACAATCTGTCACGATATAGCACTTGCACCAACAAAAAAGGAGACAAGGATTAAATAAACAGAAAAATATGCAAACTGGCAGAAATTATGGTGTGTATAAAACTATCACTCATTTATCTTTAAAAATGATCAAAAAGGTTTTATTTCTGAAGGTCTGGCTGTTTCAATTTGTACTGTAATATTTCAAAAGAAATAAGATAAATGACAAATGAATTGACTCAGGAGACTGGTTCAGAGTTGCTTCTGCACAACGCAGAAAGAAAAGATGATTGTCATACTTTAAGTACTGCATCATCTTTGGTTTCTGTCTTAACTGAAGAGTCATCTTTGACTTATTCCACTTATGCAAATGGTCACTTATCCTCATATGGCTGCAAAGATCCACCCAGCACACCCACTGAGAGTGCGTTCAGGAACTTCAGTCTGTCTGATCACAGTATCTCCGGATTTTCTGCAGTTTCATTTACCTTGGGAAACACCCTGAGAGCTTGTTTAAAGCCACCTGATGTCTCTCAACAACAGGAAGTAACTCTCTGTCCTTCATTGTTTCCTGGATGATAACAGAATTGGTTCTGAGGAGCCATAAATATGCAAGAATGGCCAGAGGTTTAGTTCCACCCCCTCAGCACAGCTGTCTGCAGAGCTGCCCAAAAAGGAAGGAAGCATCATCCTGTAAACACTGCACTTCCCTACTGGAGACATGGGGATTTGTGATTTCCCAGGGCTGTTCCTGTGATGGCAAACTCCTCTGACCTTTGCTTGGGGCTGAAAGTCAGGTTCCATGCAATACCCTCTTTTTCAGGTAGAAACTAGAATAAACACGTTCACAAATAATGAAAGGTAATGAAACAATAATTTCCAAGTGGGAAGCACTGTAGTGATTCTGTTGTTATCTTACACTTGATGTTAAACTTTAAGAAAAACTTCTTCAGGGTAAAAAGGGAGGGGGATTCATTTCCATCGAGTAGAAAAATCCACGTCTGAAAGCCATTTATCTTCTTCTAGATGATGTATAGAGAGTCACAGCCTGATTAAAGTGCAATATGACTACAGGGATAATTTCTAAAAACAAGCAACTCTTATAGAAATAATATCTTTTCAAAATACCATAAAAATTGAATGAGGAATGAAATGCTGAATAAAAATCCTGTTTTTAAAGGTGCTTAGAATAATTGTACCCTCACTAAACTTTTGAAATTTTTCTTTCACAGTTGTTTTTAAATTAATGCTGAAATACAGTATGTTATTTCTGTCTTTTTTAGTCTGCAGCATGTAAACTCAAAACAAAGAGAAAGCAAAAGAATGAGACTATACCACAGTCAATCAAGAAGGAGATGAGCTGAAACCACAAATATAGATACACAACTACTGACATACTCATATGTTCTAGATTGGAAAGCATCAAAAACTAGATATCCCAGAATCATCATCATCAGTACCTCTCAATCACAGGAACAAATAGGTGCTCTAATGAACATAATCCCAGTATTAACCTCTAATATATTTTAGATTACTATTTTTTCAAGATGGACATTGATTTTTGTGGTGTATTTAAATTAGAAATTGAATTTAAATTTGCATGTTAGCCATGTCAGTTACAAAGACTGTTCAACATTTTCTATATTCAGAATCGATGGTAAGCTGCTTAGAGCTTTGCCAATCTTTTACCAATCAAGCTGACATCCTGTGGAACAGGCATCTGCCCTGAACAACACTGCTCTGGAAAATCTTAGCCTAAACAGTTCAGCTTTTCAGAACAACTTACACGCACACCTGGATGTGTCATGCTAGTAAATAGTGAGAGGTTCCTCAAGTTCTCATGCTGCCATGCCTTGAATCAAAGACCTGTAAGATGAGACAGAAATTGATGAAGAAATGCATGCTGTAGGAGGAGTGCTGAGAAGGGAGGATGAGATGGGCTTGCAAGGATGGAGCAGTTCTGAGATGAGGCAGTTGTGCAGGATACTTCTCTGTGGAAATCCCGTTTCATTTGTTGTAAAAGTTGGAAGGTACGTGAGATACAAGCAAGACACCATAAAACCAAAAGGGACAGGTAGCAGCTGTGGAAGACTACCTTGTCTTTCTGTGAATGAGAGAGTGCCTATGTTACGCTGCGTGAGGCACAAAAAGCGACATTCAGACCAAGGAAAAGTCTTTCTTTTTCAGTGATCTTGATAAACTAGAATCAAAAACTGGTGTTAAATAACAGTTATCAGTTCAATTTCTGGTTGCTGCAGGCAGTCATCTCATCAAACCTACAGCCAGCCATGTAGTCTCATGTAAAAAAAAACCCAAATACAACCTTTTTATATATGCAATCCAGTTGAGGCACAATAGAATTATGCATGGGGAATTTGACACCAGTGGGCCCTCACCATATTTTTTATGCATGCTACAGACCAGTGACTTCAGTTTTCTAGTGCTATATTTTCACAACTCCTAAAAGTACTAAATATTTATTTTAAATTGGGCTTAGCATTTTGAAAACTATTTTATACTAATGTGTTCTATAAACACCTGAAAACCTTTTCTGAAAAGCCTTCTTACATTTCCAGCATTTGGAAGTAATTTGTTTCTAGTCCAAAAAAATGAATGTCTGCCTCTAACAGAAAGAGCTGGATTACTGCCCAGTCCACTTCAGAACTGGATGATACTGACTCTTAGCCATTTAAATAGTCAAGTTAAACAAGACGCAGTTGGGATGATAAAAGGAGGTCTGTAAAAAGACTATTGCTCTGGCCATATGGACTTAGAGCTATCAAACAATGACTAGGAAAATAGTGAAAGAGAAAAAAAAATTAACATAAGTACCAGGGAAAATATTAGGCTTCAGTGAACGCAGGAGTACGGTATCTGTTCACATTGTTCTCCCTTCTTGCCAGTGAGCTGCCAGCAAGATATTTACTCTGCTTAAGCATTGACCGACACAAAGGCAAAAAGGCATTACAAAGAATGGAAAAAAGGCATTGCAAAGGAGTACAAAGGAGAGGGGAGGTAGCCACGAACAGTCTGTATGCAGTATTATCCTCAAATGCGCCTATAATCTCTTGGGTTTGTATCTAAATTATACTCTGTGCCATTTTGCATGAGCCTTGTTTGGAAGCAAAACTTTGTGAACCTCTTACTAGCCAGCAAAAGGTGAAATAAGACAGAATTGTCTTCTTGTATTCTATTAATACTAATTCCTTTCCCTTTTACAAACCATAGTTTCAGATATGACAACTAAAGAATGATGCAGCAGAACAGAACCTGATGAAGACCTGTGAATCATCTTAATCTGTTTATTTTTGCATGGGAAGAAGTGCATTCACAAGATGAGAAAGATGCACAGTAACGAAAGCAATGCAAGAATGCCTTTTACATACTGATCAACAAATCAGTATGGCCTTAATGCTTCCTGGTTTAATGAATCAGAAAATTATCAATGAAGCTGAAAATGGAATGCACCACTGGCAATGAAGAGTTAAATGTGCAAATGAATGCCACTTACAGGACTGGAAATTAAGAAATGAAAGCATTTAAGATGTGATTAGGAAAGCTACAATAAGACTGCATTCCAAGAAAAAGGTAGAAGTATGCAAGGAGGACACAAGCACAGAAAAAGAGAAAGAGCATAGAACATTTGGGTCAAATTTGTTCTTTCTACAAATCCACAGCTTCAATGCTATTAGTACAGAAAATTTCTTTGGCTTTAAGATAGAAAACTAAAACCATTTCAGATTTTATTTCTCTAGTTGCTGCAGTGATTTCCATTGATACCTAGAGTGATAAATCTACATGAACTTGCAGAGATATAAAGAGAGATGTGTAGATTTGTGTGAGAAATTCAAGATTTAAAAATGTTTTGAAAGACAGCTGAGATTTGATTGTAAGCCAAAGGGAAATGGTGTCTACCGCTCTGAATCAGCTCTAGTGAGGGAATTTGGAGATGAGAATAATCTATAATTGATGAAGGATCTCTTTGTCTGATTAATGTCCTGAAATAGGCTTAGACTTGAGGTTTGTTGGTTCAGTAACTAGGGTTGAAAGCTTCCGAAATTCAATCACTGTATTAGAGGCAGCTAGAACAATGTAGATTTCTATTATTTGTTAATCATTCACAATATACTAAGTTTCATTGAAAAAAAACCCCAACCAAAACCACAAAAACATACAGGCTACCTACTGGTATATGCATGTAAATATATCTACATCTCAGGAACTGGGGCTGCTATTTCAGTATACAATAACATATATATTCCTCTTCCTAGCCTAGAAAGTCCAGACAATAGAAATCTTGAAACAAAGCCTACTCTTCAAACTTTTTCTAATAACAGTGCAACAGTAGTAATAATAGCAATAACAAATTTATTTGTGAATATCAGGCTATCAAGTTTTTCTAAAGCATAGGGAGAAAGGCAAAAAACTTTCAGCTCCTCAGAAATTGAATACTATGCACATCTTGCAAAAAGCAGCAGAAAGCAATAAAAATAGGGTTGCTACTTCTTTTGTACTGATTGGGAAAAGAGCAGGAGTGGTACTGCCTCTTCATCTGCTTGCCTTCTTATTTTGCTGAAATTACAGGCAACAGTGTAAAACCAGTACCTATAAAAAGGCTCCCCCCTCCAAACAGAAAGAATAGAGAAAATAACTGGAAAGCATCTCTCAGTTTTTCAGTTTGAACGCCTGTGTTTTCATTTTCTTCCCATATGTAGGTCTGATTTATTCATTTGTGCAGTATGTTTTTTCACTTTCAAAAGTAACTAGCTGACTGCTTATAGCAGCAATATTATTTGATAAAACAGAAGTGTTTTTCTACTTTCCCAAAGCACACACCCTCTTTTTAAGTCTTCTTCACAGAAATCTTGCAGTCTGGTATGCATGTTTTAGAATATTACACAGATTTACACTTACAAATAGTGATAGTTATCCTGTTTCTCACAGTGGAAATCTAAAATTTGAAAAGTTCTAACAAGTTAGAACAATTCCCCTTAACATGAGCATTGTAGTATTGCAAATTATCCATTTAAGCAGGAAAACCTGGGATCCCCAGGCCAATACTTCCACAAACCTGCTGATGGGTGCTTTCCAGCCTGAAGAAATTCCGTTTCATAACCCCATTTGTTTCCTGCCATTTAGCCAACTTTCCACTTATTACATGCCTCCACACCTTAATATTATCTTCCAGTGCAGAACACTCTAGCTTGTTTTCTGAAAAACCAAAGCATATGATGGCCACTGTATATCCTTTGTCTTCTTTGGCAGTGACTGCCTCAAAAAATTCCAGCGAAATATTGAAGCATGACCAGCCCTTCCTGAATCCCATGCAGCTATTCTCAGTCAAGCTGTGTTGTCTAATGTTTCCCTATCTGAACCTTGAAATTAGTTTCTGGAGATCTCTGTTAAGCCTTTTCCCGTCTCCTAACATATCTTTGTAAACAGCAGAGGAATGTAAACCTGTGAGGTCTGCTGAAACCTTTCCATTTCTACGCATTTCCCAAAACAGGAAGGCAAAAATATTAACATTTTTTCAATATCATAAAATCTGTGCATGCTTCATATGGTAAGTCTTTCCTACCCTCACATTGTGCTACATAAATTCTTCCAAGTGCCAGGCTGTGCAAGCGACAGGAAATGGAGTGTTACAAAACCCAGATCATTTTATTGGGCATTTATGGTTTTCGATCGCTTGTCCACTCATATACACTAGCTTTTTAAATCTCAAATTTACATTCTATACCAAACAAAATCTGTTCAGTTTCTAAACTTCAATTTCAAAAATAAATTTTAGATCTAGACTTTATAAAAACAACTAGTACTTGTCTAATGCTCTTTTTATCATTTCACAGACTAAAAGAGATAAGCCTTATTCCTGCTTTACAAATAAAAAATTGAAGACAAGTGATGTGCACAGTGACATGTCAAATCAGGAAAAGACAAATCTTTATTCAAAGCCTGTGCATGCACTTTGTTCTCTGTTTTACAGGGAGAAAGTGAAGGAATTGAGATACTGGTTAAGCCTACACTGTAAGCAGATAAAAAGAAGTCCTAAATTTTGACCCTCCAAAACTCTGACCATTTATATCAGCACATAAATAAATATGCATACCTGAATTAATGACACTTTGAGTTAATCCTGCTTTTTTTGTTTTCTTTTAAAGTCTTTGTTTTGTTACCCAGCATGCTGTGGATTTCCTGACTGCTGTTTCATACTTAGAACACCAGGGAACAAAGACTTTTTAGTTTTACTCTTTCATGTTTACTTATACCATGTCCTCGTTGCTTTCCCCTAATACAGTGTTTTGCAACAAAGCTCACCTACTTTTAAATTCTCTCTTAATTTTGTGGCCCTGTCCAAGCAACCACCCAAAAGATCCCAGTCCAGCTATGGTTTTGCATTAAAATTATGAAAAAGGGGGAACTTCAACATCAATCCAGGAGAAATCCGAAGGTTTTAACTTTGTACCTCTTTGGAGATGTACTCTGAAGTGGAAATCAGGACATAAAGCTCATGAAAACTGAACCAAAGGAAAATATGCTTACGAGATTTATAACAAAGTTTTGTAAAACTGTACTTGGAAAAAAAATCCTGTTATTTATTTTTAAATCAGGGGATTAAATAGTGACAGTATACACGTTTATATGTATAACTCAGTAAAAAGGTAACAAATCACCACAGAAACCCTAGAACAATTTATATGTGAATATTATACACATGTATTTGCCTTCTTCCCATTCGGCCTCTCACCATTGCTACACATACCTTCATGTCATTTTGCCATTATTTGTTTGGATCACTTCTCTGTTCTACTCAGCTACTCTGTCTTGCATGGCTTCTAGCTGTACCTACTAGTCACTCACTGGATAAGCTGGCATGAGCCTGCATCCGTACAGACATTCACTACAACAACCTGGAGAAATCAAAGGTGAAAGAACTCACGGCAGGATGCAAATGCTGAGGGAATTTTCTAGCACTGATATCTTCTTACAGATTCTGTATTTATTTGGAAATTCACCACTATGGGTACACTCTTTTCTGTCGGTTAGTCGCAGAAATACAGGTCTAAGAGCTTAAGAGAATGGCAGTGAAAGTGGTCTGGCACCTAAAAGAGATGTTTAAGTTCTGTCAGACAGACACTGATTTCTCAGGCTGATTTCTGGACTCTTTATGAACCCAGCAGAGTTCCCAGTGCAGAACTGTTAGGGCTTCGTGTACAGCCAGACATCAGGAAATGCCTTCTGGACTGGACCGAGTAGCATTGTTGTGCCTCTACAACATAAATCCTCCAGCTGAGCTCCAAGACCAATGCCCACAAGACCCACTAGCTCTCCCAGCTGCTCCATCTCCCAGCTCAGCACCCACTCCACCACCTGCCATTCAGAGCCCCCCTTAAAGCTCAAGATATGGGTTGATAGTCCTTCCTCTAAAAACGCGACTGTGTTGAGCAGCAGCAAGGACAGACTGCTCCATAAAGGAAGGCAAACAAGGAGCCAAGAGTCACAGCTAGGCAGGTAGCAGTGGCAACCTCACCAAAAAAGACGCAGGAGGCCAAGTCAGCAATTCAAGGTCAGGATCAGGTCTGGAGACAGTAAGTAGGGTCAGTCGCAGGTCAGTCAGGTCTGAGGCTAAGCCAGTAAGCCGAGCCAGTTGGTGAGGGCGAGGGTGAGAATCAGGGAGGTACAAGACTGGGGGCAAGTGCAATTGCAAAGAGCAGCTCTGGTGGGGTCCAAGCACAACAGCTTCAGGGTTAAAGCCACTGCCAAACGAAGGAGGGGGAGACCCCGCTGAGGCTCCTTGGCAGCAGACAACTCCTGGACAACAGATCATAGCAGCAAGCTGGCCTCTAACCGCTAGCTGAAAGGAGTCTTGACAGCCTGTCACTACAGGCAAGCTCAACAACCACAAACAGCAAATTCCGTATCTGAAAAAAAAGGACAAGCTAGGTACTTGTAACTAGAAGCTGGGTTTGGGTGGAAAATTGACCTCACCCATGGCTTCCCATGTAAGCTCATAGGAATCATAGAGGAGGGAATTTTGAACAGTCTTTTTCCAGTTGCTTAACTCGGTCTCTACCATTTCAGGCTGCTAGCCATTGTGTATTCTATTCCTGTAACACAATGATCCTTGTTGTTGCACTTTCTACCCTGGCTGGCAACAAAACTTCACAACAAGCACTGTGGTGTTCATAAACCATGAACTTCAGCTTCAGCATCTACATTCAAATTCCTCTCATGGTTCTGGCACTGAAAACTAAGACATATCAGCATTGAGTGCCTTTGTGTGAACCTAGTCCTTACTACGTAAGTAAACTGGATCCACGAAATTATGCAAGTTAGTCTCTTCAGCATGCACCAACGAGGCCGCCAGAATCTATTTTGTTAAGTGATGAAGGGAGGAGGTCAGCAGCCAGCCATTTCTATTTCTATATAAATAAATATAAAACAAATATATATTCTATATATATTTAAAATTCAAGGTTCTTAAAGACATTAATTAAATATTTTTAACTCTCTGTAAGTGGACATATGATGTTTGTAATGAAAACCTATATTCACAAGTTTGGATGTTGCAGTTCGAACCTTGAAAATTTAATCAGAAGCTTGCTAAATTCTGTTTCTGGTACTAAAGTGTGGATTTTATTTCAAAATTCTTGTTTTCTGGAAAAAGAAAACACTAATAAAAAGTAATTTCATATGGCAAATCATCAATCTCATTCATCCCATTGTGTCCAATAAAGTGGAAATGATTACACAAGGTGGAAAAAATCCTTGCTCCCTGTAAGCCATTAGAGTTTTATGCTTGTTTTCTCTAAGTGAGGATTTTATCCCGGTAGTGTAAGGATCAGTTTATGCTAATGAATTATGATAGCCATTTGAATTTGATAAATTTATATGGGATTACCATGCAATTGTTTCATTCATTGAGGTATCGTTGGCAGTCAAAACTCCTCTTTGTCTCTTAGCGTATTTTTTCTCATGTTTGGATATATGCTATGAAAACAGACAAAGCTACTTCTGGCAACTACACAAGCTATGCAAGAAAAGAGTTTTGTATCACTTCCATTAAAAAAACTTCCCCTTTCTTACCTGTTCTGTACATGCTACGGGATTCAGGTGAAGGTAACTCAAATCTCCCCAGATCAACAGTCTACCTTCTTGGGTCCTCTCCAGCACAGAAGTTTCCTGACCCACCTTTCTACCCTTCCTTGGAGGTCTGTAACAATTTCCTATAAATGTTTTACTACTTCTTTTAGGCACTTTTGTGTTTGTCACATTAGCTAACCCACATATGTAATTTTACTCAAAATACCACAGCCTCTAACTAGACGGCCACATCACTTCCCATCTTCTGAATTTGTCTCTTTGGCAAATCGTATACTCTGATATTTTTATATCAAACCATTTAACCAAGAACCAGTCATATTTCTACTTTAAATGTTTACTGTTTTGTTTCGAAGCATCACTTCATGTTCCTCACATTCTTCCAGATTCTTTTCATGAAAGAAAGTGAATTTCCTTTCTCTAGCCAATGCCTTCTGTCTATATTATTCACTTCAACAACTTAAAAAATTACTTATCCTTTAAAAGTTGGCTAATCTCTCTCCCATCTTTCACTACCTATCCTTTTGCTAAAACAACACACATAAAACTGAATACTAAAATTACAAGACTACTTCCCTGCTAATTTCTTATACAGATATGGCCTGTCAGTTCTAGATGACTTTGGATCAGCCCCAAACAAAAGAAAATATTCTGGGTAGTATAATCCTGCACGGAACAATGTGATCTGTATAAAAAATCACTTACTGAATCACCAGCACCTCTTTCTACTCCTAGGAGATCTCCCATCGAAGCAATGCCTGAACTAGTGCAGAGTGATTTGTGGCTTTCCAGCTGTCATTCATTAATTCTTAGGAAATACAATACACAATACAATAGTACTCAGCCCGAGGTTGCAGGCTGCAATGTCTTAGGAAGACTGTAATTTGCCTGACGAATGTTCTTCAAAATTGTTTTCCGACAATAACTGTAGCCCATTATTTCTACAGCCCCTCAGACAGATCTCACTCCTGATGAAATATTTTGTCAGTCGCACAGACCCATAAAGGAAGAAGGGTAAGGAACCGCATCTGTGGAGAGCCCGGTCCGTGAAAGCAACTGCTGAGCTTAAGACATGGAGTTTCACTCCAGCAGTTTGCCATTCAGCACAGGCAAGGCTGGCAGCAGGAGTTAGGAGTGACGTGGGCACTCTGATCCACTGGCTTTGTCACTTCACCATCCGCCCGAGCTGTAAAGCTTGCCCTGTATTGCTTAGCTATAGTGCACTGCTAGCTACCGCGCTGCTTTGACCAGAGACAGGAGAGGATGTTGTGACGTACCGGCCCTGTTTGGGGATCCAGGAGCCTGGGGATTCACCTTTAGAGCAAGCCAAGGAGCTGCTTGCACCAAGCCTGTCACAGACTGTGTAATGCCTGCTTCATCAAGCACTTCTGGCAAAATCTGTGACAAGTTCAGCTCAGCCAAAAACACCACACCTTTATCCATGCACTGTAGCAGAAACTGAGCACACAGAGAAGTTTTCTGGTGGGTCCAAGGCACCCCTGGTTTCCCAGCAATCTGAGAAGGCTGCACAGAGATTTTTGTTTTTAGGTCTATTGCTCTCTTGAATTTACATGTCAATTAGCCTGAACTGCACATTAGGAGCTTTTCTCCCCTTTCACTCTTACACAGTTGATATAATAAGTAAATAAAAGGTAAGAGCAGGAGGTAAACCCGAAAGAAGAACCACTTGCAACAAATACTGGGGTTAACAAAGCACAGCCATCATTCAGTGTTTAGTAGGCACCATGACAGCAATTATTTCGAGGAAGGATTTGAAAAACAATGCTTCAATTATTTTTATGGAGAACTCCTCCCATGCTCAGGGGTTTTCATGTTTTCAGCTATTACATCTGCAACTGAAGCTAACTGTGAAATTAGCAATTTATTTATCCCATGGTACACAGACACACATTTGCAACAGTAAAAGTGAGTAAGGGTCAACAGTGAACACTGGGAGTAAAACTTAGAACCTTTTTTTACCAGATTTTGTCATTCAGTATTTAATCAGATACCTGCAGAGGTTCCTATATTAAACATTTAGCTGTTCCTTCTTGTTGCTTATGTCACTAATACTGCTCACACGCTGCTGTTATTTCTGAACAACATAATATGAGCTCTGCCTAAATAGCAAGTCAGGACAAAAGAAAGTTGACAATTAAAATGGCTGTCTGAATTGCAAGGAAGGAGAAAATGACATTAACTATAGAACAGAACAATAAAGGCCTGTGATTTGTAAACAACTTTTGATTCTGTAACAATTAGTAAAAATAGGCCTCCTTAAGAATGCATGTACACATTAAGATGTTTTTCAAGATTATATCTTTACCAAAGCTGAATTAGAACTTGTAAACTGCCTCTTGTAGTGTGTCCTATTCTTAAAAATAAATAAACACAAAGAGTAAAAATATCTCTTACAAAAATTAACTATTTCTGGTTATTTATCCACAGATTTCAAAGAAGATTAAATAGAATATAAAGTTGTTGCCAATCTTATTTGGAAGTTATAACTGATAAACATAAAAGGATATTGAAGGCATGCTAACAGTGATAAAATTATGTAGACTGATCTGTGTACATAATTACAAATAATTTAGATTTATCCATCTGAAATCAAGATGTAATTATGCATTATCCTATTTTATACTTAGACACCTCTGTCAAACAGAAATTTTAGTTTAGTGAACAATGAACACACAGATGTTCCAAAGAAAAGTGGAATCTGAGTCATCAGAAAAAAAGTGATGTTTCATTTCACTCAGTCATCCAAAAGCAATGGAATATAATAACCACGACGGTTTCTTAGTGATTTTGTGTGGAATTGAAGGAAATAAGTTGATAAGAATTGAAATTTTCTTGCAAAAGCAAGAGCAGTAATACCCGTAAAGAATTCGATGTGTGAGCAATACTTTCTGAAAATTGAGTGCCACTTTCCTTTTCTAGCAATTTCTTTAAGGCTGGAATTTTAAAAATTGTGCATTTGAACTCAGCTGAGACTACTACTATTGTATCTATAAAATGAGAACCTGAGTTACCTGTATGGCTGTGAGGATATTGGCTAACGCCTGGCCATATGTGTCATGACAGTGAACAGCAAGAGCACTCAGAGGAATTTCTTTCATAACAGCTTCCAACATTCTCTTCATACTTCCAGGAGTCCCCACACCGATTGTGTCCCCCAGAGAGATTTCATAACAGCCTATACTGTACAGACGCTTAGATACCTGATTTGAAACAGAGAAACACGAAGAGGTCAAGATGAAAGAATATAAAATAGAGTCAAGAACATACACTAAAAAGTACACAGTTCCACAGGTTTGAGGTTTTGACCCATAGAGATGGAACTATGTATCAGAAATCCTCCATTCATCCTTGAAAACTGTCACTCCAGAAGAACGTCCCATAGATCCTCTTATTTTAAATTTATAGTCTTGCTTCTGTACATTGAATAACCAACCAAGACAAATCCATCAAAAACTTGGTTTTTGACTCTCCCACAGAATCCAAATAAGCAAGATTTTGCACTATGAATTAAGTTTCTGTCAAGCCCTTTCCCAACATTTTCCTCTCTCTGGGGATTTCCCAGCTGTTTGGTTTTCTCCGTATACTTTCCAGCTTACAAGTTGTGCAGGGTAAAGACTTGTCCTTTTGTTTGCTTATT
>WKFP01013363.1:0-15692 GCA_011057875.1 Pterocles orientalis | reverse complement strand
ATTGTGTCCCCCAGAGAGATTTCATAACAGCCTATACTGTACAGACGCTTAGATACCTGATTTGAAACAGAGAAACACGAAGAGGTCAAGATGAAAGAATATAAAATAGAGTCAAGAACATACACTAAAAAGTACACAGTTCCACAGGTTTGAGGTTTTGACCCATAGAGATGGAACTATGTATCAGAAATCCTCCATTCATCCTTGAAAACTGTCACTCCAGAAGAACGTCCCATAGATCCTCTTATTTTAAATTTATAGTCTTGCTTCTGTACATTGAATAACCAACCAAGACAAATCCATCAAAAACTTGGTTTTTGACTCTCCCACAGAATCCAAATAAGCAAGATTTTGCACTATGAATTAAGTTTCTGTCAAGCCCTTTCCCAACATTTTCCTCTCTCTGGGGATTTCCCAGCTGTTTGGTTTTCTCCGTATACTTTCCAGCTTACAAGTTGTGCAGGGTAAAGACTTGTCCTTTTGTTTGCTTATTGCATGGAGCCAACCTCATGGCTGAACTGAGACAATAAATAATTAACAAGAAGGCTGATTTTGCTTTCTCTTGGCACTGAAAACACCAATGAAAACTGTAGTAAATATTAATTTTGCTTGCCTTTCATGAAACCAAACATTAAAATACTAACAAAGCAAAACTGGAACTTAATTAACATCTTAATCTTTCAGTTTTAATTTTTTTCTTAATACCAAACGAAACCCTATACAAATAGTTCTTACTTTTGTAAGTAGAGCCCTAAATGTTTCTGGAATTATTTCTTCGAGGAGTTCTTTGTACGAGTAAGAGATCTGAGGTCTGGCCCCATAACGAGTGTGTGGAGAGAGACATACACTTGGAAGCACAGAATTATGTTTGCAGCAAGGATCTTGCTTTAGAACTCGTATGTAGGAACTTTCTATCTTAGATGTGTTGAATTTATTTAGAAAAGGTTTCACCTTATTTTCAGTTGCTGAGTATGTTTGTAGCCTTTAACCTTCCCCACGGTGCATCAGCGATCCTGAAACACCACTCCACTGGAATGGAATCCCAGTCTGGAAATTAACTGTTTAGAAATGAAAAAATAAGACGCTTTTCCAAGACATCTTCTGTTCCACTGCACTCTTCTGTTAAAGCAATTCCAAGACTTCATCAGTGGGATTGCTGTGAATATGTCTGAGGAAGCTGACAAAGTGCTGCACCAGCAGTCTCGGAAGTGCTGGATTAATATTTCTGTTCACTTAATTCAAAGAACAGCTGAAAAAGAACTTTGAGTATTCTGAATATTTCTCCTTAAAGCTTGCAAGTGCTATGACTGCTGCAAAGGTGGTAAAACTCTTTGTGCTTTTAAGTCAAAGACTGCATTTTTTTTTTTCTCATGTTCTTTTTAATTTGTGACTCAGAGCTTTTCTCGATGAGCATTTTAGTGAAGGCAAAGAGACTATACAAACTGCTAGGAATCATACTGCATTCACTTCTTTCCCATGCTTAGTCTTTAGGCATTTCAACTTTTGAAAATAAAGTTCTGAAAGATGAAAGAAGAGAGGGAGAAACTCTGCTAACAAGCTGAGCATCATCAGGGACTTGTCATGATCTAACCTTAAATTGACCCTTAAAAAGAGATCTACATTTAATTTCTAGAAGAATGTGCATGCTTGGAAGCTGAATGGGAGTTTTTCATATTGGATTTTCTCTCCTACCACAGTAGGAGGCAGTCCATTAGTTACAGTTTGGAAGCTTTCAATGTACATTTTTGGGAGGAGGGCGGGGGAGAAGAGCAGACACTGTCAGTGTAATCAGAATGTGATTACGATCTTGCAACTTTGTTGATTGAACAGGGTTGTGTTCTGCACCGCTGAGCAGTTTTACTATGCATAAGTCTTGTACGACTCCCCTTCGAGCACTGCCCTGACACTAAGCATTGATCAAAATGGAAGTTGTGACCCAACGCTGCAACCCCTCAGGCATGTGAACAATCCTGCTGCTGGAAAGAATGTCTAAAACTATACTCTTAAACTGAATACAAAAGGTCATAATTGAGTTACGGATGATTTTAAGCAAATAACATAAAACCACACTGCAGTCCTTATGCTGTAAGGGAAACTTTGTAATAATCCAACAGTAATCAAATAAGAATAGGAACATTTTTTTGCAGCCTGATCAGCCTGTATGCTGGGTAATACATGAATTCAATGTTCTACATTAAAAGGAAGCTAAAGAGAGAAAGAAGCAGGCAGAAAGATAAAAACAGCCCAGTATACGACTGGAAGACACTGGATTACACAACTGGCTTCAAGGATGTCATACAGTGCTTCCAACAACTTTCAGGCTGTATTTGCCTGAGGTTGAAATTCACAGGATGATAAACGGCTAAACAGTGACCGCATTTCAAGAAGAAGCAGAGTGATAAAAAAGGACTAAGCAGCTTATTTTAATAGATGAGAAATGCGGTGGTTTTTTAAAAATAACCATATGGATGTACAGATGGAGTCTAGAAGTCTTAAGGTATCTGAAGTTTGCACTCACTAGATAACTATGTGTAAAACAGCTACATACCTAACCAGAAATGCATGTAGTCTGGTTAATGAGCAATCTCTCCTAATTGATTTTGCGTCAGTTAAAAAATCTTTTGCTCAAAATAAAAGATCTGGTCGCTGGTTTTGACTGTGGAAGAAAGTCTAAACCTTTCAATCATGGCTGCTGATTGCAACGCACAGTCAAGGGAGTCACATGCTGCCATCCAGAGAAAGATGATGACCAGAGAGGCAGCTCTCCGGAAGGGTTGAGCATGTTGCTAAACCCTTCCATCCAGGCTGGATGAGGCTTTGAGCAACCTGGGCTAGTGGAGGGTGTCCCTACCCATGGCAGGGGGGTTGGAACTTGATGTAAAATCCATTAACAGCCAATAAGATGCTTCCATATAAATGTCAGTGCTTGCTGATCAGGGCCTCAGTAACTTTAATAAGGTAGCTTTTATTTTTAAACACACACACAAGGGTGTACAGGTACACAAGAGGACACTTACTATGATGAAGACAGAAAATAAAATAGCTATGTGAGTCAAAGTTTGCAGGTTTGGAACATGAAATAGCACTCCCACTGGCAAACTGCTCTTCTGTACACGGAGAGTAGTTAGTTTTAAAAAACAAGCAACACATGGAAAAAAGCCTGTTGGGGAACACGATATTTCAGTAAGCAATTTACCAACAGCGCAGCTGAATCTGTCATCACCACTCTAACTAAAGCTGTGTCACTTCTAACTTTCACTTCATATTAAACCAAATTAATTTAGAAACACTGAGTACCTTCCAATTTAGCTATTTTTTTCAAAGAGTGTGAGTATATGTGGCTGCTGTGGGAGAAGTATTATCACAAGATCCATCTGGAATGTAGACTAGGAGAAGATGCAGGAGAACAGGACCTGAAAGCCACACACGCAGAACACAAAATGTATCAGACAAATGTTGACTAGCTGCTAGTGTTACAAAGAAAAAAAAAATGGTTTGGAGATTCTGCTCGATCACCAAAAGCAGGTGATTAAGTGTAACAGAGAAGACCAATCTTTCTGCAGCAGGAAGGCCAGCACGTTCTGCCTTGTGCCTCTTCAGTTCTCTCCACTTTCTTCTCTACTGTCCATTTCAGCTTTCATGCCCTCTTTTCCTTCCTGCAAAATTTCACATTTGTGTTTCACTCATCTCTTTCTCTGCTGGAAAAAAAGTTTGGACTAAGACATCATCTTTCTTCTCCTTTATCCTAAACGGGAAAAGGGTCCGCGGAGGGAAGGTACAGTTTATTCCCCCATCGCCGTAGAGCTAGTTAAGTAGTAGGAAATCGTGTTGGGGATGACTTCTGGATCGTGTGTCAATCACAAGACAGCCAGCAGAAGCACAACTCTGCCGCAGTGGCTCTACCAGCTGAGAGCACAGGATGCTTATGTCAGCATAAAATGGAGTTTGTGCTGGAAATCACCTCATACAACACGATCCGCTGGTGTGCCTGCTTGAGCCTATGTCCTTACGCGTTTCCTTCGCTTCTTGTTGGAGGACATAGCACATAATATTTGATGATCAGTCGCATGAGGAAGACTGATAACAATCAAAACATGCTATTTTTCTTAGATTTGACTGGTTGAGTGAGGTTATGCATCCAGTTTTAGCATTAGCTATGTTTTGTGTTTGTTCTCCTTAAATTTTATCCATTAAAGACCTTTTTAGGATTAAGTAGAGAACATTATTTATAGACATTTTAAAATGTATTTTTGAGTCATTAAAAAGACAAGCCAGAAGTCCACTCTTACTTCTGCCACTTTAGCTGGTATGATGTTTCCTTCGTATGGGCATCCCAACGCACACGACACATACCTACAATAAAAAGAACACACAAAGATACTTCTGGTTTATATTCGTTTATCTGGATCCATCCATATTACATTTTTAAAAAGGTTAAATATAATTCTGAATATTTAAGCCAAGTCAATGTAGAATAAATATTTGACAAAAAAGTTAAAATTACATCAAATGAAAATAGCAGGTTTATTTTTTTCTTAAATCACAGAACAGAGATTTATGGCTTTATTTATGCTCAGTATATATAATAAGTTTTAAATGACTGGCAATGCTGCAGGAGACTTAAGTCTTTCTTGGTATTTCCTTCTGAAGTTTTAAGAGCCAGCTCAAGTTTTGCCTTCCCTGGCCCACACAAGGTATTCAGAGGAAGATATCATTTTCTTCCTTTTACCAGATACATAGAGAGCAACACAAGGACACAAGCAAGTAATAAAAACCCCACCATCTTATAAGCATTTATAATCGTGGTGAATGGGGTGGCTTTCACCGTCTATCTCTGTACTGGTATTTTTGCCCCAGTGCCCCAGAAGAATTGCAAGCTGTAGTTTATGTACGCCTTGGGACAAGAAACGGAGAAGACAGACTGGGTCTACGCAGCTATCAGCTCCACAAAGCACAAAATGTTGTGTTAGCACAGAATTTGATTTGAATTTCCTTTTTTTAAATGACAATTAAAAGCCATGAAATTCCTATTAACCTTCTAATCATTTATCTTAAATTGATCAGGAATAGGATTAAACTAACCAGAAACAGCCACTCAAAATTAAAATAAGTGTGGCTGTAGAGGGATTTACAAGAGGTTCAGAGGCAGGCAGAGCCCCAGTCCCAGTGGGAGGTTGTTCAACTGCTTAATAGAAGAACAAGAGCCTTCACCGAACTCCCATCATTCCCTTTCCCTCAGCACTGAAGGACAGAATGTAAAATTATACGCTGTATAATGCAAACAGGGTTGAACAGATTCCAGTTTTTATGTAAAGTCCACAAGGTAAATGATGTATTGTTTCTTTGCTGTTGAAGGAGAAACTGATTGATAGAATGTGAAATTAGGATGAGTAACAGGCAAAACAAATTGTGAAAAAAAGTCAACATTTTAATGCGTAGAACATATACCATCCCTCAAATGAAGGTATGGTGTTGGCACACTGGAAGCAGCAGTAAGAACAAGGCAAATCTTGAACCTAAAAAGAACTTGATTAGCTCTGACAAAGAAATGGAAACGAATTTTGTTTCCACAAAAGTGGCTGGGTCCATTACATCCTGCTCATAATTTTAGTCCAGATGCCTACTAGGCATGATTTTAATTATCTTTATGTCATGATGAAAACCAGGTTTTTGAAACATGGCCATAGACTTCATTAAATATCACCCCCAATTTAGATGTTGCTGTTCAATTTTCAAAATTCTAAATTTCCTTATCTACATTAAAGACAAAAAAAAGTAGCTACTGTTAACAGTTAAACACTGCTTTTTCAGTGACACATAACTCAAACCCAATTCAGGATAATTTCCTTATTTTTTTAAATGCATACACAGTTTTTCAAATGAAAACAATCATGAAAAATTTCAGACCCAAAGGACTGCTTTTTACATAATACTACAGTGCCTAGAGCTAGTGAATAGACAGACTTTTACTGAAATTATTTTGCAGCATCAGCCACAGCACTTATTATGAAGTGAGCAAGAACTTTACTAAATACAAAGCTAATGCAAAACACACGGTACGTATGTGCACGTGTTCCCTTTAATTACATATATCTTTATACGTTCCCAACGGCTACATATGTTAGATCAAGAAGATGTGCATTTGGTAGTGATAATGTGGCATGAACGACATCTGGAACGGAGTAGGGCAAACAAAAGTAAAAACAGGCCAAAAGGTATCTAGAGAACAAGGGAATACTCCCTGTGGTTCACACCAGCAAGGAGAAACTCGCCTGAGCTCACATAATTCAGCTGGGCCTGCTGGGGTATGAAACGATGTGGTGACCTGAGGAATCTGCCTACTACAACATACAAATCTGTTTGAGATTATGAACTCTCTGCATGCTTACACCATTGTGACTAGACTGACATTTTAAACAAGGAAAATAGGACAGATATAATCCATCTGGACATCTGATATTCAGTATTAAACTGGAGAAAACAGGGATTACTGAAAGAATTTGACAGGTAAAGGACTTCCTACCAGAGAGAGAACAAAGTCCCGTGGAGAATGAAAGAACTGTTTTTCAGTAGAGTTCATCAAGCAGGAGCTTGGCAGAATTTTATCTAATGTTTTTATTCAATGAATTGGCATAAAAACTAGAGATGGGGTGATAACATTAAATTTCTTGGTACTGTCAATAAAAAAAAAAAGCACTGGGATTCCACAGAGAAAATCCAATGGCAATGAGAAAGACAGTGAAATGCTTAAAATGAGGCTGTAGAAGAGTAAAGTGCACTCCAAACATACATCAGGATAAGTATTTGTAATAGAGGATGTAAAATATTGATTGCATTTGACAAAGTCTTGCTATATTCTTATTGGAAATAAGAGATACAATTTGAGTCATTTGTAGAAAACGTAATATAAGCTGGAACAGCTGCAGGCAACGGCCGAGGGTTAGCAGGGGTACAGAGAGTCTAGCGTATGAAAGGAGAAAATATGCATATCTATGTGAAAGAGAGAAGATAATCAGGTGTCTGGTCTGAGCATGACATGTTAAGGCAGTACCAGGTGGGATACTTTGTAATTGCATTTGTGTGATTTCAGATTAATAAGCTTAGGTGAGAGGAAATAGGTTTCAATAGGAAGGTAGTTCTGTTATCGACAGATACGTTTGCTGTTACATTTTCTTTTCTGTATGTGAAATAACCCACAAGGCAGCACAAAAAGCACAAGGAAATCCATCTAAAGCAGAGCCTCAAGCCCTCCACACCCCCCCTCCAAAATGGGAGACAGCTCTGAAGAACATGCTGAAGAATTGCTTAGAAAGAAGAAAAATAACAAGACAGAGCCACAGAAAGCAACAAAAGACATAAGTTTAAAGAAGAGTCTGGTCAACTGCAGCAAGCACTACTGACAAGGCAAGAAGAATGAGGATAGACTACTGTTTCTGAGATCTCGTCATCAGGGAATCTGGTGAGAGCTGTTGCAGTTGCAGGCAAGGAACAGAAGCCAAAGTGTAGGAGTTATAGGAGGGAATCACAGAAGAGGGTCTCCAGACAGTAATTATAAACAGCGCCTTCAATGAGCTTAGGAATGGAGAAGAGATAGGCCAGGAGATATGATATGAAGAACCAAGTGGGGTCAAAGGTGCAATTTTTAAGAGGCAAATGCTTACTTATATTGCAGTGGAAAAGAGCCAGGGGACAGTGAGAGGTTAAGAAAGAGAATAAGGGACTGGAGAAATAAGATGAACAGAACATGGGGTCACTAGGGCAAGTGGAAGGGGTACAGATGGAAAATAGACAAGAAACTCCTGCTGCTCTGACAGTGGAGGAGAAGGAGAAAGGATTACGGGAAGGCAGGGAGAAAAAAGGGACAGAAGGAAGAGCACATTGTATCTATTTTTCCTTAGGAGAAAAGATCCTATGTGAAGAAAAGCAGCAGAGGGGAAAAGAGGGAAGAGTTTGAGCAATGAGTTAGAGAGGCAACTGGGATTTAATTTAGGGAATCAATTAGTTGGAGAACACAGCTGCTTTCTAAAAAGATGGCAGGACTGAAAGAAAAAAAAAAAAAGACTTTGTAATGAAAAAGACTGTCTTAGTCTCAGGATATTCACCAGAGACACTCCACAGTATGAGAGCAGAAGCAAATATCTGGGAGTTCACAAAGCAGACTCTGCAATGGAAGTGTTTAATTCTAAGTACGGGCTTAAATCTTTGCTGAATGAAGGCCAGACGTTTTAGTAGCTTAGCTATAGCTTTAGCATGCAATCAAGAAAAGAGCCCACGCAACAAGAGGTGGGAAGAAGGACCTGCAATAAGTCACCATATCTATACATCTGCTCGGGTTCTGTGAAATCAGAATTTTGAATAAAAAATTATTTTAAAAAGGTCACTACTTGCTTCACCTGGCAGAGTTTACCCTGTCTCTTGCCTGTGTTACACATGTCACTGCAGGTAAGTATCATTTGGTCTTCTCCTAAATTGTTGTGTATGCATATAAAATCAGTTACAAAAATAAACCCCAACAACTTTACTGTGTAATATTTTGGACAAAAATACTGAACAGCCTCTGGGGATGGGGAGGGAGAAGGAAGAGGAAAAGAGTTTTCAATTTCTTCCAGTAAGCCAAAACCAAATTGCAATGTTCCACAAATGGCAGAGACAGTATAAGGTCCCCATGATCAAGGTCACTAGGAATGGTGATAATCACATCAGCCGAGTGACTGTGAAGTGCAGGATAGAAAACCACAAACGGGGTAAATGAGCAAACTTTTCATAACCAAAGTGTGTTAAAAGGAAAATGAATCCAAGCAGAAACTGAACTCCGTGTTGTAATCAGCCCTTTGTCAGCTTGTTTCAGCAAGAGTTCCAGAGCCAGAGCCACAGCTGCTACCACAGCTGGAAGCACGGAGCCTCCTGAGAAGCCAGTTGCAGATTCAGATGCTGCTGTTTCCTGTTTATTATTATAGTGTAAGTTCACATATAATTTACCATGTTCAGTGCAGATGTATTTATTTTTATTGGATGTTCATGCTAAAATGTATATGCCTATCATTTGGTGAATTCATAATACTAAGGCTGATATATTCTGTCTCTTTGCAAAGGAAGCCATTTGTTAAAAACAGGCAATATTTACTGTAAGGAAAGGGGAAACACAAAGATGACAAGAGGGAAAGGAGATTCTTCCAGAAACAATCTGCAAGCCAAGCCCTAAATGTGTAAATAAGTCCAGCATTTTTTTTCCATATTTGATTTAAAAAAAAAAAAAGAAAAAAACTGTCCATGTATTTAATGCCCGGTTGCGAGTAAAATATATCCTATTCAAGGTGAATCCTATTGTAATAATATTTGTTAATACTTTTAGAATGCCCAGAAATCACTGTTAAATTGTGAACTATGTTCTAGAGAATAACTTCTTTTAAAAAAGAGCAAAACTGTCAGTATAATGAAGGGTCACTTAACCACTTAACTTTTAACAACTACATCAAATTATCCATGGAGCAATCAGCAGCATACTAATAAACATGTCGTATTGTTACCTTATGATTTCATACTAACATTTCAAGTCCTATTTTGCACTACCTTTTAAGAAGAAACAGGGATCACTTTTACTATCCACAGGTATCCTTTTTTTCTTTTTTTTTTAGAAAAAAAAAAAAGAGCAGCTCTTCTGGCCTATTAATAATATTTTCTATCTGCAGGTACAAAAAAAATGGGCAAAAGTTGTTATAAAGTTATTCCTAGGGAAAATCTCTCTTCTTACATAGTCCAATCATCCTGTATGATGGAATTAGTACAATGGCTCCTATATCCTTTTTTTAACCTGACCTCAGTACAGAGAAATGTACCAAATCCCTACACCACAGCAACCTCCGGCTTCTCAAATGTCTTTGGGGACTGTGACCAGTAGGCTTAACACTGTGTAACCCTGTAGATTTTAATATTTGCATACTAAAATGCGCTGCTTCCAAGTGTATTAAACATTCACCTAGATTTTTTTGTTATCATCATCTCAAATATATGCTCACTTATAGGGACGTGAAGGTGTCAAATTGGTTTTACTATCCAAGTAAGTGACAATGGTATAAGTCACCCTGTTATTAATATAATTGTGACTATGCTAAACTACAGTGCAATCTAAAAATGGTTGCTTTAAAGCAACATGAAAAAAAACATGTGTAGCCCAGCCCTAAGTATTCCAAAATACCAGAAAATACGAGTTCCAAGTTTCTGTCTATATTGGTAGAACATACAGAGCTTTAAACTCAATTGATTTGTGCAAAAATGAATTGTTAGAGTTCATCTCATGGTACTTCTAATTAGGTACATACTATTGAACTGAATTATAAAGATCAGGTTGCCTTGATAATCGTTAAGTTTCAGAAAATTAGGATGTTCAGGATCTTTCTTTATAAACAAAACAGCCTTCACTATTAGTTTCCAGAACTACTTGTTATGAAGTGCGTTAAAATGAAACTGATGTGCTCTTCCACATGTATTTTTTTCAAAATAAATCCATATATCACTAGCACAAGACAAAGGTAACTAAAATAAATTCTTTAAGTTTCCACTATTTTGTGTCTTACGTTGTGTATTAGCATCAAAGTAAAACAATAATTGCAACAATATGTAAAACAATATGTTGCAACCTGTAACCTTTATTATAACATATTATTAAAGGTAAAAACAATAATATTGTATACAATCATTTGTTTGACATCTGTCACAGCAAAAAGTATTGCTATGTTTCAAGGAATCAGCTAGTATTTGAATTCTATCCAAATATAGATGTAAGCCAAACATTGATACACTTCAATATGCTTTTATGTATTGTGCACCTCACCATGCTGCTCATTCTTAAAAGACATAGGACTGTAAACACAGGGATCACACACCCCAGTTTAGAATTAATGTGTGATTACATGTGCTTTAATTCATGAAGCAGCAGCTTTGTAAGGAAATGCTTCTAGAGTTATTTTACAGCAAACATTTGATTCTGTTTTTCTAACACTGACCCTCTAAACATTTGCATACACGTTCACATTTGCACATGCAAATAGTCCAAATGGCCTCAAAAGGGCTATTCACATGAAATGTTTTCAGGACTGGGACATAAATACAGCCTTTAGTTGCTAGTCATGGAGAAGTGTTTTTTAGTGGAGAAAAAAAAAATACAAACTTTCAGCTCTTATATTCCCAGTTAATTTTTATTAGGACAAAGATCTATACAGTACTGAATATTCAGAGGGAGATAGTCTGACTTTATTTCACTGTCACAGGACACAAAGTAGGTAGTGAAGTGCCATTTGTGGAAAAGAGGGAAACACAAGTCCTCACTTCCTTACTGTTCTATGCTACTAATTACAATTTTTTCTGTGTCTTTTTAAATTTTGGAATACATTAACTTGGAAGAATCTAGCTTAATCAGAATTTACTTAACATTTCCTTCATATGTACAGTAAAAATACATTTAAATTAAAACACAGTCCAAGTGACTACTTGCAATTAGCATTTGCCACAGTTTTTCATCAGTCCTGGCTGTTGGGCTTCATTTATAATCACTGAAAAAGATGCGGTATTTTCAACAGTACCTGAATTATGCATTAAAAGATGCAATCCTAAAACCAGCAGGATTTTGTGTCATTTCACATGCAAAATATGCACAGTAGTAATTAGCTGACCACACAGTTTATAAACTGATTTGGCTCAGTGTCTTCACAGAATGTGTCCCAGATGTTATTGTAAACTTTTATGCATGTCCAAAAAATAAAAATAAAAACCTCTTTATGATGCTAATAAATAGTCTAACTTCTAAGACCATACGCAAGATTTCAATTCTTCATAAACATTTGAACTAATTTAGTAAACATTTATAAAACTGTGTACTGAGCTACAGATTTTAAATGTGACAGCTGACAACATAAATTTTCTGGCTGATGATCGAGTCAATGTTAGTGCAGCTGTAGCAACGGTAAGACATGCAAAAGCTTAAAGTTTAGTTTCAACTGTTTGAGTGCATTTTTTATAAGATTCAAGGATTGCCAATGATTTATGCTCACTACATAAATTCTCAATTGCCAGTAAAAATAGGAAATAAAATTTGAACCCCTTAAAATTATTTTTGGAAGTATTTTTCAACTGCACAAATAAGGAGTTAGGGCAAGGCACTAAATTACCCATTTCCTGAAAATAAATAACACTTTAAACAAGAATAGTGCTTTAGAAAGGAAACAATCTCTGTATTGAAATTAATATAAATACAATTTATGCATATTAATATTTCTATTACCGAAGTAATTCAAGCAAAATATTTAGCCTACAAAATTTATATTAGAAGCCAAAATGTGTAGTCCTGGAGCTTGCTTGAGCAAAGGCTGCAGTTTTTGGCCATGGTTACTTAAAAGCAGCCAATCTCTAAAAGGGTGATTAATAACAAAATGTTGCTTCTCGGTGCACAGAGTATAAATCTTTGTCCATATAGTTCACAGCTTCCTTTTGTGTTACCTTGCAGTACAAAGCCTTTTAATACATTTCTTACAGCTGCTGTAATTTACATCTATTACAAGGTGCTAAAGCCCTTAGCCTACGTGCAGGTAGGATGGGATTCATCTGTTCTAACTTCTGATATAAAAAAATTATAATCTACAGCCTGTGCCTTAGATAGGCTATCTATAGGATGACTAACATAGGACAGGACCAAGCTCCTTTGCAGCCACAAGGATCTTCTCCAGAGCGGTTCACGTTGTCCTAAGGCAGGCACTTTGAAAAGCACATACAATAAATCACAGCCTGAAGGCTGCCTGTGTCCCTCTAGTAACTACAAGCAAGTTTAGGATGACAAGCTCAGACTTGTGTGGTCACACTCAGATTTGCCTCATGTTACAGCAATAGTTGAAAACAATATATAACTATTTTCAGTAAATAGAAGCCACACAACAAAATAAAACCTGCAACTAATCTTCTCCTTGAAATTAAATAACCACCAGCCAAACCATGAGCACCAACCCTAAATACTGAATGTTAACTGATGAATTATGTAATATCCCATTCTTTTGTTTCCAAAATGCTGGTTTTGAAGTCATTCAACAGAAACTCCTGAATTTCAGATTCTGAAACCATCAGTTTCTGGAATTGGGATAGAAAAATGCAATTTATTTGATCTGTCACTAAAAACAGCTTATTTAGTAGCAGATAAATACAGGATCATAAATCAGGATCATAAGTTGAAGGCTTAGATAGCTAATTGGTTTTTAATTATCTCCAGGAAAAAGTCACCTTGATTGCACTAAATATTTCATGAAATCTCTGTTTAAGTTTGACTTTCTTATTATATTTTCCACATCTTTATTCACTGAGGAAGAGATGTCCCGTGCTTTATATCATTAAATACAATGTAAAACTCCACAAGTCTTCTAAATGTACTGCCATATTTGGGAACTAATGAACTACTTCCAATCAACTCCTAATGAATTCCCTGTAGTAGTGCAGGCTTTTGTTGGGTGCCAGTACCAGAGAAAATTATGGTTTAGTCTTCTAGAATTAAGTTGGAAATGGCAGTCTGCTTCCATAATCTTCCTCCTCACAAGTGGCTGAAATGTTGTAAACAGATTTATTTACTTCTTGGATTTGACATTCAAACCTGATGCTTCTTCTTTCTGGGTGGTTTTTCATTTTTTAACGAATTAAAAGTTCAAAGTCCATCTTCTAGAGCTTTGTTCAACTCCTAAGAGATCTACCATTAAAAAAAAAGCCTTTCTGAATTCTGCATTTCTATGTTCATACTCCTGTGATTATTTTTCTGGTCTTCAGAATTCTACTCAACAAAAGACAATACACTGGAGTTTAAAAGAAAGTACTGAGGTATACGGACACTAAATTATCCTTTGTTTTACTATTTCTGAGCAATCATTCCATCTAAATGATTTCTACAGATTCCTGTAAATCTGCAGCCCATGAGGACTGCATCTGAATGCGTATGAACATGCAGGAACAAGACTCAATGTAACACAATGCTTGGTAATTATTCTCTTGAAAATGTATTTGTCTGGACTCTGATCCATAGCAACATTTTATTTCTCATTAATTACCATTTTGCCTCCTCAAAATCTCTCTGGGAGGGATTTTTTAAAAGCCCACTCAAAGTCCAAATGGCTTGTGTTAGCCAGTTGTCTTTTATTTTCTAACTTATTGGCATGCTCAAAACTTTCTTTTCAATATTTTCATACACTGAAATCCATTGTTCACTGGATGTTTCAGATACTCAGAATTATCACCTATGGTTTTTTTGTTATACAATGAGGCTCCATATTCTGCAATTAGATTCTCAACAGACTTTTAGCAGATGAGCTAATTTACTATTGAGTTATATTAGATCCCCCTGGACAAATACGAGACAGTCCGCTCTCAGAATTTTTGGTTTGCTGACGTGTAACATTAGTCCAGCATCTTACCTCCTGATGCCTCAAACTCTAATTTTCACTGGATAAATTAGCTATCCTGTGATGAAGATAGCTGTCCCATAAACATAAATGCAGTTTCTCTTCAATATACTTATCCTCCCTAAGTGGATTATTTACTTGGTTATAATCCCACAAGCTGAATTATTCTGTCAATGGCTTCTTACTTCTGAACGATTCACTTTTCTTAGAGCTGTAAGCCTAAGGATGAAAGCTAAAACTGGAGTGAACTTACATCATTTTCATTCATGACTTCAAATCTGTTTACTTTGCAGCACTTCCACTGTTGCAGCACTGTGCAACATACTGCACCTGGCGTGGCAGAATCAGTAAAATCGTCCTGCATGTACTGTGTGAAGTTTGCCTAGGTTTGCATACCGAAGTGACATTAGAGATCTTTCTACTGGATGCACAAAGTAAGCACTTTTAAAACATAATCTGATTGTATTTTCTCTGAGCTCAATTACCTCATTTCTCTTCATCTCTGTACTGCTGTTTTTTCTATTTGCTTCATTACCTGCTCTTTAGAATCACAGAATCATTAAGGCTGGAAAAGACCTCAAGGATCATCAAGTCCAATCGTCAACCCACACCACCTCACTCACTAACCCATGTCCCTAAGCACCACATCTACACGTTTCTTGAACACCTCCAGGGATGGTGACTCCACCACTTCCCTGGGCAGCCTGTTCCAATGCCTCATCACTCTTTCAGTGAAGACATTTTTCCTAATATCCAGCCTAAACCTCCCCTGGTGCAACTTGAGGCCATTTCCTCTTGTCCTATCACTTGTTCCTTTAGAGCAGAGCCCAGCACCCACCTCACTGCACCCTCCTTTCAGGCAGTTGTAGAGAGTGATGAGGTCTCCTCTCAGCCTCCTCTTCTCCAGACTAAACACCCCCAGCTCCCTCAGCCGCTCCTCATCAGACCTGTGCTCCAGACCCTTCCCCAGCTTCGTTGCCCTTCTCTGGACCTGCTCCAGCCCCTCAATGTCCTTCTTGTGGTGAGGGGCCCAGAACTGAACACAGGATTCAAGGTGCGGCCTCACCAGTGCTGAGTACAGGGGCACAGTCACTGCCCTAGTCCTGCTGGCCACACTATTGCTGATACAGGCCAGGATGCCGTTGGCCTTCTTGGCCACCTGGGCACACTGCTGGCTCATGTTCAGCCAGCTGTCGACCAGCACCCCCAGGTCCCTCTCTGCTGGGCAGCTTTCCAGCCACTCTCCCCCGAGCCTGTAGCGTTGCA
>WKFP01013362.1:47651-60354 GCA_011057875.1 Pterocles orientalis | reverse complement strand
TTTTTTTTTTTTTTTTTTTTTTGGGGTATCCAGACGGAGATGCGTTTGAATACAGATGCAGAGATGCTGAATGCTTTTGGGTGTCCAGAAAACACCCGCACTCACGGACGTGGGATCCCACAGCCTCAGGGTGCAGCTACAGGTGAGGGTGGCTACGTGAATTTGAGTATTTCGATATAATCACGAGAAGATACACGAGTGGGCATCAAACCAACTTCTACCCACTCGCATCGGTGGATTTGTCTGCAGCCCGTGGGTTTACGTTAGCAGACCTGTGGGCACAACACCCACCCGTGCCCGTGGGTGCTCCTGACCCGTTCAGCCTATGATAACTCATCTGCTTCTCTGATGATGATGATGCCGGGGAAAAGAGCGGAAAATAAGAGGGAAAACAAAGATTTTGGGAAGAAGCGGGGCCTTGCGGGTGGAGGGCCCCCCCGCCCTGGCCAGGCTGCGGCAAAGGGAGCGGGTGGGCTCCGGGAGGGGGGAGAGGGTTCGTGCTGCAGCAGATTTTTATTTTTTTTTTTTTCCCCCTCGTTGTCAAGCCCAGCCGTAACTCCTCCTCTGCCTGCGGAACGGCTCCTCTCCCCCCCCCCAACCCCCGGCTCCCGCAGCTGGGCGGCGTAGGTAGCTCCAGATAAGTGAAAGTGGTATTTTTATAGGCTGATAAAAGAGACTTATCTCTGCTTTCCCCAATCTGACAAAGATTCCCTAATTGGTCATTTGCCCACATCATCCTCCCCACCCCTGGGGCCCCCCCCCCAGACGCTATTTTCGGCTTTTAAAGGGGGTGTTGGGCCCACGGGACCCCCCCTTGGCTGCTGCTCCCTTCCCAAATCCTCCAAAATCACTTCTCCTCCTTCCCACTCACCCACAGGGTAGGGGGTAAAGCTCCGCATCCCCTCAGAAGGGCAGAGCTGCCACCACCACCGTCCCCAGCACACCCTGGGGGGATCCTCCGGGACAGGGCCCGGGAAGAAGTTTTCCTGCCCCATCTCCCCACAGGAATCAACCCCTTGGAATTACCCACTGAGGAGAAGATGTCCCCAGAGCTCGGTCCCACTAATCACTCTCCATGTTTTGGCTGAGCCCGTCCATAAATTGCTTATTAGGTCTTTTTGCAAAACCAAATCTATTTTATCAGGTGGAAAATTCCCTATCACATACAAATCTGCCTTCAAGCAGGGCAAAAATTCTCTCCTGCAGATGGGTGACGGGTGGAGATGCAGAATTTTGCACTGACCCTACCTCCTCTGACTCACGGGGTGCAGAGATTAAATAGAAATTTAATCCCTGGGATTAAATACAAACAGTATTTACAACCCCTTTCTCCCACAGCTTCCCATGGAGCCCGGGTCCCTCTGAAACACACTATGACCATCTTGCCACCAGCCCGGTTCTGCACCACGCATCAGCTGGGATTTTTTTTTTTTTTTCCCTTCAATGCACTTTAGTCACCAGGCTAGCAAAAAAAAACTCCACCTAAACACGGAGGAAATGCATTTCTGAACATCCGGACCTCGCAGCCAGCTCGCATCACAAGCCTTGAAGCAACCCGGGAAGTCACCCGCTAAACTTATTTCTCATTTTCCTTTTTTTTTTCCTGGAGAAGGGGGAAGGGACTCGGGGATTAACGGCCCATCTGACCTACCAGTGGTGTCCACACATGAATCAAACACAATCAAAGGCCCCAGTGTCAACATTAGCTTGACCCCTACGACTGGCTCAAGGCTTGGTGCTCAGCGAGGCCTGTTCTGGCCAGAGCAGCGTGAACCTTCCCCAGGGTTATTAATGTTTGCCAAAGACTCTGCCTGGGTTGGCTGAGAGCCGCCTCAGCCTCCCTGGGGTGTGGGGCCCATGGGGATGGGCCCAGCTCTGCCCTGCTACGGCAACACCAGCAGGATGGTTGAAAAACGTAATATTTTCAATTGAGTGAAAACAGATCTCATTGCTTTAAACCATCCACCCAAAATCATGGAAAACAGGAAGGCAGGAGGGGTTTTGGAGGGGTTTTTTGGGGGGGATTGGGTTCTTTTGTTTGTTTTGTTGTTTTTTTCCCTTCCTGTTCATGTCTTTTTGCCTTTTCATCACTTTTTTTGGTGTGATTTCTCTTAAGTGATTTTGGAAGGTGAAAGCGCCATTCACACCCCATTGGACCCTCTGCAGCCAGCAGCATGGGGCAAGGCCAGGTCCTGTGGGAAGAAGCAACATCCCAGCCCCACCGTGCAGTGATTTGGGACCCACATGTGCTCCAGACCCAGCCTTGAGGCTCAGCAGGCACTGATGCATGGAGGAGCTTTATTAGGCTCTGAGCAACCTGGGCTAGTGGGAGGTATCCCTGCCCATGGCAGGGGGGTTGGAACTAGATGATCTTTAAGGTCCTTTCCAGTCCTAACCATTCTACGAGTCTATGATTAGAGTCCAGACAAATGCCCCATGGCATCTTCAGAAACAGGAGTGGCACCTGAACACATCCTTGAATAGTTTAGGGATTTTTTTTTTTGCTTCACAGAGAGGAACAAAGATGAGCACACCAGCTAGTTTCTTAGCTCTGTAGGAACTCATTTTGATACAAATATTTCAGAAAATATCCTGTGATCCCTCTTTTCAGTGAACTTTTCCCGCACTTAAAAACGTGCATGCAAATTATCAAGCGACCACGGGGAGGGAAAGCTGTGCAGCCCTGGCCCTGCAGGAGCAGGCTCTGAAAGGGATGTACACAGTCCTGTCAAAGTTTCAAGCTCACCCTCCATTTAAATGTCATTTTTAATGGAAGTAGTGCAACCTCCTCTTCTCCCCATGTAGTCCGACCTGGGCTATTTTTATTTTTCGTGCATGCTTTGACTTAACGCTGACTTTTGCTTTTAACCTGCTCCTTCCAAATATATACACATAGGTATAAAATCCTTCTATTAAAAAAAATGCCAATACTCTCTCAGCAACACTTGGTTCTTCAACTTTAACAGGTTAGATGTCATTAAATCTTGGGGTTTTTATTTTCTCCAACAACTGGATGAGCAAAGGCTCATGTGGGAAATGCTGGTGGGAGTTGGGGTAGGTGGGTGGGGGGACTGGCACCCAGCTCTGAGCACAGACCACGCTGCTCCTGGCTTTCTCCAAGCATGAGAAGGGAGCCTGCAGCACGGTTCATATCAAACCCAAGCTGCCAGAAAAGCTCAACATGCTCAGAAACCAGCCGAAGCTTCACAGGAGTGAATTCAGAGGGAGGCTGGCCCTGGATGGCCACCCAGAGCAGATTCGGGGCCAGGAAGAAGCGCGAAGATGCAACTGCTTGAACCAGTTGCCCTATCTTGGATCACCACTGCTGGTGCCCGTAACACTCCCTCTGCCAAAGCTTTTGTGTCACCAGCTTTCCACGGAGCAGCATGCTGCTGGGTTCCAGGCAGCAGGAGCTGCCCAGGCTGCCTGCCAGCCCCCCTCCTGGGGCTGAAGAGGCTTCCCAGCATGGCCAGAAAAGGGACACAGGCACCAGGAGGACACACCCACCCATGGCAAACACCATGGTCACAGGGTAAGACCTCCCCCCAAGGCAGTCCCTCACTGGTGTCCTCCCTGCCCCAAGTTGTTCTCCCCATGGAGATGGGAATATTAGTTCCTTGCACACATCGTCATGACACAGTAATGGGACAAGATCAAGGGAGTTAGGTGTCCACTTCCATTTCAGTGGGATTTAAATACCGACCGTTTCTGACAGCTTTTGGAAACCTGGGAGTAAGAGCTGTTGCTCATCCCATTCAGTAGCTTCTGAACTGGTCTGGTGGTGTCTGTGCAGTCCCTAGTGCGTGCGTGTCTTTATTATACTGTGCGGCCCCAGGGCCAGCAGCATGTCCCATGGTCACAGACAGTCCCAGAGCAGTGTCCTGGGGACACCAGCCACATCACCCCAATCCCCCTCACCCAGTAAAAGCAATATCTCCGAGTCTCAGGCACTGGGCAGGAGCATGGAAAGTCTAAGACCTCTTAGTGCAATTTTGGACCATTTTTTGAACATTCATGGACTTATCTGTAAAATGGAGGAGTAGTTTGATATCTTTCACCATGTCAGCACTAAGGTCTTGGGCAGGACAATGACTTTGAGATCCCATGATGGGCTCATCCACCATGGAAATGTGGAGCTTCAGCATCACACAGCTTTGCAAAAGGATGCTAGAGAACAAGTGAGCATCTATTCATTCCCTGACGTTCTTAATTCTATCCAGAGCATAGAGCTGGCTGAATTTTGAGGCTGGAAACCCAACAGCCCTCTAATTTAGACAAATCTTACTGGCAAACGCTCTAAAATCCATCTGCTTTTACAGACACAAACTACAGCCTCAATAGCTCTCACTGTGATTGCTGCCACAACCGAGAACAGAAAGTCAAATCAAAGGGAACGGAGATGGAAAAGAAAGAAACTGGGTTGGGATTGCAGGATGCAGAAGCAAATTTGCCTTGAGAACAAGTCCTTCAGTATGCATTAGTCGGATTTAAGTGGTACTTAGGACTTTTACAAGCCCTGTGCATCAGAGAGATTTTCATCGGTGGTAGAGAGTAGCTGCATTATGCTAAATCAGCCACGATGGATGTACCAACCCTAAGCAAGGTTCCTCAGGCCAGGACCTCAAGTAAACCCTCCAAAAACCTTCATCTTCCTTTCAGAAGACTGAGATTGATTACAAGCCATAAATCCAATAAATCACAGCTGTCTGGGGACTCTGTCAAGAAAGAAAGAGAAGCAGCTCTAAGTAACGCCTCTTTCCCCAAGAAGCCTGGGGTATCTGCAGAGGATCCTCCACCTAGCACCAGCCAGGTTGTGGTGGGGTGGAGGTACCTCGCTCATTGCAGCATCTCTGCAAAAAACTACTGCCTTTCCATTTCTCCTTCTATGGGAAGTCCTTAGCACACATTTGGCGCAGTTTACAGGATGATGATGACAATGTGTTTCTCCTAAATAAAATCCATTTTTAAAGAGTACATGTGCAATTACTTTGAGTTTTGGCCTGTATTCAGGAAAAGAATTTCCCCTCGGGTCAGATTTGGCAGGGACTGGTAAGGGTTTTTCTTGCTTTCCTCTGTAGGGTGGGCCATGGTCCACTTCCTAAGATCATCTGGACATTTTCACCTAACAATTTCCCTGCTACTGCCGGGACCCGGGACACTGGCAATGCCCTTGATCTCTCCTGCATGTTGGAGTTTTTGTGGCTTTTGGTCTTTTGTACTGACGCTCTTAAATTTGTTATAGGGTGTTGGGAAGTGTTTTATGGCCTGCAGCGTATGCAGTGGATGTTCTGAGGACCCTGCTGGATTAAGCGGCTATTACATGGTCACCTGTAATTGTGAGCGTCTGCACTCCATGAGGCAGGTGGTCCCTCCTCACCCTCTGTCACCCCTCCCTTATCTTCCAGTAGCAGAGCTCTGACATCCAACTACAAGGCAATTACACACCCAGCGTAGTCACGTGTGACATCTCCCCTTTCGCTTATTTGAAGTGTGACGCTTATAAACCAGGGTGATGGGGGATATTAGGATAATAAACAAGGTGGAAGACCTGGAACTGGGAAATTATGAAAACCTGGGCTCTGCTCCTGTCTTGCTACTAGCTGATGGTGCAGGACCCTTCTTTCCTTCACATCCCCTTGATTAGATGTTTAAACCATGCCTGTTACCCCAGGCTCCCTCTGAAGTTGAAAGAAAGGTGTCTTGCATAATCCTAAGATACCTCCCATAACAGAGAGAGCCTCAACAACCAGCTTCAATAAAGTATCTACTTTTTAGATCTCTTAGCCCTAACGAATACATGTGATCAGCTTAGGGCTGTGAGTGTGACCTTGGTGGGGTCTCCAGCTCTCCTACCACACAGGTGACCAGGACAGATCCATCCACATTAAGTACAATACCTTTGAAGCCAAACAGGGCACAAAGCAGTACAGCACGGTGCCTCCCACTGCGACACAGGGGTATGGATCCAGGCACATGTCTCATCCCTGGTTAGATTATAGGCTCATAGAATCAGAGACTGGTTTGGGTTGGAAGGGACCTTAAAGGTCATCTAGTCCCACCCCCTGCCCTGGGCAGGGACACCTCCCACTACCACAGGTTGCTCAAAGCCTCATCTAGACTGGCCTTGAACCCCTCCAGGCATGGGGCAACCACAGCTTCTCTGGGCAACCTGGGCCACTGCCTCACCACCCGCACAGGAAAACATTTCTTCCTAAATGTCTCCATTTGAAATGTCTCCCTATGAAGGTCTCCATGCAGACAAAGCAGGACAGATGCTGCTGTCGCCCTCTCAAAAGGGGAAGGTAACAGAAACAAGACATTCTACAGAGCAACTCAGTCCTAAACTGCTAAGTTTCAGCCTAGGCAAAAATTATGCCTGTGGATCAGGAACGTTTTATGGACGTTGGACGTATGGATGCATCATCCTGAGGTTCATACCAGCTTCATCTGAGTGCTGCTCGTGGCTCAGTCACCTCTCCCAGACAGCAGTGATCTTTAAAGCACATCATGCTCCTCTAGACCCTTACACTTCCCCACCTGGAGAGCGCACAGGCGGCTTCAGGATCCAGGCGGCTTCAGGATCCGGAAATACAAAGTACCCTACGGGCATTTAGCTGGGACTAAGCCATAGGGCATGCTTGGGATGGAGGGGGTCTGTGTGCTCAAGACCTTGGCCATGTCCTGAGCTCCACGTCTACACACTGTGCACAGCCGGGAAATCTGCTCCAAAACTGGCAACAGAAACACTCCCTCCTGCTACCAGATCCAATGTGCAGCACAGATACGTTTCCCCCTAATCCTCCAAAGAGAAAAACAAACAAGCATACAAATGCCAGAATATTAACTACTCCCCAAATTACCCAGACTACTGCTAATTAGTACAAATTTACAGCAGCTGCACTACTGGAAGTGAGCTCAGACTTCAGCTCTGGAAATTACTAGGGAGTATAATTTTCTAGTTTTTCCTGAACTTATAGAAATCTCCAGGAATGTTCCAGTATACTAACTAACTTCATCAGCATTTCTAAGCCTTCTTTATTCTGCTCATACTGGGGTAACCATGAAGCTCACAGGCATGAAATCCACAAATGCGTTCCCTCTCAAAGATGACTGTACACAGTGAGTTCAGCGATGTGTGTCTGGAGAACCACACAGGAGAGGGTGTGGAGCTTTCTGGCCTGATTTCTTACGCCTCGTCCATCAGCTCTTACTGATCAGCACAGATCAATGTTGAGGGCTTTGGAGGTATTCATCATGTTTGGATTTCATGTCTCAGTTTCCTAGTGGAATTACCAAGCAGTGATTTTCGGTGTGTGTTGTGAATGTTTGGTCTCAGCAGAATACAATGAAATGCATTTTTCTGGCAGGACATGCTCTGGATCTGTTTGTCACCATTCTTTAGAAAGGTGGAAAGGTGGGCTGGGTAATACAAGCCTTGTGTACCTGCCTGAGTTTGTAGCATCCTTTTGGCTCTGCCATCATCCACCTGCCTTAGCATCCGTGTATCTCAGCAACATCACAGAGCTTCCACAGTAGGTAAAATATAACCATCAGTGTACTGCAGCCTTAACTAGCAGATTATTTTGCTATATTGAGTCACCAACTATTACAATCTAGCAGACTTTCCTCCCCGAGTAGTTCTCATACGTTTAGATCCTGCTCCAGAACCAGCAGTAAGATCATAAATCGCTTATATGCCCTTAACAATTGATACTATGGTAACAGCAGGTAGGCAGACAGGTAGACAGACAGACAGACACGATGATAAGCCATACATCTGGCATGTAAGTACCATAGCAGTGGAATTACCATTCCCCAGCCAAGTTTCACGCTTTGGGGAGTTGTTTTGACGTGCTGTCAATGCCGCACCAGAATAACCTGATTTATTTCCCTTGTTCTCTTTGAAAAGGTCTATTTGGTGCCATTTATTTTACACTCACTTACTCGCCATCCTATCAGGAGGCGGGAGGTCAGTGGGGTCACTCCTAAGAGAGTATCACGTTCTGTACAGAATAGAGAAAACGCTCTAAGTGAGCAGGAAGGGAAGAATTCATGCTGGGGCCTCCTTTCAGCCTCTGCTCTCCCACAGTGGACTCATATACCTCTTCCCTTCCCACATCCTTGCTCTTCCTTTCAAATGGAAAAGCCAGTACCACTTTTGCCTCTATCCCCGCAGCAGCCATCCTTCCCCCCCAAAAGAGCTCGCTTCAGTTTTGCTTCATTTGCGCCTCCACTGAGCCTCGGCTGGGAATTCTCAGGATTCCCATCTCAATCCATCCTCCCTGTATCGCACAATAAAATCGTTTAGTTTCTTCTGTCCTCGTTTATAAAATAGATGGCAAGTCCCAAGTGGCCGTAAGAGGAACTGAAGGCTCAGCACTAGACAGAAGAAGGATGCATTGCTCCTTTCGAATCGTTACAGTGGACTAAAACATTTTTAGGCATAAAGTGTATGGTGAATATCCATATTGGTGTATGCACACGCATACACACAGCACTCATGACCAGTGCCCGGTTCGTGTGTCAGCTGTCATGCTGCTTTTGCTCCGAGATAGCAAACCCCACATCCCTCCAAGCCCACATCACCCAGGTAAGAGACACCATTTGGCAAGAGCTGCCTGGGCAGGGACAACCACCTCTGTCCCATGGAAGCCAAAAATTGTTGTGATAACAGATCTGTTGCTGAGAGGCTTTGAACCCACGAACCGTTGCAGCAGAAGTCAACTTGGTGACCGAAACACAGCAATTTCAAAGGCAGACAGCACAAGAAAGCACGAGACAGTACGTGACCTTTTTCTTCTTCTGGAACGTGACATGGATGGGCAAGGCTGGCACAGGGGTGGGAATAGAGTCAGAGTCCGATGGACCTGTCTATCAGAAGGAGCAGCCAGGGAAGTGCAGAACACAGGCAGCTCTCCAAGGCTCTTGATTTCAGCAGCAGCAGCTCAGACCTGCCTGGTAGCAAGGCAGGATTTCCCTGCGCTGAGTAACACCTGTTTTATCCCTGCCTCCTGCACACAACTCACCTTTGGCACCTTTTTCTCCATGGTTCCGTCAGTCAGGCATACTGCCTACATCCTACGAGCAGAGCCAAAGCTCTAACGGGACAATTTTAACCCGAGACTCTTCAGCTGGCACCTTTGCTTTGTTTAGTTCATTACTTGGGGCACAGCTAAGCTCGGTACTAGGGGGTGGCTGGCCTAGGCATTAGATCATGGAATAACACGAGCTCCGTGTGCAGCTGAGAGCCAACACTTGACACCTGCCTTCTTCCGTCTCCACAGCCCCGTACTCCTGCTGCCCCAGCCTCCAGGCCCCCGTTGCGTTAATCAGCCTCACACTTGATAGCTACTGCCTGCCTGACTGTCCTGGTGTTTCCAAACACAGGAACCCACTCCCATGGTCCTTGCCACGTCATGTGTGTCTTAGAAATCAGGAGAGCACTGGAAGAATTACATACAGTCGAGATAAGCACGGAGGCACAGTATAGACATTTATGTAAAGGTCTCCTTCCCCCCAGCCTGAGCCAGCAGCAAAAGAGAAGAGGCAACCTTGTTGTCTCAAAAAAAACAACCAAACAAACAAAAAAACCTCCATCAATCAAAAATAGAAAGCAAATACTATCAGAAATAATAATACACCCCAGAAGTAGCAATCAAAGAATCCAGGATTATGATCTAAGGTAACGTAAAAATAGCCATGAAGTCCAGGGGACAAGGGAGATATTTCTAGCATGCACACTGCAGAATTCCCTCTGGAAACGCAGACGAGTTTGCTTCATTTCCTCTTAAGCTTTTGCTGAAATATCAAACGGTACAAAAGCCCCCTCTTTGCACCGTGAATACAACTGCTGAGTGCATAAGCTCTCTCCACATCGCACGAGGCACATTTCCATTCAGCAACCAGCCTCTTCTGACTCCTATTCCTATTTCAAAAAATTGGAAAAATCTGAACTGAGGAGCTGGTTTTGACAGTCCTTTATTTGCAAATCTCCATGTCTTTCAAAGGCATTTCAGCTAGAAAAATTCACCGAACAAGCAAACAGAGCTCTCACCAGCTCCTGCATCTGTCTAGAGCCAGGACTTCCCCGGAGGAGGAACCGAGCTCAGCTCTCCTCTTGTTCCCCGCTGACGTGCCCTCTTTTCCCTTTCCCACTATTCGGTCTGAGCTCTTCCACAGCCTTATTATTTCAAATGCAGCTGCTCTTCCAGTCTCTACTATCCAGACCCATCTCCTCTTCCACTCACAGAGGGTTTCTCCCAGAGCTGTGTAAGGACCATTTTCTATTCCACGTGTTCCTCTTAAATTAATAGAGTAGCTAGAAGCAGCAACAAAACGAAAAAAAACCCAACAACAACAACAAAAAAAGAGGAATAGTAGCAGATGAGCTTGTAGATGAGCTTTGCGGTTGTAAATTGAGAGCCAAGACCAGAGGGAGGCTGAGGAAGAGGTGGTCAGCCTTTCTCACTGATCCACAGACCAAAGAGCAGGAGGGGATGACGGCCACATCGTGATAAACGGTTGAGATCTCCAGACTGGGCTCGCGGTGACGAGAGTTGAATAAATATTTCAATGCACTTCTTAATTGCCCTTTTTATTACCATGTTTTTGTTGCCTTAAATAGAGTGTGCGAGGGGATTAGTAAGTAATGCTTTCCTTTGTTAACCTCTCCGTCTGCTTTTTGCTGTCTACCAAGATCGGACACCCTCCAAAACAAACAGAAAATAGGTGAATAAATAAAGACTTCATCAGCTCCACAAGGTGTTGAAACAAGAGCGGTGCAAAAAGGCTCAGTCATGTTAGTTTGATGGATAGGAGAGAATATCCCCAGAATTCCCAGTACAGGATCTCTTACGGGAACAATTGTCATTTTGGGACTAAGAGTTGCAAGATCTTTCCACATGTCATTTTGTATTATTTTCCTCCAGCTCAGAGACTCTGCCCTCCTTCTTGGGTTACAGCAGGGCTGATAAAACTCTGAGGGACTGTAAGTGTAATGCTGCTAGTGATGCTCAGACTATTTACCTTGGACCATTTGGGATCCACAGAGAGCATCCTAGCAGCCTGAGCAGACTCGCCTGGCTTGCTACCTTGTTTTAAGCCTTGCTGCCATATGCTGAAGTGGTGTAATCCAGGCAGCTAAACCAGCACAGCCTGCTCTCCTGATGGCTTTCTGGGAAAGCAAATACTTCTGTGGGGACATGGTGGCCTCAGGCGCAGAAGGAGATAGTGTGTGGGGTCACTCGCGGTTGAGAAGTTGTCTTCAAGACAACCTTCCCCATCAAATTGTGGGTCTGCAGAGAAGCAGAAACAGGGAGAATGATCAAAAGGGTGATGGTATGAGCGTGGGCTAGCCCCCAGGTCCTGCAATAAGAGGAGAAGGGACCACTCCCTATTTCTCTGCCCTCTCGCAGGATGACAACAGCTCCCGAGACCCCAGCAGCTGGATGCTGGTGAATCTCAGCCCTGCCAAGAAGAAGACATCCACTCCTCACCTGACACCAGGGGAGGCTGGATAGGCTCTATTTTCCTGCCTCTCCCCACTTTGTATTTACATCACAGCCCCATTTCTCACCAGTTTCTACGGGGAGGGAAAGGGGGAAAAGGGAATGTCGGTGCTCAGACTCCGAGGTCCATCTGAGAGCTTTCTCCTGCCACAGAAAGTCTCTTCATCGTCCCCGTGATTAACATAAAAGCAGCTGAGGTTAATATTGGAGAAGCCAAACTATAAACTAAGAATTACGTTTTAGCCTAAATAAATCATCGCCTTCGAGGCTGAATCTGTGGCTGGGGAGGGAGAGATGGGGGGAAGCTCCAGGGAGCACTGAGAGCCCCCGGGGGCCGGGACCGAGGGGATGTGACAGAGGGATTGAGCACCTGGAGGCCTCATCCAGCTCACTGGGACCAACCTCCTCGGTGCTAGGTGGGAAAATCTGCTTTCGGGTACCTCCTGAAGGGTCTACAGCCTTGGGGAGCCCCAAGCTGCTTGGCAGAGCTTTCCCCCCAACTCTGGAGCCGCTTCCTCTCTCCCTGCGGGAAATGCCCCTCTAATGATTCCCCTGCCTCCCTGCTCTGCAGTTTGTCAGGCCGGCTGACTTCAAGCCATCCTGCATCTGTTTCGCCTAGAGAGCCACGCTCGCCTACATTTTAATAAACCCTATAATTTACACATTTCCCTCATACCCTGTAATTTCACCACCCCGAGACGCAGCAAAGGGAGAAAGCGCAGAGCTGGGAGTGCTCGCGGAAAGCGCTGCCAGAGAATCAAGAAATAAGTAGAGGGCTTAAATCTGCAGCAGTAAAATAATCCAGGGGAGGGAGCCAACAATGACTGAAAAATAAACATCTCCCCCTGCAAAAACCCGCAGCCAGCCCCCGCTCCTCGTGGGCCGGTGCTGCCAAGAGATCGGGTGCTCTGGGAAACGCGCCTGGGGACTCCAGGAAAAAAAAAAATTGATGTGGGTTATATGGACCCCTTTTATAAGGCAACTGTTAGCAGTAACTAAGTTTAAATTTATATGTTCAATAAAGTCTCTTGCCCCCCCCCCACCCCCAAGTGCCAGAACCACTCGAGGAAGCCGCCACACGCTTCCCATTTGAAAATGTGTTATTTGACCATTTTTATTCTCTGCTTTTGTTCTCAGGGCTGCAGCCCCTCCAAAGGCGGGGGGGGGGGGGGGGTTTCTGCGCAGAGATCAAAGCG
>WKFP01013362.1:30886-46929 GCA_011057875.1 Pterocles orientalis | reverse complement strand
ATCCTGAATCCCTTTTATCCTGACACGGACGAATATAAGCCAGAAGTCACTCGCATTTCAGGCGCATTAAAAACCCCGTCCTAAAACCAGCTCCGAAAACGACGATGTCGTGTCCACCGCGTAACCAACTCGATGTTAATTCTCCAATCACAGTTTTTTACTCCAAATCACCCCAATACGAAGACATCATTTTTCATCATTTTTCCGCCCCACCACCGCGTCAAGTTTTTACAAATTTGTCAACAGGCGGGGGAGGCACCTTCGGGCTCACGAAAATAATCGAAACTCGCTTTTCCCGGCAGATAATACATTTACTAAGACGGGGGGGAAAAAAATACCCTTTATTCATCCCCGTGTCTCCGAGGTTTATTTCTGGGGGCCGGAGCCACGCAGCCGTGGGGGACCCTGCGCACCCCCAGGCCCCGTCCAAGGGCATTCCGTACCCCTTAATTGACACAGGGAACACGGAACAACGGGGCCGTGGTTTACAGGAATGATGGTTTTAATTCTTTTCGAGGTTGGAGGGAGACAGAAATAGGAAAGAAAGATCTATATTGATGTTGAGCTACTTCTTGGACACGAACAGCGGCAAAAAACTGCAGGAAAAAGCCCCGAAAGGACTCGGGAGCTGCTCGGTAGCAGCTTTTCCAAAACACACGCGTGTTCCCGTGTCCCGCCTGCCTTTTACCCCCGCCGCCCTCGGAGGTTGTTCCGCATCCCCCCCTCTGGGCACATCCCTGGCAGCCGTCGGGGGGGGGGCACACATCCAGCCCCTCACCCTCTGTGACAATCATCGCATCGCCAAACAGCATCTTAGAAAACAAAACGAACCCAAAAAAATGTAATAAACCCTCCCCAAAAGCTTAGTGCCATCTACAATCGGGGGGTGCCGGATCCCACTGAGGGCACAGGAAAGGGGAGGCGGGGAAAGGGGGTGGGTTTTTCTTTGATGAATTCCTAAACAATTCCTATTATTACTTTCTTTGCCAACCCAGGGTGAATACGGGGTCCAAATGGTGAGATTTGCTTTTCAAAGAGTAATGTGAAATCAAACCACCTGTTATACATTAGCCCTCTCCCACTTCCACCTCCCCTGTAAATGAAATCATTTAAATAAATTTAAAAAAAATATGAGAGAGAATATGTGTATTGTTTTTCTCCCTTAACATATGGGCTCAGAGCTGGAGAACCAGGCATCACTTCAGGTGAATAAACGAATAATAAAACATTTGGGAAGCGACAAGGCAAGTTTGACCAGAGCATCTTTAGGCACATTCACATCCAAAAGCCAACAGAAACATCCCCAGACCTACCCCCAAACTCCTCTGTGGGACCAGACACCCAGAGGGCAGCGAGCCCAGAGGCAACCACCGAACACCCCACAGCTCCAACCACCACACCCCAAACCCTCCGCACCCACAGAGGGGGCCCCAACACCCCGCTGCCCCAATCACCACGTGTCCATCCCGTCGGGTCCGCCCCACGCACGTCAGGCCAACCCCACGCATGCCCACCCACTCGGGTACCCCCGTGCATTCCCCCATCACAGCTGACCCCACTCATGGCCACCCCACCGATGCCAACCCCAGGCACGGCCCTGGAGCCGAAGGGCAGCCCCCGGGCAGAGGTAGCCAGGGGGGGCCTGAAGGAGCCCCCCTTTACCTTGGCGGCAGGCAGGGGCTTGGCAGAGGTCTCATGGATGCCCCTGGCAGCAGGCTCAGCTGGCTACCGGCCCTATTTCCGCTTGTAACTACGAGGGGACGCAATGGGTCTCCTCGATAAGGTATCACAGTGTCTCGGCAGTCGGCGGTCAGCACCTTAGCTCGGAGCTCCGCAGCACCGCTGGCAGCCATGCCGGGCTAGCGGGGAGATGTCGAGGCATTTCTGGGAATAATCACATCACACAAGTGCTTACATTCCGGCTTCCTTTCTCCTTTATCCCTACCACCAAGTTTGAAGTCACACCTTCTACCGGATTGTTTAAGGTCTCCGGGTTGGAGTGGGGGTGGGTGGCAGGGAAGGAGTGTGTGTGTGTGTGTGTTAGGAGGAGGGGGGGGTTGCTGGTTGTTAATCTATAGGGTTCCTCCAGGCCAATAAAACTAACATGGTCAGAAATTTCTTCTTTTCAATAGAAATGTCTCCTTCTTTCCCCTACCCCAACCCCTAACCCTTTCTGTTTGTTTTTTTGCCTGGACTTAAGGGTCTGCAAGGAGTGCCGCAAGGTTGGGAGTCCCAAACGCTGTTCAGACAGAGCTGGAAAGTAACAAAAAGACTTTGTTTTCCCCATACAGTCACGTAAGGGGTTCTGGTATACACATACACATTGTGGAAAATGCACCTGGAGAGGAGACTGTATTAAAGTATCTTATACAAAGGCACGCACACTAGGGTAGGTCTCCCAAAATGCAACTGAAGGCCTTAAACCTGCAGCATCTGTGCTGGGATGAAAATAATCCGCAGTAAACATCTGTGGGTGCGTGCGTACAAATACCTCTACACATCTGACACACGCTTTGCACATACAGGCATTGATCCTAATTAGCTTGAGTTCTTAGAAGACTGGCAGGTGGGATTTTAGCTGGGAGCTGGGTATCCCAGTGCTGTAAGTTGCTCCGGAAATTCACACTTTTGCAGAAAATCACCCACCAGAATTTTTTTCATAAGATATCTTGCTATAATCCCTCTCTGCTTTCTCTCCAAATTACCTACGGCTTTGTGCTACCATCTACTGTACGCTGTGCTCACCTCTCCATCCCCCTCATTGGAACAACAACTGGAGACCTACTCAGAAATCTTAAAATCAACCTGAATATTCATTTGAGTACCAGCTCAGCACAAACAGGCACTGATGCAAATTGCTGGTGGCTCAGCTGAATCCTCTCTGCTCATGTTTTATATTAGGCACTCAGCTCGTCTGCTGAGCGGTAGGTAGCAATCCAGAAGACAGAGACTGGTGTGTGTATATACATATATTTTTTTCCCCGCCTAAGATGCTGAATTTTACAGAAACAGCAATTTTGGCCAGTGGAAGCTGGTTGTGAGGTATCCAGCACTCACATATTTTAACGGGGAAGGTAAAAATCAAGCAGATCGAGACAAGCGCTACCTGACTGAGAGGCGGGATAGACTCTTGCATGGCTACTGTCAGAGGGCGAAGCCTTTGGTAGTGCCCTTCATCTGGCTGTCACCCTTCCCATCCTTCATTTCAGTCGCTCTTTTCATGCTGCAACCACCCTGGGACCAGGAACTATCTCATCTTCATGTAGCTCTTGGCCAAACCCAGGACCCCCATCACACTGTGACTCTGGTGTTTGCTAATAAATAATGGGAGCATATGTGCACCATGCCTATCACCACAAAACCCGGGGTTTGGCTTGGATTTCTAGTTATCACCTAGTGCCAATAATAATAACAATAATAATAATAATATGAACACTGCTTTGTGGATTCAAACCTGCCAGGAAGGCACTAAGCCAAGTATTACACTTGTGGGAGGTATCTTGCAGAGTACTCCAAGGATCTTTTGTTAGGTCTGGCCTTATTTAATATTTTCATTAATGACCCTGTAAATGGATTACACAGCCCATTAATAAAATTGGCAGATGCTACCCAGTTAAAGGGACTTGTGAAAAGCGAGAGGATTGAAAAGGGGGGAAAAAAAGAAGACAGAGGAAAGCAGAAAGAAAGGACAGAGAAAGAGCCAAAAAAATATTTGTGAGGATTAAATTCAGCAAAAAGGTGACTGAAGGATTACTCAAAATCCAGATTCTTCAATTGTGGTTTTATCCAAAATCCAGTAAAAATAAATTATTAGTCTAGAGAGAGCAGGGGGCAGAAGGTTAGCCTGGAGTGTGCAGTCGGGAGCGCCGGGAGGGCAGGTACCGCAGCAGCAGCCCCACTCACACACAGAAATGGGGTACAAGGGATGTGCACCCCGCTGCTAGGCAATCGCCAAAAAACCCAGAGCAAGTTTAAAAAGAATAAAAAGCAATGCTCATGCTGAAAGGGGCAGAAAGAGCCTTCAGTTTTGAGGGCAGAAACAATCAGCTGCTACAGGCAGCTGGTGCAGAGAAGCCCCCAGATATTTTGGGGTTCCCTGTGCTTCTCCCGTGTATCATCAAATCGACCTGTTGCAGCTGGATCACGTACAGTTTGTGATAGCGATGCAGAAGACACCAGACCACAGTAGATGTGACAGAGGCTGCTCATCTGGGATGTCAACCGCCCACCTTTCCCTCTTGGCTCTATCATGGGCATCTTGTGGAGCATCTGGAAATAACAACTCCTCACCGTGCGGGGTCTGTGAAGATGAGTGTAAAGATGATACATGCAGAGAAAAAGCTCTTGCTCTTCCTTGTCAAATATCTGAGATCCCATTCCTGTCACCCACTTCTTGGCTCATTCATACAATGTAGCATGGGCAAATTTAAGATGAATAAACAGGAAAATCCTCCCCGCTAGCTCTGCTGGCCTGAGAAGGGTGGAAGGTGTCGCAATTCCCCACTGACTGGAGACTTGAAATGAGACAGAAGTTCCTGAACAAAAACTGATCAGTGGAAACAGGAGAAAAAAAAATAAAAAAGATGAACAATATGGCCTGGTAGGTGTTTCCACCTCTCTCACCTCTGATAGCAGTTTCAGGATGTATAGACGGATGCAAAGCAAGAAGCAGTGCAGGCTTTCTGAGCAGTTACACCTGTGCTAGCAGAAGAGCTCAGATACTGAACAAAGGTACTGGGTGTCTGGAACCCCTCTGTCAGACCAGGTCTGGGGATTTAAACTGAACCAGGGAGAACACATGAGGACAAAGCATCAGATGTTCCACTGCTGGAAGTCAGAATGGGTCCAACGACACCGGGAAACCTATAGCTACATAGGACAGGCTGAGGATCTGAGAGATTATATACTCCAAGGCTGTGGATTTAAGTGCATCTTGCTCACACAGGCAGGCTTACAGGGACAAAGTACTCACACCTTAAGCTTTTATGGGTTGTTGGACACTTAACTGTCGAGGATCTGTTATGTCAAGGACTGTAGCTTGGTTAAAAACTACTTCAGTTTTCTCACTTCTTTTTCCTAAATAATGACACCACTACTGCCAAAAGGCAAAGAAGGATGAAAAAACCCAACACTGGACCCAGTTTACCATTGCGTTACACCTGTTTTACATCACACACACACACACGAGTTATACCAGTATAAAACCTACCTGTTTCAAAGAATCAAACCTCTATTCTCATCCTGACCATTCTGCTGACATACAAATCCCTAAAAACTTGAGTGTTTTAACATTTTCTCTTTCCCTTTCAGCACTTGCTGTCTGAATGGTTGTTTTTTTCTTTTTTACACTGGGTCACCACTACAAAAATCTTCGCCAAACTATGCGAAGCCATGAATATGATTACAGTCTGCTAATGTAAACAGGCAGGAAGGGGTAAAAGAGTTTTTGTGTGTGTGTGTGTGTGTGTGTGTGTGTGTGTGTGTGAGAGAGAGAGAGAGAAGGATCCAGATCCAGTTTATAAACATCCATCTCCAGTAATGAGTCCTCTAGGAAGAAATGAAAAATAGCCCAGGCCTGGTAAAGTCAATTAAGTTGCTTTTAAATAAGAGGTTACCCAGAGAGGCCAAGAGTTAACATGTAAAGGCTTATTGCCAGTGCTGTAAAAAATAAAAGGAGGCTTGAATATTTGAAGACATTTGGTTGCTATTATAAACAAGTGGATCTAATAGTGTGGGTACATTCATAGACTAACTGTAGAAGTTGGGCATCTTATAAGGACACATTGAAAGGAAAAACTGCAAGGTTCCCTGGCTAAATAATTCCAAATGGGTCATTATAAAACCACTGATACAACACGTGTGGTTAGGACACAGGGCATTTATAAGAAAAGCTTTTCAAACCAACCAATAATGAGCAGCTAACAACAAGAGCACAGCCAAAGGTGTATGTAATCTGCGGAGAACACATGGCAAAGCTTTACGGTGCAAATTCTTCTAATGACCTGGAGAGCAGATGGCCCTGACACCAGTTCAAGCCGTTTGGAAAAATCAACTAAGGTTTATCACATTCTTGAGATGCGGAATTGGGAAAGTGAGCTTAGTGACGGCACCTTCCAGGGAGGAAAGGGCTGTATTACAAGAGAGAGAAAGAAGAAAGAAATAAAAAAGACAAAGGGAGAACAAAGATGCTCCTCTTTTCTACTGGAAATTCTGAAATTTTTCTCCTCAGAGCAAAGACTTATTTTTTGTTTGGGTTTCAAGGAGAATACGGTGGGCTGCTAACACAATCTAGGCACAGACCTGTAATTCTTGCCAAGACAAGTGACTGGGAGGTGGAGAGGTGTCATAAACCCAGGCACCAAATTCAACTTCTCGCAGGGGTCAGTGCTGACCCATGCGCCCTCTCCCACCCAGGGGAGCTTCCCAAGACACCAGAGCTGTCAACTCTTCCTATTGGAAACTGTGGCAACTCTGCTATCTGCTCCAACAACTCCATAAGGACTGATCCATTCCCATGGCACCTTGTGAGATGTAACACATCCATCCATACCAAAGGAGCTGCATCCACAAGTCTTGCTGGTTTTTCAAGGGAAAACAGTCACTGTTTGACTGTCATAATTGACAAAACCATATCATCCCTTCCCAACGGGAGACTGAAACCATCTGGGAGAAGCTTTGACCACCTCAGACACTACCTGCCACAGCCTGAGGAGCAGCTCAGAGTTGGCCACTGACCTGAGCTATTCATTCCCCCACTCCTCATATTTAAATATCTGAGCCTCTCCTCATCCTTCACACACTTATCTGCATATCATACAAGTGAGGGACACTAGATGGGAAAATGAGTTCTGGGGAAACACCAAGGACCATGTTTTATGATCCTAAATAAGCAGACAGACCCCCAATGAGGAACTTTTCAGACGCATCAACATAAACTTGAGTTAAACATTAACCTGCTCCCGACTACCCAACAGGAGCAAATTGCCTCTGCCCACATTAGACCCAGAGGCAAGTCTGCCCCAGGTGAGGCCAAAATTCCCAAGAGACTCAGTATCCCTGCATTGGATGCATTTCTTCAACATAACAAAGTGGAACCTGGGATGAGGATTCTGAAGATTAAACCTGAAGACCAGATTCCTCAGCACAGATCAGTGAGTTGCTGCTCCCAGTCTGGACCCCAGTGCTGATTTCCTGCACGCTCGGTAAGCAGCAGGATGGTGGGACCACGTGCCTTCCCCAAGCCTCCTGCCTGCCTGCCTCCTTCACACCCGCCTGTCAGCTGCAAGGGAACGCAAGATCGGCAGACACAAGGTCAAGCGAATTAATGTCACCAGAAAGGAAATGGGGTCAGAGCTAAGCGGCGTTCCCCTCCATCGACCGCAGGCTGTGAGCGTGGACGGGGACAATTAACTCAGCAGATTGACGAGGAGACTATGCCTTCCATCCCCTTTTCCTTCGGAGGAAGGGGAAGGAAAAGTTAGCCACTAGAAACCATTTCTCCCTTACAACATCCACCTGAAGGACCATCCATGAACACAGCCCCACCATAGCCAGCCCCGGGGAGAACCCAAGTGATTCGACACCTCCTGCCACAGCTAGTCACTGGAGCCCAGCATGGGATGGCAGAGGAGGAGGTAGGAGTGCAAATCTGCCTCTGTTTGTTTAAGCCACCAGTAAATTAACGCTGCAAATCTGCCAGGCTAACCCTGTGGTTTTGACGAGATTTTTTCTGGCTTTCTGGTCTGGGGTATTCCACACACAGGTTTCCTTTCTAGCCCTTGATAAACATTCCTGACCAACTACTCAGGAGGAACAGGGTGGGGGGAATATTCCCAAATCCCAGAGCAAAAACCCCCAATGCCTCCCCCCCTTCATGTAAACACTGCTCTTGTCACAAGTGTCCCACACGTGGCTTTCAATGGGGGGAATATCTCTCACAGCCACAATACTTGTGTGCTGGGGGGGTCAGACTGCCAGCTGGGTGCAGGAAGGGTCAAGGCTGGGTGTCAGCAAGGGTGTACCGCACTGGGGAAGCCCTGAGCTTATTTATTAACACATGCCAATGCTATCAAAGAGGAGAGCAGCAAGAGCGTGGAGTCACTGAGGAGAAAGGAAGGAGAGGCTGGGTCCATGGAGTGAAGAAGTCAGGTCTGGGGAGATGCCAATGAAGTGTCTCCATAAGATCCCTAAAACCTGGATCCAGAAATTATGCAGAGCCCGACTCCTACCCTCAGGAGACCACACCAGCACCTCGAGCCAGCAGGCACAGCGGGGAGCAGCCGCAGCTCGGGCAGCACTCCCCATCCTTGCCAGCCACAGCAGAGCAGGCACGCAGGGCTCTTCCAAAGATGCCGTGATGGGCTCCATCTTGGAGCAAACTGGCAGAATAAGGAACTAAATAAAGCCTTCTTGGAGCTGTTTTGTGGGTGGAAAGCACTCTCTTTTGAGGATGTGCTTAGTGTTGCAGTACCCAGGGCTACAGCTCATAAGACCCACTAGGGTCATTCCCAAAGACTCCAGCTTGGTGTCACCCTCTGTAGAACAAGACCCCAGTGCTTGGCCCATTTCCCTAAGGCAAGGAGATGAGCTCCGTGTGCGTGTCCCTGTACCTGCCTCTGTTAGCTCATTTGTCTCTCTTGTCTCTGTTCACAGTTGCTGAATGCTTGATCCTACTTTCACCGCATTTTAGCAACCTGCTGCCAGTCTTAGAGAAACAAAGTTCCTACGCAACATGGAGAGGAAAAAGTCACTGAGACAGCCACACAACTTCAGCCAAACTGTCGGACACCAGAGAATCAATGAGAGCATCATTAGAAAAACTACACGTGCAGCAAGAAGTTCACTGTATTAGACACCAGAAAATCCCCCTCTGAAAATGCTTGACCACTGAAATTCTTCAGTTTCACTACTCCTTTACTCTTTCCAAACATGCTTTGAAGATCTCCTACCACAGAAGAGGTCACCAGGGAGAGGGAGCTCACGCCATGGAAGGGCTGGTCCACCATTGCCCATGCTGACAGTGGTCTTTCTGATTATCAGGGAGAAACCGCAAGTCAAGCGGTTCTCCAGCAGCACAGAATAACACCTTATGCAGCATGTCTGCAGTGGCTGGAGAGCCTCAGTGGCACTGCCAGCTGAGATCGCACTGGTGGGACAGGGAGCATTCTTGGAGTCATGGCAAGGGATGGGGAGAGGGTGCAGGAATGTCAGCATCAAGCACAACGCAGAGGGCTGGCTCTAGGCACACACAATTCAGCAGGTGTCTTGGCAGCAGCTTGCCATGCAATCCACCAGCTGCCATCTGTGCCAGAGCCCTGGGGAGCCAGGATGGCTGCTGCTGGGGACAGAAAAGAGCTGCCACATCACCCTGAAAAACCTCCCCAGCAGAAAAATCCCGAGTCCTCCAGCAGCAGCAAGCCAAGCCCAGCTGGATTCCATGCCAGCTCCTTCTCCTCTACCATCCCATGGCACCAGCAGCCCAGCCCCAGCCTCTCTGGTGTGGCTGGCAAGTTTAATGTGTCCCGCAGCACTGAAAAGCCTCAAGCCCATTCTAGCTCCCAGGTAATATCTGTCACATGTATAAAACTCATTACATACACCTCATCCCTTCTTCCCCACACACAGCATCTCTCCTAAATCCCCCTTGTGCTAAATATAAGAGCAGGAAAGAGAAGAGAAACAGAGACGTGTGATTGAGTTACAATTTGGCCACCGGGTAGGGCTAAGTCAGGTCTTGCAGCTGGAAGGACCTGGAGGGTCTCATAAATCCTTGGATTCTCCAGGACAGCAACTCTCTGCTTGACTTTTTTCAAACCTCATCCCTGGGACACTCTGCCTGGGTAGCAGGAAGGACCAGGAGCTGATCTGTGCCTGTATGAACATCAGCCCTGTCCTACCACCTAGCTTTGCATGCTAAGGTGGTGCACAGGGATAGGGACATCTCAGATTAGGGGACAGAGCAATGGGCTGGCTCTCAAAATACCCATCCCTGTCCTTCATTTTCCTGTGCCTCATTTTCCCCGTCTCCAAAAGGAAGAGCATGACTCTTCCTATGGGAAAAGTTCTCTCTATCAGCCAGGGGACAGAATCCACTTAGTATCACATCAAAAAAAGGAAAAGTGCCCCTAGAGAGAGATCAGTCAGCACGGGGTTGTCCCTACACCCCAGCATCGATTAGATCCTCCATCAGGGAATAAACAACTTTCACCTTGCTGTGACCCCGGGGAGTCTCACAGCCTGCCTACGTGGCAAAGCTGCCAGCATCCTCACGTGGAGCCAAGGGAGCCCAGAGTCCCCCATTTGCAGGGGATGAGCAGACAGCCTGGCCGGAGCCAAGCCCAGCTGGGACACCAGCCTGACTGACCACTGGTCCCATGCCACCGGCATGTGGGACACCTGAACTGCAGATCAACCCCTGCCTTTAGCCAAAATAAGGCAGTTGAGCATATGGGAAAGGGCAGAGTTTTGTTGTGCTTCACGTACATACAAATAAAATAATTGTGCTTCTTTGGGATGAAATATATATTAAATATATGGAAATATATATTAAATATATGACATACTGTACTTCGGAGCTGAAATACATGTATTCAGGCTGCCCGTATATTACTTCTCTACTACTTGTCAGGCATCTCCCCCAAGCTGAGGGGGAGGGATCCATCCAAGCTACCAATTAAAGCCCAGCTCTCGTTAAAGGCACCATTGTAGGGAAGGGGGGAAAAAAAAAAAAAAAGAAAAAGATAATTCTGTCAGCACAGATGTCTCCTACGCTGAGGGGTTTGCAAAGAAATAAAACCTGAGCAGCTATTATACCATTTGCAAAGTTATAGACTATAAATAAACAGAGCAGAGCAGTTCCCCCACCTATAAGATACCGCAAGTCAGTGGACAGCACTGAGAAGCCTGAGTCTTGCTGTAACGGGCTTATCTTCCTAATCCTCTGGATTATTAATAGTAGTAGGGCTGTGATAGAGTCCAGAGGCCACACCGTGACAGACACCACCATGTGAAGCATCCTCCAAACAGACGGCGAGAAGCCAATGCTGCCTCTCTGGGGTTCAGGAGGCAGAAGGATGGGGGCAAGGCAGACATGGAGGGATTAGGTGAGGTGCCCAAGGACACGGGCACCAGTTGCAGAGAAGAAAACCAATTTGTTTTCTCCCAAGCTCTTTGCCTATCCTGTCAAGTTGAGAGCAGGATTCTTACTGATCCTATCTCCCACTTTCCCCTTCACAGCCCTTCGGCAACACAGAGTACTGTCAGCAGCCTCCCTTGGCTTGATCATATGGCAAAGCCATGCTAAAGGCGGAGAGACGATCAGGACCACGCAGGACCCAGCCGTAAGGTGGTCAGCTTGATACCTGGTCTGACACAAAATCCAGTTCCTTTGCTATATTTTTAGTGAGATTAATCTGCCACCAGCTCAGCCAGCTGACCGCATCCACCCCCCAGCCAGTCCCTGATATGTCTGCCAGAAGGGATGCAGGATGCAGCGGCCGAGGAAATGGAGGAGAAGGAGAGGCAGGGATTAGCCCACTCCTCTACACAGCAGCTAGCTGACACCAGAGGACATCAAACCAGGCACAAAGTTAATGAGAATAACCAACAAATGATGTTTCGTTCAACTGTTGCTGCTGACAGTACGAAGGGGAGTCACTGCTCCGTGCTGTTATTTTCTAATTTCTCTGTCCCCGAAACACCCAAAGCTTGGGATGGTTTGTATGATGGGATATAGGGAGGCGGGCATAAGGAGCAACAGAACTGTGCAACATCTGCTGTGAGACCAAATACATGGGTCCCTACCAGACAGCACTTGAGAAACCAGGAAGAGTCATCGCCCCATGTCATGGTTCAACCAGTCTGTGGGACTGGTCCCAAGGAAGGACTTCAGCGTCTCATCACTGAAATCAGAGACATGACATGGGCTATAAAGGACAGATGTCCTTTAAGACAGGATTTCTAGTTCTTTTCTTTTACTCAAGGTTTGGTTGGTTTGGATTTTTTTTTTCCAAGAGAAATCAGTGTTTTCTACCAGCCTGGAGTAAAGGAGTAAGAGGAGGTTGTTCCTCCAACCTCACTGAAACCCTCCAGTGGGATCTCAGCAAGCTCCTGGCTGTCCAAAAGGAGACCCTAAAGTTCAACAGGAGCTCACAACAATTCCAAATCCACAGTCTCTGCCTGCCACCTGCCTCTTACTCCCACTTCCCTCCCCATTAGAGGGAACACTCTTACTCCTAGCTCTGCCCCTACTTCTGGGACAACGCAAGCCTGGGTGGGTGAGACAACTCTTTTCCCATGGACAGATCTCCTAAGCTACCTACAGCTAACCACCAGCGACATTGAAAGCTCCAAACGCCCCCACTTCCACCAAGGTCACAGCTAAAATTCTGCATTGCCCTCTTCCTGCATTCTCCTGCCCCAAAACTGAGGCGCTGCTCCTGATCCACTGTCCCCGAGAGCATTGGCTTTGCCTCTTGCTCATTTAACTTGGCTCCTGCCCAGATGCCCACAAAGCCTTGAATTTCCTGCTGGCTCAGGGCTGCTCGAGCTCAGCCCCGTTTCCTCCAGAGGCAAATGGGTGCATTCACCGTAGCAATAAAAACCCATCAACGTTCTGGGCACAGGGCCCAATCCAGCTCCCAGTGAGGAGGAGGAGGAGGATTATTCCCTTCAAGGGCAGGGGGCTGGGGGGAAAAGCAGGAGGAAGGTCCGGGTTGCAGGGATGGGACTGTGACATTGCCAGCTTGGGGGACCTCTTCCAAGGTCACCACTGTGAGGGCAGCAAGTGGTGAATGCCTCTTCCATCGTGTGGATGCCCCCTTGTTCTCATTCATGTTTTCTCAGTGCTTCTTAAGCAAGCCATAAATTCAGTCATATGGGTTTTCTCTGTCCTCTTTTTTTTTTTTTTTTGACATCCATTTAATGACTTTTCTCTTTAATATATGGCAGGCATTTTCCTTCGAAAATACCTGAGGTTTAGGACAGGTAGTAAATGGAGACCTCTCACAGAACCACTGGCCCAGAACCCAGCCTTATTGGCGCTTAGAAAAGGAGATCCATTTTTCCTCTCTGCTCTTCAATTAACTGTAATGTTTGCCTTTTAAAACATAAAATTAGAAGCCTTTTTGGAGGCACAAAGCAATATTATACTGCAAAACACATTTTTATTCTCCCCTCCCAGCTACCAGTTTAGCACAGCAGATATATTAGACAGCTGGTTTCTAGGCACCGCTCTCTTCTGAAGATTTAGGGTCCGACTTTCAGTTCCTGTGAAAATAATGACCTCCCTTGCTCTTTGTAGGCCTGTGCTTGATCTTACTCATATTAGCAGGACCTTTCAGGTCGAATACTACAGGATTTAGTGCTGGAAAGCAGAGGCACTGAGCAGACAAACATCTCAAAGTCCATCCGACTGAGCCATTCACTGAATATATAGGTCACAAGTTCCTGTTCAGAACTGTCAGACCTTCTCACGTATCCGAGAGCTACTTTCTTAACGAAAGGCATAACACAGTCATTCTACCCTACCCAGATGTCTCTTTACTGGGGACTAAAAGAACAGGGATGGGGAAAACTCTGGGAGTGGGTCACTGGTGGGACATGGTGATGGACATCCCAGGGATCCATCTTTGAGCAAGGCTTAACTCAAGACTAGGTCTAATGGCAGCCCCTTCAGCCCTAACTCCTGCCTAGACCAGGCTTATCAGTGGTGGCCTCAGCCCACCATCACCTCATCATGACAAAGCCCCGGGATAGGAGCCACATCCAAAGTACCTGAGAGCTGCATGCAGCTCATGAATCACAGGTTGGCAACTCTTGATTAAAAAGACCAGAGCACAACTTGATACTTCTGCTGAACCTGAGCGCACAGAAAACCCTTCCCACTCTGGTCCCCACTCTTGCATCCAGTCCAAAGAGGCTTTGAACCCATCACCACTCCAGGTAGGCAGCTTAAACTCAAGATACAACTGTTGATACTTTTGATTCCAAAGATTTGATTACCACGAGGCTGTTCAACGCAATCATGGCCACCCACACTTTTATGAATCTTTAGTTAGGTGGCACTACAAAGGTGAAGCCAACCAAACTCAAAGGAACAACTCAACCAGTTGTACTCAGTGGGGATATCCAGCTGGCCCATGCCATTCTCCTCCTGGCATTCGCCTTGCTGTCACAAATCCATAAATAAACACATTTGAAGACAAAAAGAAGTTGACATTCATATTTTCTTAAAAGTGGTTCAAATCACCCACAGCATACGAGAATGAAAAATGTCCCAAGATGGGAGCTATTGATCTCAAGAGGCAGTGAATTGTGCTCCATGTTGGATCAAAGGGAAGTACATAGCAGAGAAGAGCCGCTTTCTCCACCACACGCCAATGATTTTCCAGATGTCTTTTACGGGAAATAATGTCACTCAGAGCACTGTTAACAAAAAGCAGCCAAATCACAGGAAAGGGAGTCTTGACTCTTTTATCTCACTAGTGTTACTCATCCATCTCTAGAACTAGCTGATAGCAGAATGATTGATTCAGAAATTACAGGAAAGAGGAAAAAAAAGAAAAAGTCAATGAAACCACTAGGACATATTAGCAGATGTACCTGCGTCAATAATTCTCTTTGTGCCCTTGATTCCCATTCACCTCCCTTATCTGTTGGGACACAGGACATATGTTTGGTGACATCAGTCACCAAAAAAAAGAGGGGGACAGACAGGAGCTTTGGCTGTTGTGCCATGACCCCAGTAATTCTAAAGAACCCACCAAAACCTGAAAATACCCATGAGAAATCACACTATACGTTACCTTGATACTTACCAGCTCCAAGTAACAGAAAAATCCCACTTTCCCTTCCCAAAAGAATTTCCCAGTGGGCACAGACAAAGAAGCTGATTTTTTTCACACTTTTTTCCCTCATTTTTACCAGAAAATTCGTTTTCTCACCCAGATCTGTGACCTCCTTAGGCTGAAACAATAGGCAGGGAAACTTCTGACAGACAAAACACTGAACGAAAATGCAGAAAAACCTGGGTGTGTTCAAAATGGCTGAGCCTGAGATTTGACAATACCGTGAGCCCTCAGGGTCCCCTGCTCTGCTCCTGGGGTCCTCCACCACTTGGCAACTGGTTGGTCTCTCCTACCAGCCCTCAGGAGTTTGTTCCTGGGCAGTGGGAGGTTTTTAGTGGTGTGGATGCTCTGGGAACCCTTCTGGGACCTGTTACGGGATTGCCCAGGAGAAGTCAAGGTGGCTCTCAGACCATCTATAGATCTAACATAAAGCAGGTGTGTTGCCCTACCACTCTCAAACCTTTTGAAGTTCACCAAGTGCTTCAAGTCCCTCACTTTGCAGAATACAGAAGTACTTTTCCTTGCTTCTCCAGGTCTTCTCTAAGAGGAAATGATAAAGGCAGCTGAACTCAGCAGCCAGCCCGAGTGCCTGAAGTCGCATGCAAGCAGCGAGAGAAAAGGGACGAGATTTTAGCGGTGATGAACCAGAGCTGTCCTCCTTGTCTTCATCCAGATTTGTGAGGGTTCAGCACTTCTGAGAAGGGCTCCATTTCTATTTAGGTGCCTAAAACCAGTTGGAGATACATAAATTTAGGTTTGCCCTTCCAAAGCCTTAGCGCGGAGCTTGACGTTCGAGAGCTCATTGAAAAAACATGGGATTTTTGGTGTGTGTGAACACTGTTCATTGACATGTCTGAGGAGCTCCGAGTTTTCCACTGCCTCTGAGTTGTTTTAAAACTATGCGTTTTCACCAAAACCATTCACCCCAACCAAAACAAAACAAGCGAACTGTTTTCTGTCAAAGTTTCAAATACACCAACCCGCTTACAAGACACGGCTTAAGAATCCCCCCCCAATTAATGAAAATGTTCAAGCGGAGGGAAAAGAAAAATCTTCAGGAAAACCAAAGAGAAGTTAAAAACAACTCCTTCAGGAAAGAGAATTTTAATTAAAAATAATATCCCGGTGGATAATTTATGTTTCTATGTAAGGATTTAAATTGCAGAAGCAGCAAAGTCGACTTTTTTTTTTTTTAAC
>WKFP01013362.1:3030-25861 GCA_011057875.1 Pterocles orientalis | reverse complement strand
ACATAGACTGGCAGATTAGGGGGCTTTTAAAAGCTGAGCCTGTCCCGGATAGCTGGTTTCCTATCCTACTATTGTGACAGCTCTTCCCTGCTATCAATTACGTCCCCACCCCAAGCTAACCACCCCTCCTGCCTTCTACCGAGCACCTCCACCAGCTCCACCAAGGGGATCAAACCCGAGCTGCTCCCCCCCAAGGGCACCCCACTCCATGCCTGCCCCAGACTCCAGCCCCAAGATGGACATCCTTTCCTTTTCCCCTCTCATCTAAAAAGGAAAAAAAAAATAGTATGCCTGGACCCGAAAATCCGTTTCCGAATAGATTAACAACCTCTCCTATGTTAACACCAGCTCTGTTCTTTTTCTTATTAGATTGCGGAGATGAATGGGGCGGTGGGGGGAGAAGGAGCGAAGCGGTGGGGGAAAGGTTGGTCACCATTATCTGCACTCCACATGTTCTCTGTGGGTATATATAAAATATAGGAATGGAGTCCCCTTTAAGTAGTTCTTTTATGACTTGTTTTAACAGAAAACACAGAATAAGCCAATGTTTGATATTACAATATAAAACACATTTGTGGTATGCTAGGGGGTGGCTTGGTTCCTCCCTCCTTCCCCCAAATTCTGTTCCTCACCCAAATCTGGGCCAGACCCCACCACTCATAATCAAGCAGGCACAGACCTTCCACCCCCTGAAACGGAGTGTCCTCCCTGGTCTGCAGCCATGCAGAGGTTCAGTCCCTTGAAAGAGAATTTGGGCTTTGCAGCTCATCTGTATACAAACCTCCAGTTCTTTATTATTATTGCTACTAGGCATAATGTTAGAATCATAATTCTCCATTTATATGGGGGCCTGGGATTCAAAAAGCCTATTGGAGCCTGATGGAACAGAACAACATATAAATCTGAAATCAAAGCCAAACATGTCCTAATAAAAACCAACCCAATGCAAAAATCTGGTGGAGAAACAGCAAACCCATTCTCGCTGCCATCCACCAAGCCCCCAAGTCCCTAACTATATAACAATAATTAAAAAGAACCCCGAGCCCTCAAGCTGGCCACAAATACAGTCCCAAATGCCATGCGCAATCCTGAATGCATGGGCTGAAATGCCAAGTGTCAAGAGAAAAAACACAGTTGAGAACTTGCCCGCGGCACTAGCTTCTGCAAATGCTCACAGGGTTCTTACCCAAAAGGAGAAGTAATTTATTTTAGGCTGAGGTCTCCTCTCTGCTCTAAATCCAAACTCAGCCTCCTTTGGAAAGCCTGCCTGCTTCTAATTTCTAATTGCAGTCTCCCGTATGCTGGGACAAGCCTATGAGGATGTAATTAGAGCTAATTGTAAGCCATCACCTCATCATTGAAATGCAAACAGTGTATCTGACACCATTCCTCATTAGAGCAAGGTCCCTCTGCAACCAGGAGGACTGCTGAAGACTGGTCCTAGGAGGAAGCACTGGGAGGTTCAGACACCGCAGAGGTATGGCAAAGGGCATCAGGACAAAATAAAGCACCATTTGCGTCCTTAAATCTGGGCTGATTTACTTTTTTTATTCCTGCAGAGGAAAGGGATCCTGGGGGGGGGAACGTTACAGGGCACAGCAGGCTGTAAGAGATCATTGCTGCAGGTTTAGATCTGCCCTAAAAAGACAAGTAGCCCCTCATAATTCCCTGCCCTCGCTAAGGAGAAATACAACTCCTGATTTTCAGGGCTGAATATTCCTTTCTATTCACATGAGCCTTGATGAGACTCATGTCTTAGCCTGGAATGCCCCAATTCAGAAATGAACCCCATCAGCAAACCACTTTGGCACCTGCTTAACTTTGGGGCTGCATTAGTTCAGCCTCTGGAACATGTTTTCAAATTTTTAATAGTTTAAAACCAGCAGAAACAGATTGCAGAGGGGTTGAATTTAGAAATTGTGCTGCATTGGGATCTCTGTGGGGGGAAAGCAACCCCCCAAAAAATCAGAGAATTATTTAGGTGAAAAAAGCTAAAAAAGATGAAAAAGTAAAAAGGATGAAAGTCTCCCCAAATAGATATATTTAAAAATAAATGCCTCTGCCCACCCCCTCCCCCTGTGAGCATATTTCAAGCACTTTGGATGTTTGTGTCTGTCTTCCTTTCAAGGAACCCTGAGCACATGAATGGGCAGAGCAGCAGAATGAATGGGACACTTCAAAGAAAATGAAAACCATTACCGGGAAATCTGTTTATAGAGAGGATGAATGATTATGAGAGAAGATGCCAGCAGAGAGAGAACACAAGTGAGGGTGCTCTCTGCACCCTGCACAACATAACTCAGGGGGTTTCAGGCTTTTCTTAGCTGTGTACCCTTATATAAAGCCCCCCCAACACCAGTCTTCCCAGTAAGTCCACAGCCCTCTCCAATGCCATGGGGATGGTGGCGTTCCTGTGACCCCCATGCACCTGCTCCTGAGCCCCCAGTGGGGTGACTCCCACCTCCTTCCCGACGTCAGGATAGGATATTACAAGAAATTATTTCCATTGCCTGGTGTAGATGAGAAATGGATAAACAGTGTGTCACTCACGGTCTAAGTGGGTAAACTCCATTTACCCTCGACACCACCGCACGGAGACCCTGCCCTGAGAACTGCAGATTTTATCTGAACCTCACAACATTCTCACAGAGTCTCATCCATCTCCTCTATTGCCTTGTCTTAAGTTTGCAGAGAGCTCTGCATTGCCTGGGGACCAGAAAATTTCTACTGGTTCCTCTAGACCCAGAGGCAACCTTGCCTGAATCCATCCAACCCAGCTTCTGGCAGCAAAACTAGGAGCTGGACCTCTCTCTTTTGGGGAAGAGATGGTAAAAAAGGGGCTGACAAGTATTGCCCTCTTGACACTGACCGTACAACCAGCAAAATTTTCCTCACAGGGAGCCTAAGACATTTCTTCACCTCCACTCAGCACCTAAACAGATCTACCAAAGCAGAACAAATGGTCCCTTGTCATCTCCACCTTCATCAGCCCAGACACATGACAGACGGACAAATGTATTGGTTGCCCCACAAATCGGTGCTGTGATTGAATCTTGCTTGCTGGTAGATAGAGAAGGGGGCAAGGCAAGCGACATGGACCACAGTAAGAGCACAGGAAGGCTCTATTTAAGAACCACAGCCCTAGGCTAGAGCAAGGAGGTGGCAGCAGAAAATAGCCCCCAACCACCCTTGTTGGTTTTGGCATCAAGACGCAAGAAAATATTTGTGCTTCTTCGAATGCTGAGAATATTTGTACCATGACCAGTGTGGTTTTCACAGTGCTCTCAGGAGATGCAGGGAGATGAGTGCCGACATCCCTGGGGCTGGGCCAGTGGCATTAGTCCTCCAAAAGCTCAAGGAGTGATGCTAACACAGCATCATTCAGAGCTCTAGCTGATAGAGCCACTGGTTTTTCCCATGCCACTGACTTCTTCAGGAAGAAACAAATCCTTCCTAGACATGTCCAGGATAACAGAAGCCCCCAAGGAAGCTTGGTGCCTTCATGCTAGAACAGCATATATTATCTAGGGTCCATGTAGCAAAGCAAGGGCAGAGCTGGGACCATGGGTCATACTCCAAGACCTCGGAACAGCAACATGCTCAAAGAAAAGCAACAACTGGTGAATCACTGTAGCTGGGAAGCCGCCTGCTGAAGTCCTTCCTTGGAGTGTCTACTGACTTGACATCTGCTCGTTCCCCCAGAGGAGCTCACTACCTACCACTCTGGCAGAACCACTGCCCACCCAGCTTTCTTGGTGGGTCCCTACACTGCCTTTCCCGTAGGTGGGCACCATCAGCTCTTCGCCACTCTAATCATCTCCCATTACAACTTAGACTTCAATAATCAAAAGTGAAATATGAAATTAGGCTGAGCTCCAGCAGAGCGTGAAGGCAGCAGCCGTGCCAACTAGCTGTCAGTGGCTCATTTCATCCCCTCCTCTCAAGGGAGGAATAGGGAGCACAAGTCAGTGGTGGATCAGCTCAGTGTCAGCGACCCAACATGGATACCCACTGGTAGTGCTCATATCTCCCATATAATCCCCCCAGCATCTTGCTGAAGTGATTATAATTTTTGTCCCATGTCTATAAAGAGGTTCTGACCTATTATCCAGGTAAGCTCTGATTTAAGTAGCCCATTTTACAGATGAAATACCCTTTTATATCTGAGCCTGGACACTCATGGGCACAAGGCACTAGAAAAGCCCTGAACTGGCACAATTGCCCAGCTGCCACTTCTGAGCTTGGGTGCACAGTGCTCCCAACAGGTTGGTGCTGTGTGCTGACTGCCACAATCCCCAATTCCTGTCCCAGGAACCATCTCCAGCTTCTTACAAAGAGACCCTCCAGTTGAACCAACTACCAGCTGGTACCATAATGCCAAGGCCAGCCTGCAGAGAAGAGGGAGAAGAAAACACAAGCATTCCCCCTTCCTTTTTTCCAGGGCAACCTCCCACCAGCATCCCTCGACGTGGGTGACCACACAAGCGTGAGGACAGCTGCCAGGCTCCTGCCTGCACTCCAGCTCAGTGACACAATCAGAAAGCCCTCAGGCTTCACTCCCATGATTTACTGTGATGTCACCAAAGCCCCCCGTCCGTGTATTTATCTAACAGGAATAAATGATTGGGAACCACAATTGCAAAATTATAAATATGTCTGGAGAGGTGACATCATAACAAATGAGATGAGAGCAGAGCTCCAGTGACTTATGATGTCATCACAACCCCTGGATGTACGCACACCCTTGGATACAAAGCCACAGCTTGATTTTGTTGGGGATGATTGTGTGGCTTTTTAGCTTTAAATAAAGAAAAAATACTTCAGTCTTTCTCTCCATCATGCACATCCTCCTACTTGAGGCGAGTTCTCATATTTACTGTCTTCTCTGTGTTTCGGGGCCACCAAGTCTTACCTTAATACAGACTATACCCTCAAAAGGAAGAAGTAAGAATTTAAGCTAGGTAAGTAAAGGTTGACACAAACCCAGAAAAGGATATGAGGACGTGAAAGTTTGAGTTTGTTCCTAAGCAGTTTTTGAAGACAATGAGGAAAAGGAAATCAGAATTTATGTTAACCCAGTATTTCATTTTGAACCTTAGAGGGATGCTGAGCATCTCCAGGTCTCAATTTTCTAGAAACACTGGGGAGTTCAGAATTTCATGTCATCCTTTAAAAAGCAAGAATTGAAGGAAAAAATTAAAAACAAACAAACAAAAACAAAACCCCCAAGCCTGTGGCTTAGATGCCAAAGCACTACTGGAGGAAAAAGAAATTCATGAAATCCAGGTTTTGAAGTCACTTTAATTCCTGCAAATTTTACATTTACATTCAAACTTGCTGAGATATGTGGCTAATGCTAAGGTCTCAGAACAGCACAAACATCCACATTGCAGCAAAGTTCAGCAGGACTTGGGATGCCAAAAGTCATTTGGTTTCCTTGGAAATCCCAGTCTGAAGTTGGGTAACTCAGCTGGAACCAATGCTGGAAGTGACCACAGTCCCTTGAGAACAAAGGCTGCAATTCCCAACATTTCTGCAAAATCAACACAGCAAAGTGTTTCATGGCAGTCCTCTAGCACCATGCGGGCTGAATGTGCTGCCCAAGGACCGACTAAACATCCTCACAAGGTCACCCCCAGCCCTGTCCCTAGCAGCTTCCACCTGGTCACCACACTGAACCTGCAAGATCCAAGCTAAGGTGCAAGCAGAGCAAGTGCCCTTGAGCTGGGGCCAAGCAGCGCAATTCCCAAGCAACAGGATGCGTAATTGCCCCAAGGAAAATCTGTGCCAAACCTATAAGGACTTTCCTCTTGCTCGACCCTCAGTATTTCTCCAGGACACCGAGCCAGGTTGGCGTACCAGTGCTGGGGTTTCATCCCTAGGTTTCACGTGTGGACCTTCTGCCATAAACACCAGCAACATCCCCAAGTGGAAACTGAAAGCTAATCCCTTTCCCCTTCAAAGCTGAAAAGAGGCCAGTGTGGGAAGCAGGAATTGGTCCACTGGGGAAAGTGGAGGTTTGAAAGCCTTTGCCCCAAGCTTTGTAGGTCTCGAAGTCAAAAGAATACATCTGGGTCCACATCAATGCAGGAAAGTGAATTTACTGACAACAGCTTTGCTTTTCTTAGGTTGGGTTTTTTTTCTTTTCAGTCCACAGAGCCAGTTCTGCAAGCCACATGCTGGCCTGAGACTTGGGAGGCCAAATCAGTATTTCCTTTCCCCTGCACAGACTTCCTATACAAGACAGACACGTCCTTTAGCACCTCTGGCCAGGTAGGGAGCTATGGCACAAGGTAAACAGGCTGCAGAAATCACCACAGTTGAGATCAACAAGTGCATGAAAACCTGGAGATCTGCAGCCAAAATCTTGCAAGGAGTTCCCATTCCTACAGCAAACATCACCAAACTTCACCTCAAACCCTCTCAAAGGGGGTTTTCCAGACCCCCAATTCTACCATCACTTCTGATACAAGCCAAAGGTTCAAACCCCTCCAAAATTCAGCAAAGCTTTGCTCTGAGATCCAAGCTCTAGGGCTTGGGTTTTAATGGTGTATTTACTGATGAGGTGAAATATGAATCTGGTTTTGACTTTAAAAAGCCAATTGTATTTTGGGGGCGGAGGGAGGGGGGAAGGGGTGCTCTGACCTGACCCGCTAATCTCTTTTTCTTCCTTTAAAGTTGTCCTCTAAATCTGAACATTAAAGGTGATTAGATACCTAAGGGACTTCCCATGTCATTAGTTAATACTTTAGAGCTTGTTTTGGTTCCAGCTAGCAGTAATGCAGAGCCCTTTTGATAATACATCACCCTGCCCAAATATGCCTGCACAGTCTCCAGATGATATACCCCACCAGTGTCTGCCTCTGTACAGCTCGCAGATTGGAAGGGTCGGAGACGAGTTTAATTTAAAGATGAGCCGCCCTTGGGCTGCCAAAGGAAATGGCGTGTCAGCTACGTCAAAAATAGATACTGTTGTGCAGATATATGGAGGGAGAGATGGACGCTGCCAGTGCTATCAATTACCTGGATTGCCTTTAAATGTCAAAGCAAATCCTTACCCATTCCTTCTCTAAAACCTAAATCACCGAGAGAGACAAGGTCAACCCAAGCAGGCTGGAATGCTGGGAGAGGAAAACATGTACATAACGTTGCATGTGCGAGGGGATAATTTGTGTGCGCGCATGTACCAAAGGAGCATTAAAAGCATATTGACCTGTGGATTCAAATTCTGAAATAGCGTTGCTGGGTTTTCAGGTGTCATCAAAAACATCAGTCCCCAAAAGAAAGATCATTACCAGGTCAATAAGTGGCCTCCTGAACAAAAAGTATTTAAAATTCTCATGCTGCTCCTATTTTGCATTGTTTCAGGTTAGTTTGTTTTTTTTTTTCCTGTGGGGTTATAGGTGCCTTTGACAGATTCAAAAGAAACCACACAAATCTAAACTGCTTTTAGCAAAGATGAGAGCAGACCATCTCTGGATATACTTTTCCCTCTCACTGCTGAGCAAATAATACAAGTATAACATATGTGCACCTACGTATCAGCATCCTTCCAGGCAGACCTCCTGGGAAACAGCATGAAATGATCCCTCGGGAAGGGCCCCAGCCCTTTCGGGAACAGGATATGGAGAAATTGAGGAGTGGGGGGGGAAAGGGGAAATCATCAAATCCTACAGGTGGGTAAATAAAAGGAGACACAGTTTATTACAATAGAGAGGGAAACATAAGGTTTAAACTCAGTCTCTTAAGATATGAGGTTTAGGCAACCAGTCTGCACGTGGGATACATATATAAAATATAAATAAAATAAACATACTTATCTCCCCCATCTCCAATAACTTTCAAATTTGTTGGCCTGTTCCAACCCAGCTCCGTGGAAGGGGCAGAGGTCTCACAGTTCCTGTAAGTTTTATGAAAATAGGGCCCTCTCCTGTATCCTGAGACCTATTAATGCCCACACTGAAAGAAATTGTTGAGCTCACATTGCAGCTTATTAGTAATATTATTAGACACTGGAGAATCCACAGGGGAGAGAGAAATATTAAGAACGCCCCAACGGCAGGAAAAGCTTCAGTTGGAGTTTGCACCTTCTTAAGACACTAGAGGATCCAACCACAAGACATCAACTGGTTGAAACCCCCATTTCATTGCATCCCCTGCTAATAACCACTTCTTTGACATATTTTGTGTATTCCCAGCCTGGCCTCCCAGCAAACTCCCGCCAACCAATTAAGCCGAGCTGTAATTTACAGCTCCCTGCTTCCTTCACCTTCTTCCTAGGAGGGATTAGTTAGTGAGATGTGGAGAGGCAGAGAAGAGGAATGTAATCACAGGGGTACATTTATCACCTGCATTTTCACTGAGGGCACTGGCCTGATTTCTATACTCATCTTCCTTCAACAGGATCCTCTCCTCTAGATAACTCTGCACCCGGCCAGCGACCAGATGTACATTAAGCACTGATCTCAGCCTAGTGCATCCGAGAGCCCGGCTGCTTCCCATGCACAGGACATGGGGTAAAAATGTAAAGAATTTCAGATAAACACATTTGGAAAGCCACTTAGGGCTACTGGACGGATGGAGGCGAGGAAGGTAGGAGAATATTTTTGCACTGAACAGGCAAGAGGGACACTGCTGATGTCTTGTGAAGTGTGTTAGTGAGATGCTCTCCAGTTCTAGTTTTGGCTGGCCAGGAGATCATCCTCGAGCACCAAAAGCTTTAAAAAAGGAGCCCTCTAAGAGCAGGGAGGCCACAGGGGAGGTGGAGGACATGGATCGGATCTATGTTGACTTGCCTGACAGCTGGCCCTGGTTTAGTTCCAGTGGTTTGCCAAACTGGGGAAAACATTCAACACAAGTGAGCATGAGGCTGCCTTAGTGCAGTGCCACGCAGGTACCACACTCAGAGAACAAGCGAACAAGCACTTTTGGTATCACCACGTACACATGACCAAGAGTGTCTCAAGATGAAGGAAATATGCCTGGAACGTTTCTCTGCTTGGTTTCTAGAGGAAAACCAACAAAATAGCTGGGGGAGGGGGGCTAGATACCAACCATACGGCACCACAACAGGGCACAGCCCTGGCCTGGTCCCAACCCTACAAACCCACCTCCAGCATCACCAGGCATTTTCCCATGAGGTGTCAGCCTAACTGCCCCCTTTTCTATCCATCCCACAACACTATGGAACACTTATGGCTCCTTTCCTTCAGGGGCTGTTTGTCCTGTTGCACCTGTGTACAAAAAGCTGGGGTTTTTTAGGTGCTTTCAATGCAAAACAAAATAAAATTTTGAATTCCGTGTATCTGCCTGCCCCTGGAGAGTCAGGGTGATGCAGGTGGCTGTGGGAACAAGCCAAAGTCAGCAATGACTTAAAGCAGAGCAAGCAGAAGGCATGAGCAGCTTAACACTCCTCTTTTACCAAAATCCTTCCCTTCCCACAAAGTGGAGGGTCAAAGGAACTGTGAGAAGGAGAAACTTGCTACTGCACCAAAGCATTCAGCTGGGTGATCCCTTGGGAGCCAGGATGATCCTGATTTCAGCAAGGCTGGGATCCATCCTTCCTTCTTTCTCCAGATTACCCTGAAAAACCTGCAAACAACCACAGCCCACCAGCTCTGCAGAGCAAGTGCTGCAGAGGCTGGTCAAAGCCACCTGCCCTGAGCACCCTGGGCTCTGTTCCAACCTCCAGAAACCAGTTTTGGGGTCAATGGGAAGTTCACCTTGGCCCTCAGGAGAGGGGAACTTACCCATCCAATTAACAGCTAAAACACTGCTGCTTCTTATACATGCAGACTCCCAGCGGTGTTGGGGTCTCTATGAATAATTGACAGCCAGATGGAGCTGTGGTTATCAGTATGACTGCGATATTGTGCTGGGAAGAAATTTCCAGTCCATAAGGAGTAGAAAATACCTCCTTCCTTCCTCACACCAACACATTACAACCCACTATCCCGCTCCAGTTGCTCATTCAAACCTGCTTTCATGCACTGGTCATGATGGTCTCCAAGCTTTTTCACCCACTATGGGCTCGATTCTGCAGTCTCCAAGTTGCAATTTCCCCAAGAATGCCTGGAATTTCCCCCTTTATGCAACACACATTTGGCAGGTTCCCGCTTTGATGAGTGAATATCTTCATTTACCAGTGGAAGTATTCCCACACACGTGCTATCTCTTTGAACAACCCAAGCCACCAGCTTAAACCCAAGGCAGATGAATTGCCCTTCCTCCTTGGGCCTCCAAAGCCCCTGAGATTTTTTTTTTTTAAGGGTGCATGTTTTGATTTAAACCTCACAGCTCAGAGTTTACTGCCTTTTCTTCAGTTGCTTGTTTGCCACTTTGCAGAAAGCACTGGGTTTTACCAGCTGGGAAAAAAATAATAATACTAAAAAAGGTTTTAAATTATCAAAGCTTCACCAGAAAGTCTTATTTTGCAAGCAAGATTCCCATTTCTCAGTTTACTAGTTGAGAGAAGACTGGCTTTAACGTCACATTATTTGATAAAGGACTATATTGAAGAGAAAGAAATTGCAAACCAGGAACTGAGGATTCATACTTCAGAAAAAGAGACCTCTTCAGGGTGTACCTGTCCCTTGCATTTTTCTCAAACTGAATAGCTTGAAGAAACTTGTCTTTAGCCTGAGTGATTATTTTTGTTGGAAAAAAACTAGTTTCATTTAAAAATAAAAAGTTCGGACACCCAAAGTAGTCAAGTCCTTTCTCTCCTATGGACCTTCTCTCTTCAAGTCCCATTAGGAAGATGCAAGCACACGCTGCAGGGATCCCATTCCCTGTAAGACCTTGTGCTCTTCTGGCAATTGCTGATTTTGGGGAGGTTGGATCTGAAAGAGCTGAGCATCCAGCGATGAAGCCCTCACAGCTTTGGGTGGAGAAGCGAGGAAGAACTTGTGAGCACAGGGCTACAAACAACAATTCTGGCCCCTTCAAAAGCTCAGTCTGCCAACATAACTTATCTCAGGCTCTTCTAGAAAACTGCTAGTTTTAAAGTGATCCTGCAAGTTGTTTCTCCCCTTTAGAGGTATAACCTGGGCTGGATGTGAACCCCCAAGTGTTCAGGTCTCTCCTGTGCTGGGCTGCAGCCAGGGTCCCCCTGCACAGCAGGGTTCGCAGTCAGAGCACTGCCATCAGCAGGGCGAGGAGGAGAACTGCTGGGAACCAGGCAGGGGTTTGGGATCTGGGCACCATGATTCTGCCTTTTGCTGTTTAGCAATGTCTAAGCTGCTATTTTGCTTGGAAGTCTCCCCATTTTGGTGCAGCTTTGTACCTACAGAGGTTAAAACCCTTCCTTGTCTCTAAATTCTCAGCAGCATCCCCACTCCATCCACAGCTCACAGGCTCTGTTTGTAAGAAATAAATTATGCCAGATACAATACTGTTTCCTGAGAGATTTCCCATCTACAGAACTCAAAGTGTGCAACAGGGACTCGAGCCTGCATCTTGGTTTGACTTGGCCTTAGTATGAAATGCCAAGCAGAGGAAGAAGTGAGAAACTATTTAGGAATGAGTTCCAGCATAGCAAAGACATCCCAGTTCAACACACCAGCAAAATCTGAAAAGCAGTGTCAGGAAGAGATCAGAAAACAGGATTTTGTGTTCAAAAGAGACGCCAGGGTGTTGATTTTGTTTCCTCCTGATTGCAGGTTGAAAGGAAAAATAAAAGTCAAGATCTTTAAATATTTCCAGAATGGAAATTTTGAAATATTCCAAGATGGAATTTTTTACTTTAATGTGTGGTCCAAAAATTAGAACAAAATTGAGTCAGAACAAAAACAAGGTCAGAGTGAAAGGGGAAAAGAAACATTTCAAACTGTTTCTCAATTTCCTTTGAAGCTTAGTTGCAGTAGGACGTGTTCCCACAGAACCTTCCTCTGCAGGCAAGACAGCTACTTTTTAGGGTGAAACCTGTCCTTGTCACCATTTTGGACCAAGAAACCAAGTATCCCCTCCTTGATATAGATTCAGAGAAACCAGACAGATGTTGCAGCCTCACAAGCAGGACAATATAGACCAAAATTGTGTGGCTGGAGAAGATAAAGCAATCCTTTTGAACATCTCTTCTCTGTACATCCCTTTCTCTTAGTTCAGGCTCCCATCTCCAGCATTCAGGATACAGAAATCAGGCTTCTCCCTTGAAGACCTGTGCTGCTGCAACATAATACAACTCCTTGATGCACTGAAGGAAAGATGAGCAAGACAACAGGTTGATAAAATCTGCTGGAAAAAAAAAATAATCCCCATACAAAAGAGAAAATAAGAACTAGGCAGTGATGGTGGGAATCTAGCATTCGGACCTTGCTTCAAGCTCCAGATTGCTGATTAATGATTAAAATGGAGAAAGACCGAGGAGGGGGAACTTTTTCCTGGTACCCAGGGCACGGGGATGGTTCGGGGCCGCCGGAGCATCCCCCGCATCGGCCGCAGCATCCCCTGCATCCGCATCCTTTCAGTGCCCTCTCGTGGCCGCCGCCCCCCGCTGCAGCCGCGGTCACGGGCCGTGCCCGAGGGAAAGCGGCACATCGGTGGGGGGGATATGGAGGATGATTTTTCCCAGGGATGTTGGCAGGATCTGTATGTTGCTGAGGGACAGCAAGATCTGGGGCTGAATCCAGGCCGTTTGGTTTATTTGCAGTTTCTCCTCTCTGAGCAGGTATAATCTCTTTTCAAGACTAACTTGGAGCTTCACCTCCTGCAGCAATGACTTTTGCCACCTCGTTAAATCTCACATTTAAAAGTCACTTTTCCACCTGTTTTCTGACAGAGGCACCAAGGAGCCAAACCTCTCAGTGTTAATCCCTTCCTGAACAGCAACACTTCCATCCTGCACCCCTTAACACCAGGCACCTAATAGGACCTTCACCTGGCCACTGCAGGCAAAAAAGAAGTCATCCGCTTCATCACCCTGGGTTGTGCCCTTTCAGGCTTGTCAGATAGTGTCACAACAGGGAGCAGGTCTGGAGGAACATCAGGTCTCCATCAGGGAGGGGACATGGAGTGATGCTGCAGGCTGGGAACATACCTTCACACACACAGAGCAAGGAATCATAGCTCTTCCCTCTGGCTTCAGCATGTTGTGGCCTTTCCAGGGAGGTCAGTGGCTGAGGACCACAAGAGGTGCTGGAACAGCACCCAGGTGTTGCCTTGGCCAAAGGGAGAGCCTTGGGATGGGAGCCAGCAGTGAGAGTCTCCCTGCAGCCCTGCCAGATCTGATAGCTTGCTAAAAAGCCTGGCTCGTACATACAATGAAATTAAATAATACTCAATTAGAAATATGCTTGCCCTGGGCAGAAAGATTGCAGGAAGGACCCCAAGGACCTGCTTCTTCCACAACAGGAGACATCAAGACCTTTCACCATTGTACCATGTTCCATCAGTGATCTGGGGATGGGTTATGGATTGCTCAGGTTTAATCACTTCAAGTGCTAACCTACTGGTATGACCCAGTCCTTTTCCCAGGGGTAGTAACAGCATTCAAAGCCTTTCTTATGCTGTGCATGATCCTGCCTGTTCTTTCAGCCTATCTTGACAACTTGCTCTATTTCCACAGCAGACAGGCCTGAAAAGATACCCTGCCTTTCAATTCCTCTGTCATTCCAAGAACACCAGCATTATGTGGTCCCCAGTAAACTCCAACAGTCCCTTTTGTTCAAAGAGCTTCATTCCTCCAGATTCACAGCAGAGTAACTCCAGAGTAAATGTCAAGAGAACAGATTAAATCCAAACCTAATCCCATTCTGTTGGCAGTGCATGACTTGAGATTTACCCCCGGGAATAACAGACCCATGTCCTAACCTAGCAGGAGTTAACATACTGAGAATCCATCCCATACAATCTCTCCTGGACCTTTTTTTTATACATATACAAAAGAAAAGTTCTCTGCAGCTCAAGTGTTATATTCCTAGATATTCTTTGCATTCATAACAACTGCAAATTACTCTTCAAAATCAGCTCTAATTGAATAAATTTACAAACAGTACAGGAGTTGGTAAGAGGGAAAGAGAGGGATGCTCTCTTGTGCAAGTTCAGCTGTCCATCTGTCCAGCTGGGGCAGTTTCATCTTAACCAGCACATCAACATTTACATTCCCCTCCCAACACCGTTAACGGGTCAATCACTCCTCCATTAAGCTTCTCATGAAAAGTATAGTACAAATAGTTGTGCAAAAAAAAATTAAGTCCTCTCTTTAGCAGATAAGACAAAATTACAGATGGTCTTGGGATTTCTAGATGGGAACAGGAACCTCTCATTAATGCTTTCAGTTTGGATATTTTTCTGCTTTTAAAAAGTGGTATTTTCTGTGATACCCTTCACCTCTCCCTGCTACACATGCTTTAAGGAGAAAAAATATTCCTTTTATTGAAAATAATTTTTCGCTTGTAAGGGGAAAATATTTCCATTATAGACTGTCAAGACAAGGAGTTTGTGTTGCTTCCAGATGGGGGATCTACAGGACAAGAGGGAAGCAAAGTGGTTTGGTTCCCCTCCAACCTTCCATATTAATGCCAAAGGACTGGGAATAGGGGGAAGAGAGGGAGAGTTGCCCCAAACAAAGCTGCTTTCCTCTACAGCTGTCCAAAGACCCTACCGACACTCAGGAGAGCAGAAAAAACCTCCAGTTCCTTTTGATTGCCCTCATTCTTGGTTCCTCTAGTAAGGAACCTCACATCCTTCTCACACCCTCTCCTGCAGACGCAAGTATTTTGCAGCGTGGAAGAGGTCAGCTTTGCTTTGGGTCCTGCAGAATGGGAAGGACTGCTGCTGCACAAGGGAGAGCAGGGACAAGGGTTGGGTTTGTGCCTGTCATCTCATGATCTGATCCAGCAAGGCTGGAGGAAGGGGTGAGTCTCAGGGAATTTACTATTTTAAACACTATTTTGAGCCTCGTCCTTCTTCACCCATCTCAAAGCAAGAAACAGGGAAAGGACCACAACTTTGTCTTTTTTCTTTACCTGGCAACACCTCAGCACCCCAAAATCCTCCACATTTGACCTGAAACGGGCTATTCCTGGTTGCCAGCAGACCGGATTGGATGGGGACCTTGTTCCATCCAACCCAAACACAGGACAGGACACGACTCGGGGCCAAGCTGTCGGGAAAATCCCAACTCTTCACCCCTCAGCCAGGTCTGGAGCTTGGTGCAATCCCAAAATCCCAATACAGGTTTGCTTGTGAGTGACAAGAGCGGGAGGAAAATGTTCTCCGACAAGAGCCTGTTCACAGCAGCATTAAATCCACCTGGGGAGGAGCGGGTATGAGAGCAAGCACTGTGCAGGGGCAGACCAGTAACACCAGTTCTACAGCACCCATGCACAGAGCTGAGCCTAAGGCTACACTCTCGCTGCTCTCCACATTTCCCAGTTTTATGCATTTCTTCCAAACTTTGATGAAGGATCTACTCCCTTAGATCCAAATCCCCGCCTGAGGCACCACAGGATAGAGTGAAAGTTTCTTTCTGAGGCTGGATTTCACCATCTCCAGCCTGTTCATGCTGTCCCACCCACTTCTTGCCCTTGCCAGGAACATGGGTTTCTGCAAGCTTGTTCTTGTGCAAGGCAGAGCCCTGCAAATGTCAGAAAATGCACTTTGTTCCCAAGTTCTGCCTCTATGAAGGCTGGAGGTGGAATATGAGGATGTGCCCGGGGAAACCCAACTTCATGCAAACAGCCCTGCTTGTCACCAAGCTGCCATGTTCCCTGGGCCTTTTTCAGCCATGCAAAACAGAGAGGAGATGAGGTGCTCCCGGGCACTGCTTTAAGCCATCGCCCTGGCAGCATGATGCTGGGGGCAGGAGGAATAAGATGCTTTATTTGCAGCTCTGTCTCCCAGCAAGACTGCTGGCCCTCCAGCAGTTCAACCTCCTCTGCCACAAAACCAGCTACGTGACCTCAGACAAGTCCCTGCTGTGTCCCTAAAGTGTGCAAGAGGCAGAGGGTGAGAACAGAGCAAACCCTCCAGGAGAAGGAAAGTCTCAAGCTGGGTTTCATCCAGATTTTAAACACACTGGTACCAAACCCAACCCAACCAGCTTGGGACCACTTTTCAGGTGTAACTGTGTTGTTTGCAAAGCCCAGCTGGGTACAGAGCCCTGGAAGGAGAAGAAACATCCTTTAGTCACCTGGTCTGCCCAGAGGGAAGCTCTGCAGCACCCCGGCAGCTCTCCAGGCACAGCACGCAGAGCTCAGCTCCAACAGCTCGCCACAGCCTGCCAGACTCGCTGCTGGCACAAAGAGGCCAAGGTGTTTTCCTCTCTTTCCCTTCTCACTCCACCCAAAGCTGGAAGAGAGCAGACACTTCCTCGCAGGAGGCGCAGGGCCCCGGGCGGGCATGCCGAGCTCACCCACAGCCCTTCCAGCTGCTCTGCCAGCAGAGGCTTCCCAGGTGAGAGATGAAAAGCAGATGCCATAAACCAGCTTGGAATTCAAGTCCTGTGAAACCAGAGCTTCCAAAAAGGACTTTGTATCGAAAGGAGGGGGTTGGAGTTTAGCAAGAGCTTTGAGACCAGACATGCTCCCAGCCTCTCCTCAGACCTTGCCTCCAGGACAGTTGGTTTCTCTCCAGTACAAGCCTCCTGATTGCCATCTACACTACAAACACCAGTTGCATTCTGACAGAGGCAATTTGCTGCTGTGGGTGGCTATTGCACTCCCTGAAGGCTGAATACACCATGGTGACAAAAGGACAATCCCAGCAGTAAGTTGCATCTGGAGAAGAGGAAATCAGAGTGGTCACAAATGTATCACAAGAAGTTCAAGTACCAAGACATTGCAATTGGGCTCGTATATCCAGCTGTTTGAGGCTTCTTTGAACATCCCCCCCCTGCTTTTAATTACAAGTTTTTCTATACTCTATTCTCCCCACACCATGTTGTGACTCATGGCTTTGACTACGAAGCAGTCCAGGGATTCCCATGATTACTGGAGGTAACATCCCCCGTATACCACGCCAGGGTGGTGAGGCAGTGGCCCAGGTTGCCCAGAGAAGCTGTGGATGCCCCATCCCTGGAGGGGTTCAAGGCCAGCTGTGGATGCCCCATCCCTGGAGGGGTTCAAGGCCAGGCTGGATGAGTCTCCAAGCAACCTGGGCTAGTGGGAGGTGTCCCTGCCCATGGGGGGTGGAACGAGACCATCTCCAAGGTCCTTCCAACCCAAACCCATTTTGTGATTCTATGACTCTATACAGAGCTCCAGGTGTACACCCCACTAGAAGGGCAGACCTCCTGACTGCACAGCAGAGATACAAACACATGGAGATGTGTCTTTTAAATGGTGGTTTGGGTACCACCAGTACTACAATCCCTCTCAAGACTCTAGTGGTGACTCAAGTCACATCAGTAAATTCAGCTACCATGGGTCTGAACATTTCTTGTTCAGCCACAGAGCTGGTGGAACACTCCATGCTAGCAGTATGTCCCCAACAACATGAGGATTTACCTTTTTTAACCTGCCTTAACAGAGGATACCCAAGAAACACATCCACCCATCCTCCCACCCACGGTTGCACTGCTCTTGTGGCACATTCCTGTGTCCTGCAGTCTCCCAGAGGGAGATGTCTGGCCCGCTGATTAGAACCTTGGACATCTTCCCCAGCCACACTCTGTTTAAAAAGAAGCTAAGAGGCAGACATCCAACCAATTTTCATTTCAAGCTTCAAAGAGGATACTCTAAACAAAAGGGAACACTTCTAGCAAAGCGTGTACAAACAGAGAGCATCTGATCTTTCCCCTGGAAGCCTTGAGAGATGCAAGAAAAAAGCTACCAATAACCTCCAGTAACAAAAAGGAGATCTCAGTGTGGGTACAGCTCTTCGTTAGAGCCCACTGAGTGTGAACCTGCTTCTTATACAGGAGCAAAGTCCGGCACGGAGTGATACATCCTTGGTTCAGCTTGTTGCATTTGTTTGAGGAGAGCAGCTCTTTGCTCTCCAGATCACACGCTCGGAGGAGGCAGGCAATCATCTGCTTCTCCAGGGGTACGGATACACAGCAAAAGACTGCAACTTAATGGAAATGTTCCTCTGGGTCAAGAGGCAGAGCCAACTGCTTGCTTAATGTAGCAGTCTTCATTTCAGAAAGGGAGAAAATCAATTAACAGCCTTCGAGTAGGGAAGCCTCCTGGTGAGCAGTCATATGTATCTCAGAGAACATGGCCCACACTTGCTCAGAGAGCCCAGCTTTTAGTGCACCTGGGCCAATCCTCCACTCCACCACCTGCAATAGCATCATTGCAACCTCTGGCTTCACCCTGGAGGTACCAGACAACTTCAGTGTGGAACTGGAGTCCCACAAAAGCATTTGCAAGGAAAGAAAGCCACTGACAGTGACAAAACGTGTCTGTTAACCAGGCTGCACCTACTCAAGGAGGATGAGCAGCAGAGCATGTCCACAAGAGAAAAGATTCTCCTCTCTGGGCAGAGATGCGCTCTCCCTCCATGATGTCCTGGGTGATATATTTTTTTTTTTTTAATACTGACATGACAGAAGCATCACAGCTTCATTCCTCCAGCTCACTCCCCCACAGTTCCCATTTTCACAGCTCAGCTACTATAAACTAGTGAAGAGATCCCTCTGCCCCTGTGAACTTGGAAATCTCAAAGCAAAAGCTGAACTGCAACCCAACACTTTCATCTCTGGAGAGGCAGCTTGGAGGCATCTCTGAAAATAACTAGTTCTTTCCTCAGACCACCTAGAAATTCATATGGTGCCTAGCTGACCTTGTCACAAAGCTGTAGCAACAAGTCTTTATAGCGACAGTAGTGTTAGTGCCTCAGCTCCATCTCAATAACCCGCACCCTGGCCATGTATCTGAAAATTAACCAGCAATTAGCTCATACTATCAAATTACTTTCATGTAACCCAGCTCCTGAAGTGATCTTTATTTTTAAAAAGCTTCCAGCCCAGGTAATTTCCAAACAGAACACTAAATCACTAATCTCACCAAGCAGAACTTATTTCACAATTAAGCCCTTTTATTTCTGAGGGACAAAGACTCCTTGCTGTAAGTCAGGAGATCAGAACATCACCCGCAGGGCTGAGAGCTTGGGTAGCCCCTAGAGAAAACCAATACACTCCTGATATGATCCCAATAAATAATAATGAACCTAGTAGAGGGAAGAAGGTAATTATAGACACAGAGACTTAACTACAGGTGTTAAGCACAGCAAATCTGCGAAGTATATTAAGGGATTTAAAGGTCCATATGGATTGCTGAAAAGCAATTATCCAGGCAGAGCAGAAGACAGCACATGCTTGAGAGCAGTTGTAGCTGCCAGCCTTTTGAGACAGAAGACCAAGACTTCATCCAACTGAAACCAAAAAGGTGTTCAATAAAACAAAAACAGATTGCCAGCCTGAAGTGAGAAAACCGCTACAGCCTCTTCAGAGAGTCAGTAAATATCTAAATGTACAGTATATTTTGGAGTCAAGAAACTGAGACAGCAATTCAGACACAAGTGTGAAGCCCAGGTTCACCTTTCACTTCTCCAAAGACCAGCTCAGAAACCTTGTCTTAATAGTTCAGATGACTTCATACAGAATTAAATCCATTTCTAAGTTGTCAGAACTGCTGTGCAACCATTCACACCAATTTATATCCAAGTCCTCGTTAAGAAATGCCACTGAATTCAGTGCATTGAGAGAACCGACACCCATGGGCTGAGGGATCCCACCAAGCTGCAGTCAGTGCCTCAGGTGTATTTTCTGCTGTAAAGCTGGGCAAGTATGTTTCTTTGGTTAGGTTTTTTTTTTTCAGAAGTGCTGTCCCAACATTCTGGGAAAAGAGACTTGGGGTAAAACCTAGCCAGTCAAACCTAAATCTGTGATCCAAAAGAGCTCCTGCTCAGCTGCCACATGAGCTACCACAATATGCTCCTGATGCAGCTGGAAATATTTCCAGGAGTGTTTTCAGAAGCAGAAGAGCTTCTGTACAGACAGCTGAGACCCATACAAGAGCTACTAGACAGAAAAACCCAAATGTGCTCCAGAGGGCCTGGCCTGAAATCCCAGCATATACTGGTGAGCTAAGCTTTCCACACACTGGGGCTACTGGCACCATTTTTCTGTCATAGCTGGTGGCTAAAATATTCATCCAGCGCATGGGAGACCCAAATCTAGTGCCTTTCTGAGAGAAAGGCCTAACAGCCAGCACAGAGCTGCAGCTTCATAGGGTTTGGCAAGCAGTTCCCAGCTTGCTGTCCTTCATTCCCACCAAAATCAATGAGATCCCAGAGAAGGTAAAGGCAACAAATGCTGAGCCAACACCCATTTAATTCTGTCTTATAAAACAACACGCATTCCTCAGTCTACCCTGCTTAAACCTTGCTTCTTTTCTTGTGCAGAATTAAAGATAGACTTAAGCGTCACTCAGGGCTCTGGTATTTTTAATGTTGTCATCCAGCTATAGGTGAAAGATTGCTCAGATTCATTTAAGCCCTATCTGCCAAGAGATCCCACTGCCAACCTATGTTGCCGTTACACGCCCAGCACAATCCATCAGGTTCGTGCTTACAAAAGTTGCAGCTTTCAGAAAGAAGATGGTTTTGCATTCCCTGGAGCACCTACATCTGGCCTCAGCCTCTGTGAGGATGTTTTCCCAAACTGAGATTAAGAAAATCATCAGCCCATAGATTTGATTAGAAATGCTGTTGAGCTTCACTTCCCCTCTCGATTCCCTTCCCTCCCTCCCACATACATAGGATCAGGAAGAGCTGCCTTAGCACAACTTCTATTTTTGTTGAAAACAGACATCAGGCTTGTTTCCACTCAAAATGGAAACCCAAACATGAGTTTTAGTAATAGGCAGTATGTAAAGAAATCCACTTCTTGCCAGGACTTTGTGCTTCTCTAATAACTTCAAGAAAAGCAAAAAAAAAAATTCTAGTCCAGAGCCAAAGCATACCACTTGGTCTCGCATGGGATCTGATCAAACATCTAAAGGCATTCGAAATTCCAGGAAGGAAGAGCTTCCTCGTTCTTAAGGAACAGAACAAAACATACAGAAGGAATGAATTTGTTTCGTTGCAAGTCCCTTATGATTTACCCCCGTGATCGATAGAACTCAGAAACCTTTGAAACAGACTGAGTATTCCAAGTGTTTACCTGCAGTCTATGGGAGAAGTAGGACATCCTTCAATTAAAAGATAATAAAACATACTATGTTCAGGATTTGTTTGTCTGAAATTCAAAAGGGGTTTCAGGTCTGCCTGCTTAGCGTATCTCCTACAAAAGCCATAAATCTCCTTGTAGCTAAACCAAACCATATTCTCACGATTAAATCACATGAATGCGCTCAAAGACCAGAGGAATTTGCAAGCGCCAGCCCTTTTCTTCCCTTCCCAACATACCCTGTGGCCTTCGACAAATCTCTAAAAATCCAACTTTCGGGAGCAAAGACCTCTCATCTTTCATTTGGAAAATTTGATTTTTTGAAAGATGCTCTGCTGTTGACCTGCCAGCATTTGCACAAGAGCATGCTTGCACCAAAAAGGATATTTCTTGATCCCATAAATGCTTTTGAAAGGCAGGGATATGCCCTGATTACCTGGATAACAGCCAATATACATTTGAAAATCACCCTGAACACACAACTGGGTGGAAGAAAGGAGTCACTTAAGCCACCAACTAATATGTGAAGCAGACAACCGAGTATCAGATGATGGCAAGAAGTACTGAGCACCAGAATAGTGAAAAGATTAAATTGTGGGCAACTCAAGCACAAGAAACAAGCAGCATGCATCCACCTGGGCTGTATTTCCCCCAAGGATCCTAACACACCATCACCCATTCATCCTAGAAAAGCATCTTCCCCATGCGAGGGGTGGTCCTGCAGTACAAGCCCCTATCTCAGGGGGAAAATCCTGCAAAAAGATAAAGCCTGTCAGCTGCAAAAGGCACTGCTTGGTTCTCCAGGAAAATCAAGGTAGAAACCCAGGGGGTCAATCAGCAGTGAGGCCAGAGGGCATCCTTCTGCAAAGACCCCGGGATGTGCCTTGTCCCGCACTGGGTGCACTGTGCACAGCTCAGAAGTGGGACATCAGACACCCCATTATACCATGGGGATACTGAATCCAAAACCAGGAATTAGCTCTGACATTTTTATCGGTATGCTCAAGTAGTCTTTGAGTATCTCAGCTTTTAAATGAAGGCAGCCTTTGCTGTTTAGAATTTGAACACTTTGGAGGAATATACAACCTCCTTCTAGATAACTGGAGATGCTATCCAGAAGGAGAATTCAAATTTACTTCAGAGGGTTTAAACCCTCCCCACCCCAACTTCCTACAGTGCAAGAGAAGAAGAAGAAGAGGGCAAGCCAAGAGCAGAAAATTGAGAACAAGGCAAAGAAAAAAAACCTTGAGAATTCAAACCACTACTTTTGCAATCCTCAAATATTTTTGCTCCCCTGAGGATCCATCATCCTTCTTCCAGACAAGAAGCAGTGAGGTGGTCTCCCCCTTCAGAAAGCTTTGGCTGGCAACCAGCGGTAACATTATATTTAAGCTTTGAGGACGGAGCGCTCCTGCTGGATTCAAAGATGACACTGCAGAGCCAGAAGGATGCTTAAGTTCTGGCACCCAGACATATTTCTTTGTGATAAAGTCCACCATGTGCACCCTCAGATGTTGTGTAAATATAGTCAGAACTCTAGCACAGCTTTTTTTTATTCTTTTACACAATCCCCAAGTGTTTCATAAGCACTAATTATATCTCCTGATTCCTCTAAATGAGCTGCAAGTGCTCCACACATGGGGAAACTAAGGCAAAGGGAGGATCGCTGCTTCCCACCGATGCATTGGTGGAAGTGGGTCAGCTGAAGGAGCTTTA
>WKFP01013361.1:15651-41063 GCA_011057875.1 Pterocles orientalis | reverse complement strand
CGCTGCCCCCTCACCTCCCGTAGTCGGGCAGCACGGTCTGGTGGTCGAAGAGCAGCAGGTTCCTCAGCTGGGAGGTGATGGCGAACCTCCAGTTGTCCAGCACCAGCGTCAGGTTGGCGCAGCCCCTCGCCGGGACCCTCGCAGCTGCGGGGACCCGAGGGGACGGGCTGGTGGGGGCAGGACCCCAAGCAGCCCCCAGAGCCCGGCCGGGGCTGGGACCCCTGCCCCAGCGCCCCTCCAGCCCCGCACCCGGTGGTGGGTGCCCGTACCCCGGCAGCCCCTGCCCAGCGGGGAGGGGGTCCCATGTGGTGGGGGGTTACCGTCGGCTCCGTCGTCCCACGCCGCCGGCTGACGCCTCAGCTTGGTGGCACAGCCCAGAGCCGCGAGGAGCAGGAGGGGGAGAAGCCGCGACATGGCGCTGCCAGGGGACAGCGCGGTGAGAAGGGTCCCAGCTGTGGGCAAGGAGCTGGGACCCCGCGTCCCCAGGGGCCCTGGGACAGGGACACCGAGGCTGGGTGGCTGTAAGGTGTCGTGTCCCCGAGGGCCAGGCTCAGCACGTGGGACCTGGCGCCTTTGGAGCCATTTCTTACCTGCGCCAAGGTCCCGGCCGGCGCAGACGAGGCAGCCGCTCGCCGGGCTCCGCTCCCCCGGCTCTGGCTCGGCGCAGCTCCTGCCCTTCCCTTTTCAACGCGAGGGGCTGGCGCGGGGCCTGGCCGCACGCGGCTCCGGCGCTGATTGCAAACAGACCGCTCGGCCGCAGCAGAGCCGAGGGCAGGGGACGGGGCACAGCGTCCCCCCGGTCCTGCCGGGAGAGCCCCGGCGCAGGTGACGGAAGGCAGGAGGCACGGCCCCGGCTCTTGTTTCAGGTGCTTTTATTCAGCGTCACTCGCAGACCCTGCACCCGGGTCTGCCCAGTCCCGGCACCGCACACCGCTGAACCCCCAACACCAACAAACCGAGGGGAAAAGCAAACCCGCGAGCCCCGCGGCAGGGCCGGGCGGATGCTCCGCTAACGCTGGCGGGACGAAGCCTCCGGCAGAGCCTGGGCAGGCGCTCGCCGGCAGCAGCGACGGGCGGGGGGCTGTCAGGCACGGGGGTCCCTGCCCTGCTGCCTGCCCCGTGACACACACAGAGGTTCCTGGCCCGGCTGGAGAAGGCAGGGACCATTCTGTCCTGGCGCAGGATGGGGCCTCACACCTCTCTCCTCCGAGGAGGGCACAGGGCAGCACCGGAACCGGTGTCCTGGGGATTTAACTACGGCCCGAACCCGCAGCGCCAGGGCAGGGGGGCTCTGAGATGGGGCAGGGGGTCAGAGAGGAGCTCCGAGCCCCTGGGGCACCACAAGCATCTGCCTGCCCCCCCCAGCTGGGGCGTGAAGGGGAGGGAGAGTGGCAAGAGCACGGCCTGACCCCCAGCTCCTGCTCTGCACGGGGCAGAACGCGCTCGGAAGGGATGGGGGCACGGGGGAAGGTGCCCACGTGGGGGTCTGGCTCCCTCGCTGCGGCTCCCCCTGCCCAGCCGTGACCCAAAGGAGGGGACAAGCTGCTCCCCCGGGGGGCTGAACCCCTCTCTGGGGGGTGACGTGGCCCATGGTGGGAGGGGACACCCCTCCCGCAGCCCCCAACCCTGGCGCACACAGCCGAGCACGGGAGCACCTCTGCCGAGCGTGCGGCGGGAGCGGTGCCAAGCCCTGAGCTGGCACGTGCCCGCTCCTCGCCCGGTGCCAAGGGGCCCGTCCTGCTCCGGGAGCGCTGCCAGCGCACGGGGCCCGTCCTGGCAGAGCTGCCGTCTGGCCCAGCGCTGGCACCAGCCGGCTGCTCGCTCTGCCCACGGCGTTTAGCAGGAAAGCTGTCGGTACCGGCGCACCCAGGGCTGGGAAAGGGGGAGCAAAGCTGCGGGCAGGGAGAGGCCACGGCTTCCCCGTCACCGCCACGATGCCTGGAAGCTGCTTCAGGCAGACAAGTGGGCAGGGGGGGAGGTGGCCCAGCTGGTCACAGCCCCCCTGAGCCCCCAGGAGCGGGTGAGGACAGCAGTGGGGGGTGGCAGGGGGACAGCCTGGCCCTGCCGAGCGAAGGCTGAGGTTAAGCGTTGGTTTCCCAGGCTAAAGGATAAAGCCGGGTGCCCAGCTCCTGCTGCGACTACGGGGCTGCAGGGAGGGCTGGAGCCACCCCCTGCCCAGCTCCACACCCCGGGGGTCCTGGGGGGGGAAAGCAGAAGGGAGGACGGGGAAGGGACAAGCACCACTCCCGCTGCTCAAGGGTTTGCTGTGTATTGGAGCCTGGCGCCGCGCCGGCAGGGCTAGGAGCGGGGCAGGCTGCACATCTCGCAGTGGTCCGTGCCCGGCTGGTTCATGAAGGTGCAGTGCTGGCAGGCCCACATGGCCGCCGACACGGCGTGCGTCAAGCCGCCCATGGCGCCGTACTCCTGCAGTCCTGAGATCTGGACGCCCACTGTGCCTGCGGGAGAAAGAGCGCGGTCAGAGCAGGAGGGAAGCGCCGGGAACAGGCTCCTGCCCAAACCCAGAACAATTTTCCTGTCCCCTCGCACCCCAGCCCTGCACCCTGGGGGGGGTCCCAGGTGGTGGCAGATCTTGGCACCCCCCAGCTGAGCACTGTAGACCCCCCAAAGCCCAACCCCTCTCGTCATTCAGTGCAATGGGGACTGCTCAGGACCAAGGAACAGCTTTCCTTCCCCCCGAGCCTTCGGCAACCTCTGCGGCAGCCTGAGAGCAGCCCAGTGCAGCCGCCGGCCAGCCCAGCCCCAGCCCGAGGGACCAGGGACCCCTCCCCGAGGGACCCCTCCCCGAGGGACCCCCTCTCTTACTGCAGAGCTGCTCGATGGTGGCCCACTGCTCTGATTTTTTCCAGGTCTGTGCGAGCTCCTCATTCTTGGTCCTCACAGCTTCCAGCAACAAGCTGATGCTGTCCTGGAAAAGCCAGAAGAGGGAAATCAGCGCTGGGCACTGCTCCAGCACCTGGGCACCCCCTGACCTGGCCACAGCAAGGCAGAGCTGCGAGTCTGACCGCTGTCCCCTTCCAAAAGATCCTTTGGGTCACCCCAGCGAGGGTCACGGGCAGGGACCAAGATGCAGTTTATCCCTTCTGCTCCCCCCAGCATTCGGACGTACCCTAAAACCCAAACACTTCCTTTTCCTCTGTGCGGAGGAGGTTATCGCCTAACCGGGCTGCAGCCAGCCGGCCACCGTGCTGCCCCATGCCGCAGCGTGCCAGCACCCGGCCCCGCCAACAGTCCCAGCCCGATCTCCAGCTGCCCAGGGTCAGCCCGGCTGCCCCGCACATGCGCAGTGCTCCGTGCCCCCGAAGCCTCTGGCAGACTTGTCCCTTTTTTGCTGGCGTGCTGCTCACACCGGGAAGGTCCAGCGGCACAGATGTGAACCGGGGCCATGGGCAGCCGCCAAGCTCCCGGTGCCCGGCCAAGAGAGGCAGAGCTGCGCAGCTAGGAAGTCGTCGGCCTCACCGAGATTTGGGGGCTCTGATCTCGTTATCGTTAGGACAGGAATTTCTGATTCTGAGATATTTTTTTATAAATGTTTCCAGCTCCCAGAGCCGCAGCCAAGTTGGCTCTATCCGGTCTGTGACCGTGCTAACAGCCACCACCCCCTCGCTGCTCCAAGCAGCAGCGTGTCCAGAGCTCTTGGTCCGGTTGGGAGCTTTGGTTTCACTTTTTAAACCTTCTACAACAGCTCAGCCTGGAAGAAGAGGCCCTGGACCAGCCACACGCCCCGTGCCAGGGGTGGCAGGCTGGGTCCCTGTCCTTGTGACACCCTGGGAGGAGCTCAGAGCCCTGGGGACAGCGATGCCGACACAACCCTTTCCTCCCCGTTACGTACCCGCAGAGGCATGACCTCGTTCGTGACCAGGAAGAGGAGCAGATGGAAATCGGAAATGATGTCTAGGAAAACGGAGGAAGTATTTTGGGACAGGTACGTGGCCAAGCTGTGGAAGTCCTAGAGAGAGGGGAAAGCAATAAAGAAAGTCACTTCCCCTCCAGGCAATAACGGTATTTTCCTGTTCAGACCCACTCGCAGACGCTGGAGCGTTCCCGGCTCTTTAGGGCATCGGCTGCAACGTGCAGAGACCCTCCCAAAATCAGATCCCGGGCTGGCTGCACAAGTTGCAGCTGATGATTTCCAGAAAAAAAGGATCTTTGGGCCCTCAGCAGCTCCCCTGTCCGAGCACCTGAACCCCCCTGCACACAGAGCGGACCCCAGACCCAGGAGGTGCTGAGCAGAGGCCAGGCAGCCCAGCACCAAGCCCAGTCCCTGCGGAAAAGAGGCAGGGGAGGACAAAGCAACCCCTTCCTCCCCATCCTCTGCTCCTGAACCCAGGACATCCTCAGAAACAGGGACCGAGCTGTTGCTGCCCAGCCGACCTCTCCCGCTCTGCCCCAACGGGCAGCGACCCTTCTCTCGCGACGACTCTGGAGGAAGCCGCAGACGTCCCCGGCACGGACTCCTTAGAGAAACGAGCTGCTGCTGCTTTAGAGCAGCTCCAGCCTGCCGGGCGCCGGCAACACCCAGCAAGTGCCTCGAGCTGTCCGGCAGCTGCCTCTGCTCAGCGCTCTGGGCCTCTTGCAGCAAGAAGTTTCTGCGTTTTTAAAATCAACTCAGGAAGAGAAGCCCGCCCCGGCCCCGCCACGGAGCAGGGGGGAGCGAGGTGTCCGGCCGGCTGATCGGCATGCGGGTGCTGCTGCGCACAGGAAGGTGTTTGGCAAGCGCTGGGCTGAGCCGCGACGGGGGGATCTAAGGGCACGGCCGCAGCCGCCCCTTGGCAGACATCGGTAAGCGGGAGGGAGGCAGCCACCCACCGTACGGAACACGGCTTTGGATCACTGCTTACCTGAGTTTCTCCCAGCACATCGCGGTTCTCGATGGGGAACGGGTTTTGAGAAATAGAAAAAGTGTAGACTGGATCCTTGGGGAAAGTTGTAGTAATCTGGAAAATCCAAGACAGGCGGATCAGAGTGCTGCCAGCAGGACAGGCGACAGCAGCCGTGGCCGAGCTCAGCCAGGGCGACAGCGAGGCGACTGCAGCCGGGATCTTCCGACGGCTTTTAACCTTTCCTGTGACATTCCGACCAGCGCACCCCTTAGCTCCTGCCATCGCTTCTACCCAAGCTGGAGGGAGATGTCCTCCGGTCCCGAGCACAGCGCGATGCCGTGCAGAGCACTCTGCAGAGGTCACCGCGGCGCAGCAGCTCCCGGCACTGCTGCTGGGGTGTCACCCCGGGGGTCACCTTAGCCTCAGGGGGTGACAGGGGAGAGCACGGCCCCTGGGTGGCCACGGGGCAGCCAGGGGACCGTGTTGCTCCATCCAGGGTTGGAACAGGGGCCAAGAAAACACCTTTGCACCTCCCTGACCAGAGTCAGCCGCTGCTCAGGGTGCGCTAATCCCATCCCCTGCGCCACAGGGGAACGGGGCCATACAACACCGTGCCCCCATTACTGAGCTCACAAGCCAGCGTCTGGGCCAGCTGCTGACGTTTAAACCCGTCCTGATTCCAGGGGCTTTAGAGCTTTGGTGGCAGTCGCCAACTGCCCGGCCCCGGCGGTGAGGGGCTTTGCAAGGAGAGAGGCAGAGACACCGGCCGGGACAGCGTGAACGGGAATAACGCCTTCTGGGTTTTTTAAGAGAGACAAAACAAGATGCTTCAGAAACACAGCTTTCCAGCCTGCTCCTAAAATCGTGTTCCATCAATCTGTTTTCATCTTAATTACACCCCAGGTAGCCTGCAAACAGACGCCTTTACTGCGGGAGTCAGAAATACGCTCCAGCGCTGCCGGCTGGCACGGGGCGTCCGAGGGCCCCGCACAACAGCCCCGTTGTTCCGGACACGACGTTTCCCTGCGTGACTCACACGTCCCAGCGCTGCTCTGATAAGCGACACACACACAGCAGAGAGTAATCGGGCAGGAAGGACGAGCCAGGGGCAGGCTGCCGGCTGCCAGCTTCCCCGCGCCCGCGGGACGCTCCCTGTGCCAGGGGCAGCTGGACCAGCCCAGTTACTCCGGTGGATTTAATCGTTATTGGCACCACCTCGAACTCCAGCAATATCATCTGTCATCCGAATTATTTGCTTTCCTGCCTTCCACACCGTAATAGTTTCCTTTCGAGCCCGGGGGCAGAGCCGTGCCGCAGCGCCTGGCAGCGCTCGCTCAGGGGCAGGAGCAGCCGGGCTGCAGCCAAGCTGTGCCGTGGCGTGAACTCCCCACCGCAGGAAAAGGCACAACCAGCCTGGGCTGCTGAGTCACCCAACGGAGCTGGGTTCTTAATTGCTGCTCAGCGACAGACAACCGGAGCTCTCTAATTAGCTCCCCGTGAGGTAGTGCCCGGCACACGGGTCCGTGGGGCTGGCTGCTCCCCTGCCGCGGGCTCGGCGCCAGCTCGGAGCCGGGATAAGACGCGGGCGGTGCCTTCCCGGGAAGCGCGTTCCCTGGCTCCACAGCGGTCCCAAGGAGCGCTGCCCTGACCCCGGAGCACAGCAGAGAAATGCCTGGCAGCAGAGGGAAGGGGAGAAAGAAAAAAAAAAAAAAAAATCCGTCCTGTGCATCACCTCCCATGTGAATTTTGGGGGTGGGTTCAGAGCTTCACTCCGCCCTGAGCGTCTCCTGCTGCAAGCAAAGCGGCGCAACAAGTACTTACGTCTATGATGAGGTACTCCACCGGGAGCGGGCGAGCCAGCTGGGTGATCTCGTTGCCAAACTTGTCTATGTCCTGAAAGAAGAAGAGGCTCATTATTCCTCGGTGGGGAAGCAGCGTGCAGCCTCAGGGATCCTGCCCTGGAGCCGCCCACGCAGCAGCCCCGGGATCCGCAGCTCTGGCAGATCACTGCGGGCCTCCAGAAGAACCTGCTCGTGGGCGGCTGGGTGCTGCAGAGCTGCCCAGCTCCCTGCGGCCCCTCGGGGCTGGAGATCTCTCCAACTCCGAAGCCAGGACCACAACCCCGCCTCAGTCCCGTTTGCCTCAGTTGTCACCCCCGGAGAGGCGCCCGGCGTTATCTAAGGAGTGTGACTGCCGGGGGGGACGGTGTCACGGCTGCTTCCCCAGCCAAGGCAAACCCGACCTTCTGCAAAACCGGACACGAGCCTCTCATCCGGCTCTGACTCGGGAATGGGGAACCCAGGCACTTTCTCACACACAGACCCGAAGAGCCGGCGTATCACAACGGGTAAACTTGTTTTGCTTCGCCAGACGAATTGAACATAAAGTTTAATTATGGAGAAAAACGGCCAGCATATGTTCATTAATCATAAAATGACAATTAGACGTGATTTATGTCAAACACGCCGAGTTCAAACACAGCTTCAGAAATAAATTCATGAGAACTGACACTTTTCATTAAAGATTCTGTAAGAGGGGGTTGTATTTTCTACCTAAATCATCACTTAACATGTTATAAATCATTCCCTGAGCCCCACATAAATCATACGCCCATAATTTCCAATCAGGGACCTTCCATTAAAGTTTACATTTACTCAGCTCTCGCAAGTCCCCGCGGCTGGAGGCAGACCCAGAGCCGCCGCACGCCGGCGGAGCGTCACCCTGACACCTCGGTGGCTTTGGGGGACCTCGGTGACAGGCTGTGACCCCGCTCCTGCAGCAGCTGAGCCCCGTGCGTCAGGACCAGCTGCCCACGGCGACTCCCTCCTCTCCGGAGCCGTATTTTCTCCCGGCGTACGCCACTCCCCCGCTATCAGCATTTCTGGGCTCCGCTGGTATTTACACACAGAAATATGCGGCGCGGCAGCCAGCACCCCGCTCTCACGCTCCGCTCTCCCGGTGCACCCAGACGGACATCGCCCGCGCAGGCTCCGGCACGCTGCTCCCCTCCGGGCATCAGCCCCCCTTCCCCGAGCCCCCTCCCCAAGCATCCTCTGTCCCCAGGAATGGTTCCTTTTGTAAAAAAATAAAATAAAAAAAAAAAATCATCTACCTTCCAGTCTTTGAAGCTGCTTTTAAAAGCAATCCAGATAAGGATCTTTTCTCCTTGAACATGACAGCTCCTTGGCCCTGTGGTTATTTCAGCACGGAGGCTGGTGGCTCGTGGCCTCAGATCTCTCTGGCTCTGACAGGAGCAGGAGGAGGCACGGGGAGATCACAGGACCCGAAATCTAACCTGCTTCTAGATCTGCGCGATACCGCCCGAGTCAGGAATCAAATCCAATCAGACCGAGTCAGCTTCCCAAACGCAATCCTGCCCCTGCAAGAAGGAACCTGCAACAACTCACGCATAATTAGCCCATCTGGAATTCATTTTCAAATCTAATTAAGTTCTAATATGCAGAAACATTTTTCCAGCACCTGTTCGCTTTAATCTCCGCCTCTGGGGATTTCCACGTTAAATATCTCCTTTCCACCGTCACGCCGCCCGGGCATCGCAGACACGCATGGGGCCGTCAGCACCGAACTGGAACCTCGCTCCCCCCGCGGCGAGGACACGTCCTGCCCCTCCGTGGGGAGAAAAGCCCCAACGCCGGCACTCTTCTCCAACCCCCACGCACCGGTTTATTAGGCAATTACACTTTAAAGGCCTTAACAAACGTCAAGCTGGGAGAAAGACATCTTCATCCCGAACTTGGCAGTCGCCGGGGCCCCAGCGGTGCCTCTCGGCACGTTACTGCTGCAGCCCCGGAGCTCCAGCGCCACGAACGCCCAGCGGCGACTGCTCCAAAGGGAGGCCAGGAAGGGGTTAATGAAGGCCAAGTATTTAGCTCCTGGACCAAAATCAAGCAGCAAGGCCTGGAGGATCTGGACAATGAATCATCCCGCAGACAGGAGCAAACTGGAGCCCTTCAAACCCCTGTTTGGAGGCAGGAGAAGGTCAAACGGGGAAAAGCACGGCTGTGCCCGCGGCGACCAACCCGCACACCTCTGCGGCACCGCGGGACGGCTGCAGCGGGATGGCTTCAGGGTGGCTTCAGGGCTTCTGAAAGGAGGGTGACGGGAACAGCCAAGAGAGGAGCCTGGGGGGCTGACAGCCAGGAGGGAGGCTCCGGCTCCGTGTCCCAGGGCTGGACAGCTGTGAGCATCCCACACCACGAGCATCCTGCCCACGAGCATCCCGCGCCGGGAGCATCCTGCCCACGAGCATCCCGCGCCGGGAGCATCCTGCCCATGAGCATCCCGCGCCGGGAGCATCCTGTCCATCCCGCGCCGGGAGCATCCCGCCCGTCAGTCTTGTTCACGGGTTCCCTCTGCTGAAGGTGCTGAGCCGAGCAGCCTGTGTCTGTCCTTGCTGCGTGTTAACAGAGCCCAGCCTTGCTCTTCCCTCTGCTGTTTCCACGAGTTTCACCGGGCACGGTCCTGCCCCCTTGCACAGATGGAGCGGCTGACGCACGGAGACGAGGCGACTTTTCTAAGAGCAAGCGGTAGGTCAGTGAGAGTTGAAACCCTTCTCAGGAGAGTCCTCGTGAGCTAATCGAGCATCCTCCTCCCCTGAGCAGCTGGGACATGTAAGGCTAAGAAGGTTTTTCCCGTCCAACGTAAACCGTTGGTAGGAGGCTGGCCAGGGGAAGTCCTTCGCCGTCAGTGAAAACTCTCCACGAAGCCCCCAGGCTGCCAGGCTCTCACGTTTTCCCCAGGAAGAGGATTTCAGCGTGAACGGGTGGAAGCAACACGTGTCACGCTGGGGACAGCCCGGCTCACAGGTCCCGTTGGGATCTCAGAAAAGCAGCGCCCTGGCTCAGGGCTCTCCAGGGCCAGACGGGACCACGTTTAACAGACACGCCGAGGTCCAGACGCCGTCTCAGCCATTGGAAATGCAAAACGCACGCGCAGGACTCTGCGGGGCAAAGGGCTTTCACAACACCCCCCGCCTTTGCGAAGGGCTTGTGTCTTACACCATCCCAAAGACACTGGGGGAACGTTAAGGCAGCTGTAAAATGCAATTCGTTGCAAGGATGATACCGTCATGTTTGCACTGAGCTGGGGCACACACCTGTGATAAGAGACAAAGGCAGAGTCCCCAAATCCCATCATCCCAGAGCTTCCAAGGGTCGGTAGAACGCAGTGATCTCTCTGCCCTGTTCGGGGGAGGCTGAGGTGCCTGTGAAGCCAACCGGGGAGCGGAGCACGGGGGTCTGCGGGGAGCAGCTGGGCAATGCTGCAGTGCTGCGAAGCGAGGGGCTCGGCAGAGCGACCGCGGGGAGCTGGGAGCAGGCGGGGAGTGGGCAGGGGGTGCGGGCAGCGGGCAGGGGGTGCGGGCAGCGGGCAGGGGGTGCGGGCAGCGGGGTGCGGGCAGCCCAGCAGGAGGGATCCCGGTCAGCTACGCACTGAGCACTGCTTGCAGGCAACTTCAGCTCTGAATAATCGACCCACGGTTTGGAAGGTACATTCTTAGTGAAACCAGAATGAATACGGTCATTTTCTAGAACCAGATGAACACAGGAGACTGCTGGAGGGCAGACGGCAGGGAACAGAATATTTAAAATTCAGCTGGGCTCTCCCTCACCCAGCTGAGAAACAGGGAGAAGCGGCTGTTGCAACATCGTCGTCTGTACTCACAGAGAGCAGTTACCCTGCCTGTGTGCTGGTGTCTTGACAAGAGCGACTCCTTCCTGAGTTTCGTCGCACCGAACTCGCCAAGAAGCGTGTGTGGGTTGTGCAACATTGGGCTTGGAAACAGCCCTGCGCTGCGACGCCTCGCAGACAACCCGGGAGGCGAAGGGAGGGTGTTTTCTTCCTTCTGGCTAATCCTACCTGGAGAGGCATCGCAGAGCAAAGGAACTTGTACTCACGGTCCCCAAAGCCCTCGACTTTCACTCCAGAGCAGAACTCCAGCCTCCGCGAGCCAGGAAAGCAACGGCCGCATGCAGAAAGCGCGTTCTGCCAATTCCACTGGGGTGGTTCCTCTAAGCAGCAGGGCTAGTGGCCAACGTAAAGAGAATGGTAAAGAAATACAGAAATCACAAGGCTGGAGGCTCAGGAAAAACGCCTCGCCTCCCGAGGCAGGACAACGCCGGTGCCATCAGTTTTCCCATTTCCATGGAAGAAAATCCCATCGCCACTGACACCCCGCCGAGGTGAGTCACGGCCAGGCAGGAGCAGCTGCAGCCCCAGGGGACGCGGTAGCCCCTGTTCCCACCCCACACACACAAAATTTGCTGCAAACCATGGAAAAACAGTTCGCTGACCACAGCCAGCCGCTCCTCGCGTTCCAGGCACCCCCTCGCCTCTGCGGCCCCCGAAGCTGCAGCTCTCCTGCCTGCAGCACGGGTCCTCACCCCCTTCCTCTCCGATCCAGACGCGTTTCTTAACGGTCAGCGCTGGAATGACACCACCTCCTTCGTCCAGAGGTACAGGCACCTCCTCTGAAGAACGGGACCGAAGGACGGTTGCTGGCTTGTGCTTCGCCAGCCGCAAGGAGCGGCACCCTTCCCTGTCGCAGAGCCAAGCGGGGCTCTGCTGCGCTGCCCCGCTGCAGACAGACAGGAGAGATTCTGCCTGGCACAGGGACGCAGAGCTGTTCTATAAATACACCCACACCGCACCAGCGCTGGCCTGCTGGTTGTCATCCAATTAGAATAAATTTGCATAGCTCCTTTCATCCTGAAGGGCTTCTCAAACGAACACTTGCCTATCACGCAGGGACACCTACGGGGGCTTTTCCCTCTACCAGCGACAGCTTCTCAGTCCGAGACAAAATGCAGCAACTGCCCCAAAGTGCAGCTTCCTGCCCCGAGCTCGCCGTGCGGCAGCACACAGGGAACCCCCCCGCCAAGGACTGGGGACAAGCCGCTCGGCTCCTGTGGTTTCAGCCGGGAAAGGGGGAGCAGGGTGCTGGACCACGAACTGTCCTCTGCCTGCGGCCAAGCGCTGCACTCGTGCTCCTCACGCTGCATCCAACCAAGGCTTTGACACCGCTGTTGTCACCGTCCCAGTAACTATGAGGTAGTGTCTCTGACCTCAAGCCTCGCACATTTAATGAGACCCCAAAGGTTTTCAAAGCCAGGAGTGACTAAGCTTTCCATCGATTTAAGAACATAAAAAAAAAATTAAGAGATCCTACAGCCAAACACGTTTGAGGCTGAAGGACAATTACACCCGCCAGAGCAGTCCTCAAGCCTTCCTTGAGCACATCGTGAAAAAGGCAATTACGGACAGAAGTTATAAAACATCTGAAAGAAGCTGCAGCCCGACCCAGTGAATCAGTGGTTCATGGAAATTTCCACAGAAGGCTGGAGCCATCAGTTAGCATTTTGTTTATCTCCCTGCTTCAGATTACCAATGGGAGCGAAGACCTTCTGGGAACACCCACCGGCTTCCTGCTCCTCCGAACACCCCGGGTGGCCCACATGTGGGACCCAGACCTACGGGACCTCCTGCGAGGCTGCACCCTGACTGTGGCACAGCACGGGCTCCTCCGGAGCAGGACCGCCGCCCGCCAGGAGATGATCTCATCTTCACATCCAGGGCCAACCCTTGCACAATCGAGCTCCGCTGCATCTAAATCCAACCTGGCTTATCAGCTCCGCGGAGCAAACCGCCTGCGTGCTACGGAAAAAGGCTCGGGTTCCATCCACCTTTCCTCTCAAGCGCTGAATTTAGCCACGAGGGGTTCTTCATTTCCAGGTGGCATCACCACAAGCCAGCAGCTCAGCACTAAGGGCTGGAGGGGGAAGACACCCAGGCCAGCGTCTCCTGGTTCAGGGCGTACGAGAGCGTCCGGACCAGCTCCGTGTCTGTGGCTCACTTCCCTCGTCCCAAAGCAGGGTGGCTTTTATCCCACACTCCTCAGCGGACAGCTCTAACGCAGGCGGCAGGCTGAGCGGGCTGCGAATATCAGACACAGACAAGAATGAGATAACTAACTTGGGTGATGGATGGCTAATTAGTTGGCAAGCAGCGCCATTAATTAATTCCTCTGTCCTTGCTCACGGGGCACCAGTGTGCAGAGGTTTGAGGAGCGGTGCTATTAGCCTCCGCTGAGATCCCGTCCCCAAGGTTCCAGCTCGTCCCTGGAGACACAGGGGGCTGCAGATCTGCAGAAACAACTGTCGAGGGAATAACGACAGTCCATTCATCACCAGCGCTGCACGGGAAACCGCAGCACTGCTCCTGCACGACACTTCAAATAAGAGCATTTTGGACCCGCTCTGGATGCACAAATCCCCCGCTGCTCCTCAGGACCAGGTTTTGGAGCTTTCTGTCCGACCCAAGAACAGGACTGGGGCGCAGGCGGTAACCCCAGGACTGGAGAGGAAAGCCAGGGGCTCTCCCCGGTCCTGCCCCTGCTCCGAAAGCCTTCGCACCTTCCTTTCGCTGCAGAGAAGCACGCGCAGGGCTGTCTCTCCTCTTGTTGCATCTGCTGCCCAGTTGGTGTCCGTAAGCGTGTCACACACCAGCGAGTCCCTGGCATCGCACGAGGAACCCACCGCTTTCACCAGTGCATCGTACGGCTGTGGGGCGCGGGAAGCTGAACTCAGCTGGGGACCGAAATCCACAGAGAAGCGTGGCAAATCCCACCAACAAACACCGAGGAGGTGAATTCAGAGCACTCGCTGGGGGCTCGCGGCGGATCGCTGCAGACCTCGTTTAGAAGCTGGATAGCCAGTGGCTACTGCTGCACTGGAAACCATAACAGCACGTTTACGAGGGGGAAACGGAGCTTCTGCAACTGCTTTGCAGACATGTGGTGAACGGTTCCTACTGAAAATAGTTCAGACCTCAAAGACATCCTTTCCTGCGCTGGCCGTACTGCTTTCCAGACACGCGGCAGAGCCGTTTTTGCAGCTCCCCCCAGGCGCAGGCACGCAGCCCTTACCTTATAGAAGACATCAGGCACATACTGCTCGCTGCTGGACTCCTTGGCGTAGCCCAGCTCCGGTGCGTCTCGGCAGGGCAGCAAACACTCGTCTCGGACCAGCGCCATGCACTGATTGGAGACCTGGTAGCCCTCGAAGTGGACCTGGTTGTCGGGACCACCTGGAAGAGAAGAGGCTGGTTAAAAATCCCCCACGCGAGCGAGCCGAGGCACGACTCGAGGAGCAGCATTAAACACGATGGTCTCGCTAACGGTGAAGAACAGCGAGAAGAAAACCCTGCACGGGAAGTACGTCTAGGCAGGAATCCCCTCGAAGCTCTGCCTTTATTCAGTACCACCCATCTTCACAGACCCCTGCAGTGACAGCACGAGTGCTCTGCCAGGAGCTTAAAGGAGGCAAAGGAGCTCTTTCGGAAGGCTCCTGATAGCATCACCCTCCCACTACCCTGCATCTTCCCCCCTGCAGAACAAAAACCAGGCACGCAGCCCCCGGGAGCCTGTGTCGTTTCCCAGGAACCATGAGCTGCAGATTCAGGGTTGGTCACCCAGTAACGTCAGGCATCAGAAGAAAAAGTGTTTTCTCAGCCGGTAATGGATGGCTTGGTGGAAATCTGACGTGGAAAGTGGAAATTAAGACCCTGGCTCACCGATAGATCACATGCTTGGCGCTTTAATTTGGATAATATAAGCAACATCAGGTCATATGTCACTAGAATACAACTGGAAAGAGAAGATACACAGATGGTAGGAAAACGTTACTATTTCCAAAGCTAGGAATTCAGGAGGGGATAGGAATTAATCGTGTAGAGGATTTAAAGGCAAAGTTGATGCAAACTATCCAAATATATTTATACGGCACAAAAGGAAGGAATCAAGTGTTTAAATAGAAACCTGATGGGCTGATTTAACAGAAGAGAATGAAATTATCTGGAACAGAAAAGAGGAAATATTCGTTTTCTATCCTTTGATCTCTAACCTCAATCACTCACGGCTCCAGAACAAACACTCCTAGAAATTAAACATAGACCACGACCCGAGGAAGGCCTGAACAAAGCTAGCCATCATTTTCTCTGTAAAACACCTTGTTCAAAAAAAAATAGAAATAAATTTAAAAAAAAAAAGAGTGAGCGAGATACACATCTATCTTTAATGAAAGATGGATGCGTTTAGCAGTCTGGAATGCAGGGGCAGCTGTGTGACTGCACGGGCCTGTTAACTGAAAGAGCGTTTGCACTGGAAACGGCTCCGGGAACACTTACAAAACCTGGGCTCGGAGGAGGCAACACACTGTCACACTTTCGGTTTCCACACTGGATGCTGTTTGGAAGTCATGCGGTTTTTCATTGTGTTAAATGGACCCAGAACCCAGCGTTATCTGCTCCAGGGAAATTTTAAACGAAGACATGTGTCACCCCGTGGAGGACAGCAGACTGAACTGCCAAGGCTACGACTCTCCCAGCACACGCCAACACCTCCCCTCGCAGCCCCGACTGCTCCACAGCGCCTGCGGGGACTCGCTGTGCAAACGGCTAAAACCAGAGGTGACAAAGCAAAGCCTTCTGCAGGCTCTTCTGTTTTATTCAGGCAAACAAAAAACGTTTCCATGCTCGGAAGAGCACAGCATCCTACATAAGAGTTTCCCTGACAGCGACACAAGGGAGATGAAGGTCCCTCCTTTACGCTGAACCAATTTGCAGGGCCCGCATTGCCGTGGTTCTGCACTGCCGCTTTCAGGCAACAGAATTTGCAGCTTAAAGATTTGAAACAGAAAAACGAGCAACAGCTATTCCCCTGGCCGCAGGCAAAAAGCGCTTTCTGGATCAGAGAGGGGGATGCTCCAGGTCTGAGCCTCAATTAAGTTTCCTGCAGGGGACAGGATAAATAATTGCAGAGGAGATAGCACAAAGAAGGGAAGTATTTTACTTGACAGAGCAAGGCATTAAATAGGACAGATGGGGACCAGGACGTCTGACTTCTGGCAGAGCTGCATATTCTTCTTCTATGAACAAGAGATAATTCATGTGTAACCGAGAGAGCCGGGGCAAGCCGAGGCCAGTTTATACCTGTAGCCACAACTGTGACAAACTTGGATCCAAAATGACCATCTGGAGAAAGGCGACAGATGTTGGGATGCTGGTTCTGAAAGTTTCCAGCTGTGATGCACTCTTCTGCACTTAGATAATACGTGTCCTGAGGGAAGAGCAGAAACGTCAATAAAAAGGACAGGGCGACGCAGGCTAGACCTATTCCCCTGGTCTGCAGCCAAAGAAAACTACCAACACCCCAGTAAAGCACGCTTTCGTAGAAAGTTGCTGCAGAAACCAGGAAAAGAATGCGACATGTCAGCTGCCCAGCCCCGAGCCTGGCTCTTGCCAGAAGGACTGTCCCACGTCTAGTTCCACCCACCTTCACACACCTTTTTTTTTTTTTCAAACAGAGTTTCAGTTTCCAAATAGGGATATCACCGATTTTAGAACCACAGGAAGCCGAGGAGGTCAGAGTCTGAGCCATGTGCATCTCCCAGCGCCCAGCCCATAGCAACATCCTCTGAGTCACTCTTGCTCGCTGCCTTTGCGCCTCGCACCGCCCCATCCCCTCCGCTCTCCTAAACCTCCCCAAGCCTCCAGCACGGTTCTCCTCGCGCCGGGTGGCTGAAGGACCGCAGGCAGCTTTGCTCGCTATCCGAACGGCTTCACAGCCCTAGCAGCGCTCCTTTGCCTTCAGGAGCTCCGGAAAAACCCCCATTGCTCAGGCACTGCAGCCCCAGTGTCCCCTCCAGCCCTGCGCTGCCCGGGCTCAGGGTTCTGCTCGGCACAGCCCGTGTTCCCGGGGCTGTACAGACCCTCAGGACAGCTGCTGTCACCAGCTGCACACCTGAGCCTCACCTTGTTTCTACTGTACCGAACAGTCCCTTTCCGCGTGTCTTCAGAGACCAGATCAGTAAATATCCAGCCAACCTATAAAGAAGTGTTTTGAAGAAAGTTGCTTTAAGGGGAAAAAAAAACCCAAACCCCAAACCAGAAGAGAGCTTATACATTTTCTCCTAGCAGGACAAGATGTTCTTGGCTCCTCGCACGGCCCCGCTGTACGCTGCCTGAAGGAAATGGCTCTCCCAGCTGCGCCGGGCTCATTTCAATCCCATTTCCAGGAGCGGCATGCCAGCTGGCCGGCCGGGGGCACCTGCAGCTTTATGTTTCACTGTGGAATATTTTTTCATGGAAGGATCTGGAGGCTGCAAGAGGCCTCTCAGCCGCTACCTCCTCCCACCCACAGCAGAAAGCATTTCCTATGGAGCGCTCGGAGCGGAGCGGCGGCGGATGACAAAGCAGCTCACATGATCTCATTTGAAGCTCGCAGTCGCTAACGAAGATAAAGCTCAGATGTTCCCACTGGAGGATGATTCATTCCAAATCGGAGCCCGCTCCGATCCAACACACACATTCCTGCTCTCGGCGTTGTTTGCACACAGGAGGACAGATGTGTACACACACCGCTGCGGGAACCCTGCTGCACACACGTGCTCAGAGCAGCTCCTCCTGACCCGCTCCCCCAGCGTTAACCCTTCCGAGGCAGAACTGCCCCGTTCGAGAGCCCAGCCAGCCAGAAATCTGCAACCAGCAGCCAGTTAGGTGTTAAGTCACATTGATTAAAAATATCTGATGTGAGAAGCAGAGGGAAAGCGTGGAAATAAATAACACACACAGAAGCTTTGCTTCAGACACTGGCAAAAGGCTAGAGATCTTATCTGCGAGAACAAAAGCCCTCACCGCAGATGTTTATAGTCTACTGTGCTGAGCCTCTTCTGATGTGTGCTTTCTTTAGCAAGTCAACTCTTGTTTGTGTACATCTCACTCCTGGCACTCACAGGATACCAAAAGATTTCCCAAACCGGAAAATATCAGCACAGGTTTGAGAGATGTCAGCGAAGCCGTGGCTCTCGGTACCCACACGTCCTGATGGGACAACGGGCAGGCTGCGGGCACGTGGGGAAGAGAGGACTGAGGCTCGGCTGCTGGGGGACCTGCACCCCAACCACCACAGGGATTGACTGGCCACGGCCGGCCTCGCCAGCACCAACGGGACCCCGCAGAGGAGAACGAGAACCAAGCGGGAGCCTCTGCTGCTGGAAGCGGAGCACAGGTTCTGTCAAAAGGAAGAACAAACTTGGAAGGCAACTCCGGCTACATCTGAGCCAAATTAGCGCTCACCAGGGAGATGCTACCAGGAATGGCTCCTATCTGAGCAGAAATAAAGGGAAAATTGTGTTTCTGCTTCTTTGCTACTCCCTTTGATGTCAGTCATGCCAGAGGACTGCTGACTTCAGCGGCACAGCCCTGCTAGATGCCTGAGCTCAGGAAAATGCTCTCGTTTTGGTTTTCATTCCCAAAGGCGTAAGAGCTACGGACACTTAAGCTGGATTGCAGGTACCCCCAAACGGTCTGGAATAACCCCAGGGAACTGAAGAGAACTGCCGACAGCTTTCTTCATTGCCATACAAAGACACACGAGGTCCAACAACATCCTGACCTTTCTCAGCCCGAGCTTTGCGGCGATCTCATCCACGACCTCGGCTTTCGGATCGTCCAGGATCTCCAGGCTGTTCTGCGTACCAATCTGCAGCAAAGAAAAACTCGCTGGTAAGGCAGAACAGGAAAAAACACAGTGCGCTCAGCCATTGTCAGGAGCCAGGCAGAGGACGGTCTCTGCTTCCCCTTCGGCGTTACCACTGACCGGTTTCACCCCAGAGACCTCCGCTAGTCCCAGCCCATCCTGTCGGAGCTCTGCAGCGAAGTTTGCAAACCGTGTCGGGGTTTATGAATGAAAGCCTCGGCATTTACAAACAGGCCATTGCTGTTTCCGGGCACTTTGGAAAAGGCGAGAGATTCTATAATTTTTTCCAAAGCTCTGTGTTCAACCTGCCAGTTTTGTACCGCCGTTTGATTTGTTTGAATTTTGAGCAGCAGAGAGGCAGAAATCCAGCGAATCCGAGAACCCACGCCCAGGCCTTTCCCCCGCGCGCTGGAAAACACGACTCCATCTGGGCGCGTTTCAGAGGCCAGCGTTCTCGTGCGGGGAGATGCCGTGCCAAGAAGCACAGCAGACGCCGCTTGCCAGGAGAGCAAACGCTTCCTCGCTTTTACCGTGCACAGCTAGAAGCACGTGAAGTTCCAAGGCAGGGGCTTAGTGGCGATATTGAAACAACAGAGAGCACGGCTCTGTTCAGGCTGGAAAGAAAGGGAGGAACTTATAAAAGGTTTGCAATTCTGCTCTCACGCACACGCTCCCAAAAATCCATTTGATTTTTTTTCCACTGAGATATCTGGTGCCTTTCGCTCTAGCAATCCTGCAGAAATCATCAAGAGGAAGAAAAGATACAACCCACCGTGATGTTTGCATACACAGTGTCTGCACTAAAAGTGACTCTGATCGGCGGGGAAGAAGCCAGGAGGCAAACTCAGCTTCAAGCCGAGCCTTGTGTTGCAGGCAGAGCGGCTTTTCCATCTCCACTTCCAGCTCTCGGACACCAGGTTCAGCTTTTGGGTTCCCGGGGAGGCCAGGCTCGGTGGGACCGGCTCTGGCTGCAGCCTCCTGGGAGGACTGGGAGGTCGGAGCGTGGTGCCGTGCCCCATCTAGCGGGGACTTCGGGCTGCTCCCAGCTTCAAACCTCATCCTCAGCCTCTCCATCAAGGCAGCAGACTTCACTTTTGTCTAATTTAGCTGCCTAAATCTTTCCAGAGAGCTGGTTAGAAATGAAACCAAGGGCCACAACTTTTTTTTTTTTCCAAGTACAGAATTTGGTTTTGAGCTTTTCCGTACCATAACCTCGGAAACCCAGTAATCAAGGAACCATGAAAAGCGAAATCCACTGTCAGGAAGTCTCCCTAGCTTTAAATCATCTGAGCACAGAGTAACAGAGAAGAAAATGTAAAATTAGCAAAAAGCAAATCTGAGTTTTAAAATTACTTCAGTGGCAATATCACACACACAGACATAAATCACAGCATCCTTTTCATGGGACCGTTTTCCTTACGGAACTGCAGTCGGAAATACTGCGTGAGGTTTCCCAGAAGTGTTTCAGTGTTCCCCGATCATGAGTTGACACCGACGCCCCGGCACCCAGCTTTTACCTGTGGGGGTTCATAGATGGCAGCGACCTCCGCGCGGATGCCCAGCGGGATGTCTTTGTGCTCCGTGTACCGCCCGTAGAGATACCCGAGGTGCTGGTTTCCTGTCTTCCGCCAGAAGTCGAGGAAGCGATCTGCAATTGTGTGGTTCTCAAACATGATGTTGTCAACATGCCTGTATTTCTGTTTGACAAAGTTCAAGCGTCAGGCCATCCTCCACTGGGTCTGTTTCCTTTGCCCATCGTCAACACCTTCCCGGCTGCCGTGGATGCACGTCACCACCCCTCAGAGCTGCGTCCCGCCAGGGCAGGGATGGGGACAGCTGCCCAGCTCCCTCCCTCTCCCCTCTGCCCCTGCAGCACCGCTCCCCAGCCCAGCAAGCAGAACCCAGCACGGGCTGGAGGGCGGGGAAGCGCTGAGCACCCCCAGCACCCCATCAGCTTGGCTCCTTTACTTGTCCCAAGAGCCTTTACAACTAAAAAAAGACAGTGGGAACTAAGAGGAAGCAAGGGGAAACAGTGGGTGACCTTTTGGATCTCATGCGGAAAAAGAGGGGAGCTTCAGCGCTCGTGGTGCCAGCTCAGATGTCCTCTGCGTTAAGAGGAAACTGCTGAACCAGATACGTTCTGGAGTCCTTTTCCACAAGGACTGAAGACCTTAACAGCCATTTCCCCAACAACTGCCAATACGCAAAGGCTTCTTGCTCCAAGTTGGCCGTTCTTGAAGTCATCTCTCCAAAAATAAAAGTCAAAGTCCCTTCTCAGCTTTAAGCGAGCTCCGTCTCACCTGTCTATTGAGAGTGATGGCGCTTGGCTGACACTTTGTGCAAATGCCTTCTGGCCAAGGAAGGTGCCCTTCGCAGCCCGACTTGATCTTGCAGCTGATGTTTTCCAGGGCAACAAATTTCCCCCTGCAAGAAGGAAAAGAGAAGGCTGCTGTCACCACCGTAAATGCTTCTGGGTCTCCAAAGCAGCAAGCGGCTAGAAACATCAAAGAGAAAGCAGGGCAGACGCGGTGGCACCAATGCTTTGCATCTTCAGAGGATCTCAAAGCGCTCTGCAAACTCCCTCGGGGGATGCTCCACTCCTGCGGTCCCCAGGAATCCTCTGCTGCCCACTTAGAGCCCGACACATGCTCCCCGACCCGGCTCCTCGAGGGAGAGCAGAGAGGGAAAACTCACGGGACCCTGCTTAAATAATTTATGCAGCACATGGGAAGCACTAGATCACACTGCTCGGGCAAATTAAAGCTCCTTTCATGTGCACAAGGCTTCCTGCAAAGGGAAGCTCCCTTCAAACAGAAGTATTCCGGACTGGAGCTACACCTCACAAAGGCATTAAAAAAATCCCAACGGCATTTAGGAACAGGAGGGAGAAGGTTACACCTCTGCGTAACGTACTGAAAGGAGCTGCACCTCAGAGCACAGCGCCTTCCCCGACACCACCAAAGGGGACTTCAGATCCTGCGCTGAACGCGTGCGCCACAGTGAGGCACAAAGCAATAAATGCAGAAATCAATAAACGCTGCCAGCGCGTCCGCTCTGCTCAGCCTTCATCGGGGCTGTCACTGCAGCGTCCCTCATCCCAGCGCGGGGCAGGACGCCCTACTTTCCACTGCGGCACCACGACAGGAAAGGGTTCCGCTGAGAACACACAGAGCACGGGAGGGAGCCCGTAGGCTTCTCCTTCTGTCCTGTCGCCGTTTGTAGGTCAGAGAAGCTTTTGGCGAATACAAGTTCCCCAGGCCCACCACAGCCTCAGTGCCTCTCCGCGAGGTTTGAGACCCAGGCGCGGAGCTTGGTGAAACTAGGGAACCTCTTTCCTTCCATCTGGCTTTCTCCCCCCCACCAGTAGCGTTTCCTGGAAGCAATTATATTGCCACAGGGAAAAAAAAAAAAGAAAGAAAAAAGAAAAGAAAAAAGACAATTTTTTCCCCCATTTTTTTCTTTCTCCTTTTCTGCTTTTTTTTAACATGTTTTCTCCTCAGTTTGCCATTCAATAGCTGTATCCAACTCTACTCTGATGAGATCTGTCTGTACTTTTTAATTTGTATTTTAAAAAAGAAGCTACAACTACGTTCCCTCAGACACAGAGATTTTCTTACTTGTCTGCCCCTCCGGTCAGCTTCCTGATGTAGGCATGGAAGGACATATGCTTCACAGGGGGTTCCAGATGGTTTAGATAATCCTCATCAAAAGGCTGCCAAAAACACCACACAAAGCAGAGGCAGGTCAGACACCTGTCTGATAAAACATCGATCACTGAACAAATGGAGTCAACCCCGCTCGCTCCCAATGCGGAAACAATCAAGAAAATTTAGGCTCATTTTCAAGGCGGCTACTACTGCGCTGGAAACAGCGGGGCTGTACGACAGCGGGTTTTATTATCGCCTCCTCCTTTTATAACAGATTGGCTCCACAAATCAGAACGAGCCTCCAAGGCAAAATGCTTTTTCCTTTCAATATCCAACAACAAACAAAAAGCCCAGCTGCTCAAACAAGGCCAAAGAACTTCCAGAGCACCCGGCGGGGAAGCGGGAGAACAGCCATCCCGGCTCGCAGCGACTTTTGAGGGATCGCTGCTTCGTGCTGTTAACGATCCAGCTCAGCACATCTGTAGGCGTCACCGAAGCCGCCGTCAACCCGAATAACACGGGGTTCGACCAGGATCCCTGAGAGAGGGGATGAACCAAGAAGATCCACGCAAGAGTGAGGAGGGAGGCAAACTGGAGCTTTTCTAAAGCGCTGCCTGTTAAAGCCATTCCTGCAGAGCATCAACCAGCACAAACCCTGGGCCACCAAGGGCTGGAGCTTTAGTGACCCTGGACGCGAGCCGGTACCTCTGACAGCGCACGGCGGGGTCATGATTGGAGCTGCCACCTCTACACGGGCAGCGCTCCCAGGAAAAGCGTTCATACGGGAAAAAAGCGAATCCAAGAGGACACACTTCGGTGTGACTTTCTAGAGCAGCTTCTCGGGGTCCTTACCTCCAGCGGCACACAGTGCACGCATTTACCCAAGGGGCCGTGGCGACACCTGCACAAAGAGAAAGAGAAGCAGCGTCAGATCTTATTTAATAATGGGAAACTCAGACTGTAAAAGCTGCTAGAGGCAAACAGGTTTGGTGGGGAAGATCTGTGCCATCACACGGCTCTGAGCAACGCTCCACCCGCTGGGGACATCACCGGGGGGTCACCACCAGATAACTCGCATAAAGAGAGAGCAACAGCTTCGGGTTAAATCTGAGAGCCCCAGGTCAAGATCAAACCCTCCTCGTGTCCGTGTCGCTGGCAGCGGCTCTGCTCCGCCAGCAGCCACGTGAACCCGTCTCAGATCACAGCTTCTCGAGTTTTACAGCCCTGCGTCGGGGTTGGGTTTCAATTCAAAGAATTTTAAATCTACGTCAGAGGGCTGGCCCGCGTGGTTTTAACAAAAAGAACCAAAACACTCGTCCTTTATCAGCCACTGGAGGATGGTCTGGAACAAACAGGGAAGCGTGTTTATCGGACAGATAAAAACCTGCTGGGTAAAGTTACAGAACGGAGGGGAAAACAACTCCTTTTGAGGCAATCGCTTTAAAAAATAACCCCAAACCAACAAAAAAATCCCCCCCAGCCCTGCCCCAGCACAAGGTCAGTGCTGGCGTTCAAAGGAAGGTCTCTAGAGAGGAGCTCGGCCGCTGGCTCTCGTAAAGCCAAAATGGATGGGATCCAGTTGCAGCGTTGCTTTTAAGCAAGCACTGTGGCAGATAATGTACATAAAGGGCCACTAAAGGCTGCTAATGCACTCCGCCGCACGCCAGCGGCCCTTCTCGCGCAGATTGATGTGCACTCACAAACACAGGAACAAGCCCAGACACACTCTTTTTATCATAAATACCCACCGCTGCGCCTTGGCTCCCTGCTAAGAACAATACCTTCATTTATTCTTTTGAAAAATGTGGTCAAGTGAAAGACAATGTTTTTGCCGCGGAGTGGTGGGGTTTGGGTTATTGTTTCAAAAACGCGACATTTCCCTCATTTATCACCAGCCTCAAAAGGTCAGATCGGATTTTCCACCTAAAGGCTGCGTCTCTCCAAACTTCCTCGCTGCTGCAGCGCTAAAGATAAACCATATGGAAGACAACGCAACGGGGAAGCGTGAGCTGCTCTGCGCTAGAAAGGATTCCTGGTCGTCTTTAAAATTCTCACTCAAGCCCTCACTCTGCAGAGGGCTCCAGCCCCAACCCATAACCAGTGCAGACACCAGGCCAGGACCCAACCGGGATGTCGTTAATGACAAGGAATAAAAACCAACCATCCAGAGGACATTCTAGCAGCACCGGTGCAGATTTACGGGGGTGTAACTCATCGTTGTATTATTACTTCTACAAAAAGTACGAGCTGCCTTGCTGACCTACGCCTCTTGCAGCTAAAAGTTTTGGCAAAGCCAGATCTTGTCACATTTCTGAGAGCAAAACGGACTCCCTGGTTTCACAGAAAGGTTAGAAAGGCTCATGATGGAAAGGAAGCAAAAATCTAAGCAGACAGAGACTCAAATCCTACGTCCACGTCCCTGCCACTGGCACTTCCACTCGTTCCCTTCACTTCTGTGTTTTTCCTTTGTGAGGAGCAGCTGGATGTGAGGACACAGAGGTGCTCCTGCTTGGGATGTCCCAGGTGAGGTGCCACACGCACCCGCTGCAGTGCTGCCGGGTTGTGTCGGCTCTGCCCACGCAGGGAGAGACCCACAGCAGCCAGAAACGGCGACAGACCCCAGGTCCCTGTTCTGACAGAGGAGCCGCCGGGGATTTAGAAAAGCGAATCCAGCCCTGATGCTCGCCCGCCGCTGGCTGGGTGATGCCGAGGCAGCAGCTCCGCCTGGAAGCGCCTTTCCCCGTCTGCGCCTCTCCTGCCCGGCCGCCCGCGCGCCCCTCACCTCGGACCCAAACCACGGGGAGCGGCATATTGAGGCCATATGGGACAGGAGCTACCGCAGCCGGCAGGGCCCTGCTCATTGAGCGCTACGCCACACACAGAGCACAACCTGGTATTTCCACCCAGCACCGGCTGCCAGGACATCCCGGGGAAGAATTCAAAGTATTCATTTTAATCTGGAGAGCTCCAAACGTTTTACGAGCACAAAATATACGATCGCAAGTCCCAGAGCAGAGGCCACCTTGATGAGAACAATAGATGCTCTGACTGAGTCCTTCCTGGCAAAGACCTTGGGGTTTTGGTATCTGCTTCCTTCCTCGGCTCACCAGAGCTCGATTTAACCTTCCCGGACAATGGCAAGGGCTGGTTTCCCTTGTGAACGTTTCAAAGGCAGCGAGGGATGGAGCAGTGGCTCAGAGGGCAGTTCCCATCGCACGCTTCCTGCCCGCTGCTTTCAGACGAGACGTTACGAGCTCTGGGGGGGCACAGATGCACGGGCAGGAACAAAGTCGCCCGGTACTTACAGCTGCGGGTCTCGATTGCGGTAAATCTTCCCGTCCTGTTTGATCAGATACTGGTCGATCTCATCTT
>WKFP01013359.1:8483-23587 GCA_011057875.1 Pterocles orientalis | reverse complement strand
AGCCTTGGTCAGACCTCAGGAGTTTGTGGCCTCAACATTGACCTGTTGACCCAGCTGGGGGGAGAATTTGGCAGCCCCCTGTGCACCAGGGATTGCTGCATGTGCTCAATATATATCTGTGTGCCTCTTGGAATCGTTGTGTTTTTTTTTTCCTAAAGAAATCTTTTTAAACCCTTGCGCCTGTGGATTGTAACAGCTGTAAATATTTGTTCGGAGGGAGGTGAGGGAGGGAAAACTCTTTGTTTCGGTTGTTTGCTCTGTGCCGATCCTTTTTTTCTTTACCTTGGCGGGGGTGCAACCGCTGGTGCTTCCAGGGGGAAGAGCGAGAGGTAGAAGCTTCATTTTAAAGAGTTTGGCCCTTTTCCCCAGAGCTGGATGGGCCCGAAGCATCCCTGAGCACCTCCTGGCAGGGACAGGGGACAGGCCGGTGACAGCAAGCCTCTCCAGCATCCGAGGCTTCGCCGCGCAGTCCGTCCCTCCGTGGCTATCGGGGGCGATCGCTGCTTGTGTAACGCAGGTACCTGTTCCAACAGGAGCTGCACCAAAACATTTTTCTCCTCCCCAATCCTCTCGCCCTTCGTGTTATGTTTTAACCAACCTACCGTCGGGAGGTAATAACTTTACGCGTGCAGATCTGGACTTGTCAGCTGCAGAAAATGGCTGGAAACCCCACTGGGGCAGTAGGTTAGGGGTGTATTTGTGAGTCGTGTTGGATCTGGAAATACAAACGTGCTTCAGGGGAGAGCGGCTGGAGCTTTGTTTGAACCTAAAATCCAGCCTCAGGAAGGTGTTTCGGTTTTTCTGTGATCAGTGGCAAAGCAAGGCCAGATGAGACTCAGCGCACGTCTGCTCTTGGACTTTTACTTTGCATTTTATGTACAGCTGGTGTTTATTAAAAAAAAAACAATAAATAAACAGGAAAGGGCCAATTGACTGTGAAAACTCCACCAACTCTCAGTGCCTTTGATGCTGGGCTCCATAAGGGTGGCTATTGTTTCCGCTCGGTGCTGGACGGTTTTGTTCGCGCCGTCCAGCGTAAGGTGTGAGCTCAGCCCGGCTTCAAGGGCGCGAGGGAGGTGGGAGCAGGACGGTGGGGAGCAGGGACTCGAATCCAGTGGATTGTTTGCTGCTGGAGCAGCCATGATGTGCGTGTGCCTCCTCCGCCAGCCGGGGCTGCCCTTACTGGTGTGCTTTGTACGACAGATCTTACCAGCTGCTTGTTCCAGGGGAGGTTGGAAAGACATCCGAATTTCTGCAGTGCTTGGGAGCTGTGAACCTCTGTGTGCCTCGGTAAACAGAGCTGAAAACACCCCCTCATGCTCCTTCCTTTAAAAAAAATGAAAGGAAAAGGGAAAAAAAAAAAAGGTGCCTCTGCAGCAATGGTTGCAGGGTGGTTGTAGGTAGGCTTTGTTTGCGTGCCTGAAATAAAGCAAAAGAATACCGCGGGGAGCAATCTTGGCCCAGCAGATTTTATTATTAACACCTGCTTAAAATATTTACCCGGTTAAATCAGGCAAACTCCACGTGGTCCATAAGTTACATCTTACAACTTTCCAAGAAAGCCTTCTCTAACTGGAAATTAAAAACAGTGTCCAACAAGCATTCTTGAACTCCTCCAGCTCCTTGGCCAGACAGCTCGGATTTTTTTTTTTTCCCTGGGTATGCCGTCCGCTGCCAGTAGTGGATGCTCCGGAAATCGCTATTGCGAAAGGAGCGAAGTAAAAAACGTCAATTCTCTTAACAGCAAGCAAAGTTCACCGGGTGGTGACCACTGGAAATATGTTCTCCAGCACGCAGCCAGCGTGGTTATCGGAGCAGACCGAAGAGGAATCGCTCGTCTCGAGGGAGAAAGCTGCGATGGTATTACAGGGATGAAACATTCGCTGGTGCTGAGCTTGGAGAGTCAGAGCATCGTGTGGGAGCTGTTGGACGGGGTGGGAAGACTCTTGTCCTCGTTATTTAAGCCACTGGCTTTCCATTCTCCCTTTTCTTTGATTGTGGACCCCTGGATTTATTTTTTCATCAGAAAAGTGGACTTCACCGCACAGCCTGTCAACAAAGGCTTGCTTTTCTAGCGCTTGCTGCCTTCTGTGGGCTTTCTGGAAGTGACCTGTGGACGGCTGCGTGTCGGAGTGTAGGCTGTAAATTAAACAACTTGTCATTTAGATTCCCAAAAAACATATACTGATCGCCTGAGCATCAGTTTTAGGTCTTGGAAATGATCTCTGCATGTGCCTTGCCGTGCAGCTGCTTTGCAGGACTTTCTTCCCCGGTACTGGTGTGGTATGGGTGGCTCCTAAACTGGTTTCCTGACAAGTTAAAACATAAATTCGGTGTCAGACCGGAGCCTGGAGAGAGAGTTTGGAGCCATATGTCTCTTTTCTGAGTTGAAGAGCGACAGCAACAGAAATGTCAAGGCTTCTTCTAATTAACCTATTAATGATGAAACTGCTGTCAATTCCCTTATTTAAAATTCATTTAGGAGCTCTCCTTTTGTGTTACTCGAGTAGATGCAGGGAAAGTTCTTCACTTTGAAGGTGAGAGCACATTCTTCCTGCCTTTTTTTTTTTTTCCCCATTTAGTATATATTTTCTAGTCAGCCGTGATGTGTTCGTGTCAGATTCAGCCAGTGCCAGGGGACTGCAGCCAGCTTGAAAAAGTTGGGACTCTTGTTTCTGACTTTAAATATCCCAGTCTAATTTTTAGTTTCTGGATGACTTGCGTGAAAGTTTTTTTCGTAGTACTTTGTGGCTAATTTTAACTCCGTTTCCTTTAGCAGCAGCGGGTCAGTAGATTTCCAAAGCACCAGCAAGGAGCAAAAGAGATGTTGGGGTCCAGAAAGGAGGAGGAGAAGCTGACGGGGCAGCGAGATGTAGGAAAGATACTCGAGATGGTGGCATTGTGTCCCCAGAAGGGCGAATTTGGACTGGTTTCTTCAGCTCCTTGGTTAGGAAGCAGGGGGTCCTAGCTGTTGACCCCGAGCAGCAGAAGAATCGAGGTGGATAGAATGGAAAGGAAATCTTTGGTTTTAAGGTTTTATCAGATGGCTTTGAGCATCTTGGGGTTGTGTGGTTGAACAAGGAGCACGAAGGGACTCCTGGAACAGACCTCTGCCCCCCTGCCGCAAGGGAATGGATTTTATTCCCAAGCAGCTCTTGGGCAAAACGCTCTGTGATAAAGGTTATTCTTTATTTATCATTTCAGCACAGCATATAGCGAAACCCTGAAAGGTATTTCTTTCTTCCAAGCGTGTTTACACATGTCCCTCTTCATTAGAACATCTGAAGAAAGAGCAGAGGTACAAACCCAATTGTTTTCCATTTCTCTTGCTGACATTATGCTGCTGCAGCATTAAAACATCGCTACCAGATCGGGTCTCATTAAGTTAGGTGCTGTACAGAGACATCATAAATTGCAGCTCCTGTTCCAGAGCCTTATAAAGGCTCACGAGTCAGGGGAATCGTCGTCCTTCCAGCCTCAATTCAAACTGTTGAAAAAGAACAGCAGCTTACAATCTCTGCAAAAAATCTGTTTGTCTGGTAAATAACGTGGGTGGTCGTTGGCAATTTTACCCGTGATCATCTTCAGGTTAATTATCTGAATACATCTTCATCAGGTAGCGCTTAGCCCTGAGAAAACGTCGGCTCGCATCGCACAGCTCCAGGAGATTTGGGAAAATGTATTGCAAAAGGTGGTTAACACCATTACATTCGATTTTCCTGCGAAACTTTCCCCTGTCTAGCTGCATAGACATCTTGACACATGCAATCCTGTGCGAGAATAAATATGTGCAAAATGAGCTCAGATAGTTGCTGGGGGGAAGAAAAGAAAAAAAAGAAATGTGCTTTGACTGTCAGAGCTTAATATTTTAGTTTCCCTGGTGCCTAGAGCTCTAATCCATGGACCCCCACCTCTGTGTTTGGATTCGAGTCACCTGTGATGGGAGGATTTGGTACCAGAGGACAATCCTGCTGCTGCCTGGAACCTCGTGGGGAGCAGAAGCGCATCCTGGGCTCAGGGTGGTCTCTCAAAGGAGGACCCGGCCCAGCAGCTGAGCCCTGGGGCTGCGTTAGGCGACGACTAAGGCGAGTTTGTCTTTTGGCAGTGCCGACCAACCGCTCCGTTTTTAGGAAGAGCGCAGAGGACTGGCACCGGGCTGGCTCTCTCCTGCGATTGATGTCAGGACCGCCGTGGATTCACTCGCAGCGAGGCTTTGCTTCGGTAGAAATCCCGACCTGATCCATCTCCTGAGCGAGAACAAAGCTGCCATTCGGAGGGCCTGCAGCTCGGTGTTAGGCTTGTTTAAACAGCTTCTTTAGAGGGCTGGGCTCATCTCTGAGCAGAGTGTCAGCGTGCTGAGCAGATAGAGCAGGCTCTGCTGCCAACTTCTGCAGCACCTCTCCTGCAGACTCATCCCCGGGCGCTCTGGAAGAGGGCAGCTCGCCGCCCCGGCTCTGTGCACAGCTCTTTTGTTTTCCTTTGCCCCATCCATTTTCTTCAGCCCAGTCCGTTTCTTTTATTAAGTAGATTATCTGCTTTGCTCAATAGGAGCTTTTCTTCCCAAATAAAAAGAATACTGTTGATGTGAAGAATGCTTTTATTCACTCCTCTCTCCGTTTGCTTCTCCCAGGCTGCCCTCAGCAGCACCTGCCGGGGAGCTCTGCGTACCTGTCCCATTTTCTGCCCCCCACCCAAGGGGAAACAACAGTTGCTTTTTCCTGCCTTCCGGTGTTACTGATACAAGAAGAATTTTCCCTTCTCCTTAATCAAACTTGAAATGCTGGACCCGTACAGGTTGCCCGGTAATTCTCCTCTCTGCCGGAAGCTCCGCGGTTCCCGGCGAGCCCCGGTGTGGACAGGCCTTTCCTCTTCCTTCTGGAGCGGGGCCCTTCTCGCTGCAGCGCTGGCAGCCGGTAGGTGATGCTTAGGGAGGAACGTGGCTGTAGCGATGGTAGATGGGGTATCCTGGGCTTTTTCCTAATAAAAATAAAGATGGAATCGACTCCTGGCTGCCCAGGATCTGACCATCGTTCCTAAAATCTGAACACCTACCTGCAGCCCAGAGTTTATGGACAGAAATCCCCAGAAAGCCCCTCGAGGGTCTCTCGTGAAAGGTGTAGCAGAAGCACACACGTCTGCTGAAGGTTTAATTTCCTTTGTTCCCGCCGCTGTCCTTACCGTGGGGTTTTTGGGGTGCAAACGTTAAGAATCGCTGTTAAGAAAGAGCGGTTGTCTGAAAGGGGGAAGGTCAGCTGACAGCACCAGGAGGTGAAATGAGGCCGTGCGCTGGGGGCCGGACCCATCCTTGGTAGGAAACTTCTGCTTTCTGCACGGAACAGATAAGGATCTTCCTCTGTCCCTGTGCACAGGGGCTCTGGGAACCTACCTTGCAGGTAAACTGATTTATTTTCTTTTTTTTTTTAATTCTACAAATGAAACTGAGCAGATACAACCAGCTCCTCTGCTTTCCCCCTCAAAAGGATGCTTAGTTTCAGGCAAGGTGCTGCAGGAAGAAGTTTACAAAACCAGTTTTATTAGTGCGTTGAGGTGTTTTATTTACTTATGAGCTTCTGGAAGCAAAACTGCCGTAGCCTAAATCTTGGGCCAAAGACCTTAGGAATGAGTCTAACAGGAACAAAGTTCAGCTTTGCTGTAACTAAATCAAGCTGAAAAGAGCCTACAGGATGAAATGTGTGTGGTTGAAATGTTTTTCATTTCTGCCTTGAGTTTTTGATAAAGTAATAAAGGAGATGCTTTAAAACACTCTTTCCTTTTAAGTATACTTGAAGGCAGTGCCCTGGCTGCTCTTTCCTTTCTGGTGTTTTTATAAAAACTCCATTATAACCAACCTTTGTTCCCCAAGTACACGTATTTTTCTGAAGAATTGTCTTTTCTGTGCTCTGCTGACCACTGGAAAACAGTGTACTGGGAGCTGTTTGTCAGGTTGGACGTTAGTGGGGTTTTGTTTTCTGTTCATTATAAAGTTTCCCCTTAAAAGCTGCAGAATCCGACGCTCTCAACCCTTCTCAGGGTTCAGTCTCAGGGTCTTTCCCCTCCATTTTCTGCTTCTTGGCCTGTAAGAAGCTACATTTGCTCATGGTGCTTTGTAAAGACGTCGCACTTAACAGCTCTTCTGGGCTTTCCTGGTTTTTTTACTGCTGCTGCAGTTTGGAATCTGTTGGTTCTGCATTTAGCCCATCTGAAATCCTCCAGCCCACCTCGGAGCTGTTCTGCAGCTCACAGCCACAGCTAGGAACCAAAGTGTCCGGAGAGAATTAAGTGAATAGTAGTGCAATGAGCCTGGCTGATTTTCCTAGGATGCTGGAGATAAGGGGTAATGAGTGTCTTCCTCCTCGACAAACCCTGGAGTTGATCAGGATCTGCTCATTTTTTCCTTAAGCTGGAGGTAACCAGGGTAACTCTGGGTTTTGGGCCGTGTGCTGGCTGGGAGCAAGAGGCTCTGCCAGTGCCGGGAGTATCCTCGAATGCCGGTGATGGTGTGACCGAGGGCTCGGCGTTTCCCTCGGCCCACGGGAAGGCGGCTGACACACACGAGTGTCGACGGTGACTTTCATGTGTTAAACCGAGAGGCTACAAGTAGATAATTTAGCTATCGGACTGGGGAGAGTTAAGTGCAGCGCTCGTATCTTAAAACACTTCTTCAGACTCTACCTGAAAGACCATTTCTGCAGCGGGTAAGTACATGTTTCTGAATCCCTCCGGGGAGGCTGAAAGATCTGATGAAAGCCGAAGAAAATACTGCGTGCTGCTAAACAAGCCCCACCCTTCTCCTTGACATTTTTGTATTCGCTCTTTGTTCCCAAGGACGGCGATGCCTGGGGATTTGCTTACAGTTTTTTTTCAGGCAGCTTGAGAAAAAAGCACAATGACAGCTTGGGAGGCGGAAAAAAAAAATGTGGGAATCTGCCTTGGAGTTTCTTCCTCGCTCTTTACCCAAATAATCTTCACGGAGAGCAGGCAAAAAGCCAGGAATGTATTTGACCCAAGGTAGTGTCTCGGATCAGGAAAGCAGTTACTAAATAAGTGGCTGATCGAGCTGGGTGTAGCACGCTTGGCTTGCGTAGTCGGTTTGAATCGGTTTTGTTTTGGCGTCTGCCGGCTGCTTGTTGTCTCCCACGAGCCGAGGTGGTCGTCCCTCGCTCATCTGTAACGGGCGGCTCGTCTTTGGCGGAGCTGAGGAAGCGTGGACGGGCAGTTCGGGTGAAATCGAGTCTGTCGGTTTGAGTAATTGGTATTTGCAATTTCAATTCTGACCCTAGGTTGGGCTGGGGGTGGATCTCGGTAAAATCTCGCCTGGGTTGTAGGGATGACTTGGGTCATCTCTGTTAGTGGTTGCAACGGGCAGGAAAAGGTCTGGAAGCCTGGAAAGGCTTCTCTGCTTCCACGTTGGGTTTTGTGCTTCAGTTGGGTTCTTGCGGGTCTGCAATGCTGAGTATGACTTGTTCTGTTCCTAAAGTCCAATACCTGAGCCTAAGAATGGCCCCGTTCCCTCTGAAGGGGGAAATGGAAAGGAAGTTTTCTCTTGCCAGAGCATTTGGTCTCTGCGGGGTTTTAAGGAGGTGGTCTTGTTTTGATTTTTGCAGCTCTGACATGTTTGTGCTCCGACTGCAAACAAGCGAACTCCACGTGCGAAACGGACGGCGCCTGCATGGTCTCGGTCTTCAACCTGGACGGTGTTAAACATCACGTTCGGACCTGCATTCCCGAAGCAAAACTGATTCCTGCTGGGAAGCCCTTCTATTGTCTGAGTTCAGAAGATCTGCGTAATACTCACTGCTGCTACTCTGATTTTTGCAACAAAATTGATTTAATGGTTCCCAGTGGTGAGTAGAGAGCGAAATAAATCATGTGTTTGAAGTGGAGAGGAAAGAAGCTGTCTCTTTGGGGTTGGGAATGAGGAGTTCTCGGCCCTGTTTTCACTTTTTCCCTTAGGTTGCTGCGTGAACTCAAGCACGAGGTTTATTTCCTTCATCTGTAAAGTGGAAATAATAACAAACTACTTCAGATTAAAATGTGAAATAGCTTGAACTCCCCTGTGGCCGACAAAATGTCACCAGCTGGTGACGTTGTACTTTAGGGTAGGAGAAGCTTCCAAAGTTTGGGGTTTTTTTCCCCACCTGCACTCAGTAGCTCCATATTATGAGCAATGTTCATCTACAGTTAAATATAAACTTCTGCTGCACGATGTTCAGTGCCTGCAGCGGCCTGAGGACGGTGCGTGTTCCCTGGGCACCGCTCAGATCCCTTTTCTGGCACCGAGTTGTGCTGTAACCTGCCTTTCGTCAGGCAGAGCTGCCTTCCTTCTAGGACTGCAAATCTTTTCAGTGATGAGCCATCAGCGGGAGAACGTTGCGGCAGCTTCAGAGTAAAGCGTGTGGGGTGGAGGGGTGCCTAAATTCTGAACAGCGAAGAGGAAGCAGCCCTGCCTTTGGGTGAGGGTGTGGGAAACGTCTGCTGCTTTCTAATTCCTGGGACGGAGAGGGCATGCAGTACTTCCTCGTGCCTCCTTACTCTCCGTTTTGGGCTGTTACTCAGTGGGTTGTATGCAGACTGCCGTACCCATTGGGTGCAGTGGGGAAATCTTACCTGGTCTCAAAAAGAGAAATATGAATCTTCACTGGTTGGTACAGGAAGAAGGGGGAAGAGGGAGAAATTGTTTTTTACTGACCGCATCCTGCAATTGATGCCCCATCCTCTTTTGGGGGTTTTAGCTGTCGTGTTTGCCTGTCGAATGTCTCGATCAGTCCCACGTTGACGCTGTTACTTGGTGTGTCCTCTGCCATGCTGGAACAGCAAGCTAAAATTGTCCAGGCTCTCAGAGGATAATGAAAACACAAGAAGAAAGTCCTTAAAGAACGCTTGTGGAGGAGTGATAATTTTCTAACAGTGGGGTTTTTTTCCTGCCTTTTTCTCAAGGACACCTGAAAGATAACGAACCCCCGTCGAGCTGGGGTCCTGTGGAGCTGGTGGCGGTGATTGCCGGACCCGTCTTCCTTGTGTTTGTTGTCATGATCATAGTAGTCTTCGTCTTTCATCACCACCAACGCGTCTATCACAATCGTCAGCGGCTGGACATGGAAGACCCCTCTTGTGAAATGTGCCTGTCGAAGGACAAGACCTTGCAAGATCTCGTCTATGATCTCTCCACCTCTGGCTCTGGCTCAGGTATTGAGATATGACTGGGAATGATGAATAAGAACTTGTAATCGGGATGGAGTAGCCTATTCTGGGCTCCTGGTTGCCACAGCTCTGCATGGCTGCGAGGCCGTTGCCTCATCAGCCTGCTCAGGTTGCCCCGTCATGAGTCACGCGGAGGGCGTGTTTTAAATGCAGTCACGCAGCAGCCGCTGTGGGCACGGCCCCGTGTTGGTGCTTAGGCCGGGTAAGTTCAACTCCTCCTTAACTGCTGATGCGTAAAAATATTTTTTTGTGTAGCTTTCCTCTTTTTCTGCAAGGCAATAACTCCAACAGCTACTTCTCTTTCAAATGGAGCCCTGGAACGGGATTTGGGTTGGAAACAGGCATGAACTGCTCACCTGGGGGTTGTTGGCTTTCAAAGGAGGATGCAGGATGTCACCTGCATCAAAGCTGGCAGGAAAATGGGAAAGATCCCAGCAGCGGAAGATTTTACAGTGTGCAAATACCGCATTTGCACAGCCCCTTTCGTCCCAAAGAATCCTTGGGTCTTCCAAAGTGGACGATGAAATAAAATCATCCCCAGAGGAGATAGAGAAGTCATCGTTTTATTCACGGCTTTGAACTGTTAAAGCAGTTAGGGTTTAGAAAAAAAAATAATAATTTTGCAGCAGATGGAAACTGTAGGATAATCCACAGAGGCAGAGAACGTAACAACCTGGTATTTGACCAGGGAATAAATCTCTAGCACCACACCTGCTGTGTATAAAATGTTCTGGGATCTCTCCTGTACACACTCAGCAGGTGAGCCCCGGAGCTTCCGTACGAGGCGGCAGCGGTGTTAGGGCTCCTTTCTTGAGAGCAGTTCTGGGGGTTTACTGCTTTTTAGCAGAGTCTGTCTTCAACGAATCCCGCTCTTCGCATATTCAGGCTAAAGGTGCTTTGATCTGCCACAGAGCAGGATTTCCCCAACTGCTCCGTGCCTGGTCACTGGAGGTTTGTAACCTACTTCAAAGCGATACAACGATGCTGCCACATCGTTACGCAGGAGCTGCCACCATTTGCTGGTTTGGGTCTCGCTCAGGCTGCTGGTTGTTACCAAATCTAGAGTCTTTGAGGTTTCGTGATACTCTACTTCAAACCCTGATGTTCCAGGAGTTTATTTTGCTGCGACAGCCGTTCATTCCTCCAATTTCTTGTCTGTAGGTTTGCCGCTTTTTGTCCAACGGACTGTGGCTCGAACGATCGTCCTTCAGGAGATCATTGGGAAAGGTCGCTTCGGGGAAGTGTGGCGTGGCAGGTGGCGCGGAGGTGACGTAGCTGTAAAAATCTTTTCTTCACGCGAGGAGCGTTCCTGGTTTAGAGAAGCGGAAATATATCAAACGGTTATGTTGCGACACGAGAACATCCTGGGATTCATTGCTGCGGATAACAAAGGTAAAAAGTGTCTCAGCCCGGAGAGCAGAGGCTTCACCAGTTTGAAATTAAATGGTTAAAGAACACTCTCAGCATGCTTTTCAGATAGCTACGAATGGGAATGTTTTTTTGCAGAAAGACGGTGAAATTACTGCTGTTCAGAGGTGCGATGGTGCCTTAGAGAGTCTTGTTTTGCCTTAAAGTTCTTTATTTACCCCCGGGTTGGCTGTGGAGCTGCAGCTCTCCTCTGTACCAAACAGCCGGGGTGCAAAACGCTCCCTGGTTTCGTGCTGTCCCTGCCTTGTGTCTGAGCACAATCTCTTTCCTGCTGCAGATAACGGGACGTGGACTCAGCTGTGGCTCGTCTCTGATTACCACGAGCACGGATCACTCTTTGATTACCTGAATCGATACACGGTGACGATCGAGGGGATGATCAAGCTCGCCCTGTCCGCCGCCAGCGGGCTGGCCCATCTGCACATGGAGATTGTGGGCACTCAGGGTAAGAACAAAACTTGCAAAGGTGCTGGGAATTCTTGAGGGGAGAATAAAGCAGAGTTGAGGAGAGGGACTGACGTGCTGCACAGAAAACGCTGGCCGAGTCAGCCCGCGTTCATCTGGTCGGTACTGAGCAGAAATGGACTGATTACTCTGGCTGGTCAGCCTTGCTGGGGGCTGTATCACTATTTCACATCCCTGTCCTGAAATGGGTGCTACTCGGGTGGGATTTTAGCACAGGCAGCAGCAGAATTACAAACTCCGTACGTCCCGATCAAGGTGTCTGGTGCCTGGGACGATGGAGTTGATGTCCCTCTTGAGGCCTCTGGATGCCACTGCATGAGCAGCGCCTCCGAAGCGGAGCCTTTGCATACCGGAGGCTCTTTTCTTCGGCGCTGAAGCGTATCCAAACAGGAAAATGTGTTGCAACACTCAGAGTTTTAACTAACGCCCTGAAATCCGGTTACTGCCTCTGTGCCAGTTTGACTAACAGATTTCACCAGACCTTGACCCTTGCTGCTTTTTCTTTTTGCTGTTAGGAAAGCCTGGGATCGCTCACAGAGACTTGAAATCCAAGAACATCTTGGTGAAGAAGAATGGCACGTGTGCCATCGCTGACCTGGGGCTGGCCGTCCGGCACGATTCCGTTACGGATACGATTGACATCGCACCGAATCAAAGGGTCGGAACCAAACGGTAGGAGAACGATGTTTGAAGGCCTCCGAGTGTGACTGGCAAACGCTGGTGAAATTCTCTTTCTTCAACTTTTCCACGTGTCTCACAGAACATCAGCGTTGTGCCCAGGTTGATGGTGAGGGGACGTCAGTACCTTCATCCTCCAGTGCCACCAAGCTGAGAGGCGTAGGCCAGCGTCGTAAACTCAGCACCAGGGAGCTCATACAATACTTGACAACAAGCCTGGTGTTCTCAAAAGCCTTTTGGGACCTGCTCTCTGGAGCCCAATGTGCTTTCTTGCCTCTTTCCCAGCTTGCTATTCTTTTTGAGTTATTTTGTTCCCTCTATTGGACCGTGGGGCCCAGTTCTGCTCTGATGAAGGCTGCGCAGAGCAGAGGTTTTGTCTGCTGAGAAGTGCTGTGGGGGAAAACTTGCCATTTACTATCTTCCAGAGAATCCCCTCTCAACATTAATCTGCTTTTCTGTTCTGCAGATACATGGCCCCTGAAGTCCTGGATGAAACCATTAACATGAAGCATTTTGATTCCTTTAAATGTGCCGATATCTACGCCTTGGGCTTGGTCTACTGGGAGATCGCTCGAAGATGCAACGCAGGAGGTAACGCCCTTCGTGTGCCCGCGCCAGCGGCTCCGCTTGCTCCTGGGTGTCCCAGGCTCGGCGTTTCTGTAGTTTGTGAGGTTTGAGGGGAGCCTGGAGAAAGGGGCTGCGGGAGGATGTGTCCCTGTGTGTTGGTACTGAGGGGGTCAGCAGAAGTGACCCGAGACTGCTGTTTGGACTGGTCGTGTGGGGAGGTAGGGGTTAATGCTCTGAGTGGTGCCTCACCTTCCTTTGGCTGGATTTTAAGGAAGCTGCGGTGCCGATTTGGTGGGTGAATTTCTTCCCCGAATCAGAGAGATTCAGCGACCCTGCCTCTGTGCTGGGAGGTGTTGATCGCAGGGTGCTGACTCCGTTCCAGTTTGGGCAGCTGCATTTTATTTCCCTGAATTTTTTTTTCTTGTAAACTCAAATCCCAGATTCTTCATTTCTGTTCTAAATAACTGGAAAGTGTTGACACGCCTCAGCGATGAGTCATGTCGTCCAAACCGGGATCCGTCTGCCCTCAGTGAACGCTGTGGCGCTGATCCGTTTCCCCTTCTCTGCCTTTCAGGTATCCACGAAGAGTATCAGCTTCCCTACTACGACCTTGTACCCTCCGATCCCTCTATTGAGGAGATGCGGAAGGTCGTATGTGATCAGAAATTACGGCCTAATATCCCAAATTGGTGGCAAAGCTACGAGGTAAGGTCTGCTTTCGTCTTCACGTTCCTTTCTTCCTCGATAAAGGTGAGTAAAGAGTAAGTACGACAAGACGAGCTCCAGTTTTAGGAGGTGCGGAGGCTGGATCGGCGTCCGGCCAGGCAGCAGCCGCCTGGCAGAGATGGATTTGGGGTCAGGCGAGAGGAGAGCTCTGACATCCGCCGTTATTTCTCACCTAGGCTCTACGGGTGATGGGTAAGATGATGCGAGAGTGCTGGTACGCCAACGGAGCGGCTCGACTCACCGCCCTCCGCATTAAGAAAACCCTCTCGCAGCTCAGCGTCCAGGAAGATGTGAAAATCTAAAGCTCTGAGCCCCCAGCAGGAGGAAACTGCACAAAAGCTGCCGTGCTAGAGTTAGACGTGTGACGGAGGCCTACCTCGTGTTTCTGCCCAATCTACTGCTACCAACCAGACAGCGGGACCTGCAGGCTGCTCGGTGGGGCGACGGAGCCCCTTGAATTGCTCTCTTCCCTGCTTGGGTATGAAACGATCCGAAACCTTTTATGATCACCTCCTGACAGCGTGAAGACTTTGGAGAGGGACTTCACCGGAGGATCTCAGCCGTTGATCGTAACTCTTTGTTTCTTTGATGGAAATCCCTGTAAAGTTGAGCGCACGCGCGGGGCACCCCCAGCAGTGTCTGAGACCGGGGTGCTAGGTGCTGGGAGTGGGAAGGGAAAGGGAAGGTTTTCTTGCCGTACTCTGAGGATTTATTTTTTTTCCAGGGACTGGCACGTTAATGCAGAAAAAAAAAAGCATTTGCAAAACAAATGGTGCTCCCTTCCGAGAGGCTGAGCCTAAACAGTTGATCAGCTTCACGAAACTGTTTCCCTCTTTTTTTTTTTTTTTCTTCTTAAGCTTGAAAAATTCTCAAGTCGAAAACAGCAATCTGACCGGCTGTCAGTGTGCGCGACGGTGTATGCATGCGCGAGGTGCGCGTGTCCCCTGTGCCTGTTCATCTCCTCCCGTAGACGTGCGGTGTCTGCCCGTGGGGTGGCTCATCTCTGTCCGTGCTTTCTGTGCATGTGCGAATCTCGAGTGTCCCTTTTTTTGAGCTGTGCGCGCTGGTGCTCTCCTTGTTGAGTAGTGAGCATTGTCTTCGCTTGGACAGGCTGCTTAAAAAAAACCAGATCCTTGCCTCTCCGATGGGTGCTGTGGCCTCGCCGTGTCCGTCCGCAGGAACTTCCCATCAGGTTGTTTCACTGCCACCCCCCTCCCTTTTTCTTTTTTTTCTTTTTTTTTCTTTTTTTTTTTCATTAAGACAACTAATGAGGAACTGACTTCATTCCTGAATTCCAGGTTTTTTTGTCTTGAGCCCCTGGGGTTTGTAATTTTTGGGAGGGTGGAAAAAGAGACCTGGGGGGGGGAACGATGCCACGGAGCTGGGATGTCAGAGCAGGGACTGCGCCGGGCTGGAAGGAGACCAGGCCACGGGGAAATGCAGGAAAATCGTTCTCGTAGGAACGCGATTCCTGAACCCAGGCAGCGTGGGGCAGAGTCCTCGGGGCCTGAGCCGCAGGGGTGCGCTCAGCACCTCCCGAGAGGCGCCCGGCAGGATCTGACAGCGGGGCGTGGAAATCGCTGTCTTTTTACTATCCATATATAAATATCTCGTAATCGGGACGTGGCTGTGTGTAACGTGGGGTGGGGGGAGCTGCATGACTTTTCTGTTGATTCAGGGCCGAATCGGGGTGAAGTAGAGTTGGTTTGACTGTTGCCCGCAGCTGGGCCTAGCGAAAATAATGAAATGAGCTGAGGACCGAGGCGGTCGTGCTGGTTGCGGCGTTAAAAGCGCCGGTGGTTTGGTGGTTAGGTCAGGTCGTATCTACGGTATAGAACTCTGAAGCCATAACTTTTAACTGGAGTGGTTTTGATTATTATTTTTTATTTTTATTGTTATTATTATTTTATGGGAGGGTCTGGATTTTAACTTTTTTTAATATTGTTAATTCTTTATAAGAGAAGAAAAACAATCTATAATTATTACCTCTTGACCTGTTTGTTTGTAAAGAAATCACTGAAAAAAAAAGAAAAAAAAAA
>WKFP01013358.1:593446-614129 GCA_011057875.1 Pterocles orientalis | reverse complement strand
GCAACTAGGTAAAAGCAAGAGACATAATGGGAATAAATTATACATGTGGAAGTAGTGTCAATAACCCATCATAACCAAAATTAGAAATCAAATGCTTTTTTTTTTTTTTTCCTGGAAAACTGGAATAAACTAATAATAACAAAACAATGAATAATAACACAGAATTGGATGTCATTGAATTAAGGTGAAAGAAATTGTTTTGTGTTTTCAAATCTCAAACAATCAGGGGAAGCTTGTCTGTGCTCCATCAGCTTGGTTTTTATCTACATGCAACCACACCAACAAACACAAAACCAGTAATTTTAAATGATAATTAAATTATTCAGAAGTAAATTTGGGAAATTAAACCTACAACACATTTCAGTAATGTGCCAGACTATAATGTTTTCAATCTTATAGGTGACAAACTAATAAACAGATAATAAACAGATGTCTGTATAAGTACACTAAAACCTAAAGATATGGGTTACCTTATTGATATTTCTTCTTGAAGAGACTGTGCATGTTTATTTTCCAGGTACCTCTGTGCCAGGATTGCTCAGAGGGCATTTTTATCTTAACATCATTTATAGGCAAATACTGCTAATTCCATTAATTCTGTGCAGCACAAAACATTGCAAGTAGCAGAGTGTTTCTCTCTCAGTTCTTTCACCTTGCATTTCCCTTAGTTACAGTAAATTTTGCACAGTAAAAGAGATCGCTGTGAATTTACATTTAGACAACATATCTGAATGAACAGTTACATAAAGATAGTCAGCTTTTTTTTTTTTTTTTCCTTCAAAGGAAGCAAGGAAGACTGCCAGTGTCCTTTATACTCTGAGTAAATGCAGAAAAGCCTTACTGTAGGATACTTACTGGAGTGAGTCACTAGTAAAGTAAAAATGGCAGAATAGCTCTTCCAAATGCAATCACAATTTCTAGGAATACAGGAAACAGTATTGTGCAAAAAGTGATTGAAGTGTCTCATCTGCAGATATCAACTATTAGCACATTTGACAGGTAAGTTGTCATTGTTATTTCAGTGCTTTTGAGGAAGCTCTTAGAGAAAATGAGATTTCTTTATGCATGATCCCACTATCTTTCTTTTAAAAAAGTCAATGCAGAATGTGAAATTCTCTGTGAGGAGACTGGCAGTCCCAGCATTTCTACAGTTGGTATAAAGAGGTGGAGGGAAAAGACCTTCCTGAAGAGCCACATCATGTTAATGTAAACGGAGAATTCACCAGACAGCTAAAGTATGGGGAGTTGCTTCCACAGGAGAACAGCTTTAAGAGGGAGGGGAAAAAAAAAAAAAAAAGGAAAAAATATAATCTTCTAAGATGGAGGAAATTTGACATCACCCTGGGTAGTGATTGTGCCTGATCTTTAAGCGGCACAAAGGGACTGAATCTTCTCCCTACCTTTTTATTATTAACAGTAACGCTCTTTTCATCAAACAATAGCAACTATGTGGCTGTAGGCACAAACTGCTTTCTAATCAGGAGGGAGAGAACCAACTGGAGGAAACATTTAGAAATGGAGTGATGACCCAAAGGGAAACTCTAGGTAAAGTCTTCAAAACTCTGTGACAAGCTGGAATAATACTGCATAACCACTTCAGGTGCATGGCTGAGATAACCATTACAATAGTTCTATTTGAAAAGACAAAAGAGTGAAGGGCTGACACTGGGAAATAAGATTTAGAAGGACATCTGTTTATGACTGTCTATCTGATTTTGCATATCGACTTAGTGGTGTCGCTTGCTGTGAAAACGAGGGTTCCTACTGAAGAAGGAGGATTGCTGCCTTGTTCCGAGAGCCAATCAACTTCAAGGCACTCAGACAAAGATCTCTGAAGTTCAGGGGAAGACCATCTACCTGCACAGCCTGGAGAGAAGGCCAGTGAAAATGGTGACAATGCAGTTCCAGTGGGACTCAAAGTCTCAAACTAAAAATGCCAGGGTCATGATGACAGGCTAACCAGATCTCCCAAGCTCTGCTTTCACCTTACCTGGAAAATAATTCTTCAAAGGAGAAGAAATGGTGGAAAGGCATAAATGGTTCTCTGACCAGGAAAATTTCAGAACATGTTGGAGATGAAATTATTTACTTGGATGAAGAAGGGCAAATGGCAATACCTTTGGAAACACTGTCGGTTTATTATTTTCTCACCAGCACATGTAACTGCATGCTATTTATGTGATACGAATCAGTATGTGCTTGTGTGAATGTTAAGTTTATAAATTAAATGCAATTAAATTTGATGGGTTTTCATACTGAATCTGATGAGAAAAACCATGAAAGTGTATATTACCATGTGTCCTAGAAGGATCAAAAAATCCTTGTTGATATATAAAGGTTGGTGTGTGTATATATTATGTAGATGAGTTTGGTCAGTGTAGAAATGATAATGAGGAAGAAATAAGCAAGAGGCTATTGAACCCAGTAATGTACTTATGAACTTATGCCACTGAGTTGAGACTAGATTTCACTTCTGAATGTACAGTCCAAAGCAAGCAGATTTCAAGACACTTCTTTTCACTCTTTTGAGAAAGGAGCAGTCTTTGTGTGAACTCTTCAAGGCAAGAGGATATCTTCACCCCTAATGTTTCAGGTGCCATGGCAACAAGAAATGGCATATCTGTAAACATTCTTGGTTCTAAGAAAAAATCATATGAAAGAAGTTTGAACTGAAGGGCACTGAGTGTGTCTTTCTCACTGACTCTCACTCAGCTACTTGGCAGTTTCTTTCCTTGTATTTGTCTTAGTTGCATTATAGATATCTTCAGTCTGCTGCATTCATAGAGGCCAAACTTTCTTCCCTGATTTAAGAGTTACTTAGATAGATTGTTTTAGATAAGTGCAAGTTATCTACGCGTAATTTACAAAATACTTTCTTGATCAATTAGGAAGTGGAGTTTTGTCTTCCAGTATTACTACAGTTAGCATACATATTCACTCACTATATACTAAATCCATTCTAATATATATGTATTCCTTCCTAATGCAGTTTTCTGATTCTTTGGCATTTTCAGAGCTTAACTGCAGAAGCAGCAAAATATATTTCTTACCGCAGGAAGCAATTGGTTCTTACATAAAAAGTGGACTGCTGGGATCCCCCTTATACAACACCTATTACAAGGAAAGTTTTTTGTTGTTCTTCTTGCAAGGCTTTGTTATGAAAACAGAAATAGAACTTATCTGAACTTTTAGTCAACATCAAATTAAAAGTAGTTGTAATTGCTCCCCTGCTTTGGGTAAACTGCAGCATGATACTACAAAGGCAGGTTCTGCTTAGATGACACAGAGATCCTCCTTGAGAGGATCTCAAAAGTTCAAAAGATACACTAAATGCATTTCTCAGAAACTGCAAGTGATTTCAAGATTGAATTTTATACCTTCAGCCCCTAAACTATGGATCTTTGTCTAGAGAGTCTAGAAAAATCCCCTGAAGCATACCATCTTCCATGTATGAATTCACTTTTCAGGGATTAAACTATCTCAGAACAGAGAAATAACAGCACACAAGTATGTAGCAGAATGGGAATTCAAAGTAGGTCCAACAAAATATAAGTGCAGCTAACCAAAGGTGGTATGTGCTGGATTACAGAAGTACTTCAGCTCTGGAACTGTCCTCTGGGCCACAAGGCTTCATACACGCACTAACGAGGTATATAATAAAGGAGCAATAAAAATGTTGAGGTTAGACAATAGGAAAGAACAGGCCAACTGGGACACAATTGTAAATGACAGACTAGAAAGTAATTAATTAATTAATTAGTTAATGGAAGTAATTCCTCTATTTAGTCATCTAAGTGGTGCCCAGAGATTCATCTCACTATAAAATAGATACCTAAACCTAGGCTTTCTACTGACTTTATTGACTTAGCTATCTACAATTATTGCTTAAAATTCCGGTTTTTAAGATGTCAGACACAGAATCATATTTTTAAACTATCTCATTGTACTCTGATATGACGGCACAGAAATTAATAATATTCAGAGACGTTTTTATTAGGTAAAAATACTTTTCTTCCTAAAAGACCTTTCTCTCTTCTGCCAGTCCTCAAAATATATGTGTTTTGCTTAGAAAATGCTTTATATTAATATGATTTTTATTGATTCCATTTTACTTCCTATAAATTATGCGGGTGCTAAATACATCTATATGTTGACAGTAACAGAATCAGCTACTTAAGGACTTTTTTAATGTGCAACAGTTAAGCAACATGCAGTAGCAAGAGTTTTTATTTTCCGTTTTAATTGCACATGGATATAGCCTAATGATACCTTTATAAAGATAATGGACAACATATTACTTATTAAGAATTGCAATACTGCACAATTAATAATCATCTTTTCTTCAAGAACAGAAATAAAGAGCTAATTTTCCATTCGCACACAGACTGCTACAGAATAGTTGAACACTCTTGCAATTAGGAAAATAAAATACTAGGCTCAAAGTGAGTATATAAATATTATTCTAGTAAAATTTGTACACTTTAAATCAATATGAACTGAAGGAGTTAGATCTCTTCTCCAGGGAGAAGGCTTGGAGAAGGCCACATCACAGTATTCCAGTACTTAGTATAAAGAGGACAAAGGCTCTCTCATCACAAGGAGCGACATGGAGAAGACAAGAGGCAACAGGTACAAGTTGCTCTCAATATAAGAAAGAAATTTTTTACAGTGAGAAAAAACACTTTCCCAAGGACACGGTGGAGTCCTCATCACTGTAGTTTTCAAGATGCAATTGAACAGGGTGTTAGATAAACTCACCTAGGCTACCTTTCCCACAAAAGGCTGTACAAGTTGATCTTTCAAGGTCCCTTCCAACCTGGGCTGTTTTATGATTCTGTGATGCTATGCTATAGGATGATGTGTACTGGGTTAGCCAACATTCACAGACAGTGTTAGAAAGTCAGTTATATTTGTAAGACAAATCAAGCTGAAATTAGCCCAAGACTTATAATCTATAATTGCCAAATGTATAGCAAACTCCATACAATATTGGGTTATTTCTCATTTGTTACGTTCTTTCATAATTTTTCTAAAGCAAAATTAGAAATAGTGTACTTTTTTCTGTAAAAACTATAGATGTGTATCTTAGATATATATATATATACACAATGTAGATGATATGACTTTTTTCAGATATAGACATATGCCCCTTTAAAACAAACCAAAGAAACAAGCTCAAGCTGTTTCTTAACAAAACAAGATCTTATTTAAAACAAGAGCCCTCTTAAGAAAATCCATTTAGTGTGTGGAACTATTTGACATTACAGAAGCATTATGTCAACAGTACCTGATGGGATTCACTTCACATGGTGGTGATAAAACCATCTCACAAATCAAATACAGCAACAGTACAAATTTTATAAAATCCAGTCCCAGAGCTTTTCCCTGAAAGAACTGTTCCCTCATTTGACTTATAATTACTGATTTTTAAGAACAGAAAATCATTTTTTAAAATTACCGTTTACAATGTTGCAATACAGTTTACAGTTTATCAACAGTACAGAAAAAAAACAGCTTAGAGTTACAAGAATAAAAACACAACACGAAAAAACACCCTTAAAACCAGACAGGGAACACTAACAAAGGCTATTTTCACTTAAGAACTCTAAACTTTGTTTCTTTGCCCTGAAAAGCAAAATAAGAAATTTATATCTTAATTATGGCAAACACACAGTTCAATAATTAGGTTTATATTTTACCTCGCAAGACATTTTTATCTTATTTTCTGTCACAGTTCTAACTATTCCTCTTTCTTATTTTTGTTCTCTAAGTAAAAGAGACATGCATTACTTATATCTCGCTCTGACTTTAAAGCTTGGGGATCAATCCTCTCTTCCCAGAATTCTGACACATGCCATGTGCTATTAACGACTTGATGAATGAAATGAAAGCATGTGACCACCTACCCACACACCTTGGCAGAGGTGCACTCCATACACGCCGACCTCCTCCCAGGCAGGTAAGTTTATTTGCACCTTCCAGACGATATCCAGGGAAACAAGAAAAGATCAAGGAATCTCCAACACCAAAATGAAAACCAACTCGCCTACTGAAGGCAGGAACACCAGGATCATCACATGGCTCCAGATCATATTCTGCAGACAATACAAGATAATATATAAATAAATGGGACAAGTTGCCCACATGGAAAAAAAAAAAAAAAAAAAAACAGCTTACGAAATTAGTTGCATTATGTCAGTATGGAACACTTGGAAAACACGTATTGAAGAGTTGTGCTCTCTACTAAAACCCAGCACTGTTTCTATATATCTATTTTGGATATATACAGTAATTAGGTATCTGCTGTGTCCCACACACACTACATTTATTTTCTTAATTTCAAGGACTTGTAATCAGCTTGTACCATAAGTGATTTAGTATAATTTTGTTTAATTACATCCTTTTTATATAATTCTTGGTTCATTTCATCTGAACTGCCAAACAGCTTTAGAAGTGAGACAGTTAAAAAACCCCACATTATTTAAGGAAGAAAAACCAACAAAGGGTCAGCTGAATTAAAAGACACATGACCACAATTTCAGAAAGCATGCTTGAGTTTCCTAAGTAAAGCTACACTCGTAACCAAGCAATCTGTATTTGCATGCTTTTTAGAAATCCTATAGGTGTCACCCAACAAAAAACAAATATCTATATACTTTTAAAGAAGAAGTCTCAAGTGCCTAATTTTTCTGTATCTGTTATAACTACGCATCAGGAATAATTCAGGTGGAGTCAGAACAAAGCAATGGGAAAAAAACAGGGCTGTAACATACAGAGTGACTAGATCAAACTCAAGATACGTCTGAGACACACTTTCCTTCATCATCACAGAGTATGCTGGGGAAGTATCACTGTATGTTTGTCCTGTTTTGTGGGTTTTTTTCTTCCTTAGACATTCACTTCTTACCACTGTTCAAGAAAGATGTTGAAAAAGATCAACTTTACGTCTAACACAAAAAGTCTGATTTTTTATTCTTCAGAACATGATTCAAAAGACCCAAGAGATCAACTAGAAGAGGTACACTTCTGATAACTGATAAGAAAAGCCATTTTCTAAAACATTTACCATGGAGGTTGGTAGAATGTAGGATCAAATCCCCTTCGAGGAAGAAACTCCATTTAGTCAGGGGAAGAAATTAACCCAAAGTTTCTGAATGAGTGTGTAAAGAGCTGACTTACTGAATAAGATAAATAAAGAAACCCTTCCCTATAATAACTGTCTTGGGGAAAGGTCCTGATTAGCAGATGGAATCTATAAACCACACCAGTTTCTGCTGGCAGAAGTTGTAAGCTTTGAAAACATATGATCTACTACCTCTGTTCAGCACTAAAAAGGCTGAGTTAGACATGGAGATGCCCTGTGGCAGACCTTTGGGCACATGAGAATTTTCCTGACAAATTTCTGTGTTAGATGACATTCAAAACAGGTTAAGGTCTTTCTCACTAAATACTTCCTATATACATTCTGATTTTGTGAAAATAAGAGAGCAGACTCACTCATTTGTGTCATAAAATTAATGTACCTGATAATATTCCTCAAAATACTTATTTAATATAAATGCTGGCAGATGATGGCTATGTAAATGTACATCAGCTGCAGATGGGGCATAAACCTTCACTTGTGTTTGAAAAATTCTGTGATCCACATATTTTGCTACTCCAGAATTTTTCCCCTTGCATCTATAATGATATTTTGTGTATTTTTCTACAAGTTACCCAGCCCTCTACCGTTTTGAGTTATTTATAAACAAACTATCAGAGATATAATTTAATATTCACATTTAAATTCCAAACTTGCAAAACTGGTGACCTCCGATTTGGTTAGTCCTAAGTATCCAGAGTGAATACAATTCAGCATTTGATATAAGTAAATCCAACGCTATTGCTCTTACCAGCGAGTAGGTTTTTTTATTTTCTAGATAAGCAAGCTAAATGAGATATATTATTCATAAGCAATATGTTCATCTGTAAACATTGCCAGATCTCAACAAAAGGTATTGTTTTTCAGTTCTTGAAAAATTATGCATGAGAGTTGGATATATGAGTTCCTTATGTACTTCTTCCACAGAATATCCATGTGCAGGAGCATTTCACCTAGCGATTGATTCATTCATATGCATACCTGTATATATTCTATATTCCAGTAATAGAGATAGGAAAATAAAATTATTGAGAAATGTATTTTACAAGTCATCTATTTTTAGAAGACTGCAAATAAGAAGCAGTAACTTTATTTTTTCAATTATCGTAAAGAGGAATTTGTAAAAATTACAAGAATTTCTTCATATTTCAACAGCTAACAAATATTTTCTTTTATTTTTATATTTATGTTTTGTACTCCAAAATCAGTCTTCAATTTAGACTCCTCTGTGACTCTAAGTTAGCACACTACTGCTTTTTTTACTGTTTCTGTGGTTCTTTTAGTAAAAGAGTACCAGTCAGTTTCTTTTTTTTTCTGAAGCAGTACCTTCTATCTTCGTACTTTTTTACCCCCTTAATTTTCCTCCAAACTTCTTTTTCACACTATTGATGGTTCTCTGAGAAGAGTGAAAACTTCTCCTTGAAACAGTCACATCACCAACATCCTTCTCAATCTGTTAGCCGCCTTTATAAACCTCAGTCAGTTTTCTACGACAGATACTATACAATTTCTATTGACTTTTTTTTTTACTAGTGCTTCATAATGTTTCTGCTATCTACAAGTAAAAATATGATCTGTTAATAGTTTCTGGATATATTAATAGAATGGAATTTCTTACCTGAAAATGTTATGTTGAAGCCTTCATAAGAAATTGAAAAATCAGATATAAATCGAAGCTGTGCAGTAAAATTTCCAAAGAGGCCAGCTTTAATTGCAGGGGGTAAGACTGATCCAGTTAACCTGGCTACTGGTTCTGTGAAGATGCCATCTTCAGTGATGAGCAAATAGTCGTGAGAGCTCTCAAGGTGAAAGGTATGAAAAACTAGCTGTACACCTTTAAAATATTTAAAAGGGAGAAAAGAAAAGCATTTAATAGGAAATTTTTATCTTCCTGTATACACAGCTGACACAGAAAGTAAATCTTACATTATATGGAAAGATTTTTAGAAGTCACATGGAATCAAAACATGAAATTCAGAGAATAAAACTTGCAGAATGCACATAGGCTCAACCAATCAACATGGGCAGTGTGGATGTTTGTTTAGCTCAATTCCCATAAGAGAATTGATTGTATTCAGTGTTATTTGTATACAGCACTCTGAAAATCTAAATCTGTGTTGTATAGATTTTATTCAATTTCCTGTACGTCTCTTTTATTTATAATCTCTACAATGATCTCACTATTAAACTCAAAGACATACTTCAATAATTGTCTAAAATTTTGAATTCATGTTTTATTCTCTCATTTCCTCTAGCACAATTCTGTTTTTTACTTGGAACTTCAGGGAAGTGCGCATATACAAGGACAAAGCAGATACAAGTTTTATGTATGGTCTTTCATATATACAGATTCATATTTTTTGGGACCAGTCCTTTACTCAAGTCATGACTGTTTTCTCGGTTGTTACTTTCTAGTCCAGCAATGAATTAAATTTTTAATTACAGTTAGGATTTCAAGTACACTTATTTACTGTGGAGAAGAACATTCACCTTAGAAAGTCTTCTCATATATTTTACATTTAAAATGCCATACGTGTTTTAAACAAAAATCCAGTCCATTAAACAGAAGAAACTTCCAGTATACTTCTCAGGCTATCACACACAACTAACACTTTTCTTGTCATAGAAAAGAGATTGAGGAATATTTTTATTATGGTTTGATTTGGTGGTATCTAACACATCATTAGTACTTCCTAGGCTTTTTTCCTTAGTTTTTTTACACATTTCCCTAACACATAAGCTGCCAAGCTTAACTGTGCATCCAAATGTTACTCTACTGCATATATAACATAAAGATACAGAATTTTTGGCCCTAATGATTTGAGTCTGAAATCTAAGGTTACCAATACACAAATCAAATCTGCTTCTTCATGCTTAATAATGGAGAAGAGCTATTAACAAGGTCCCAACAGCTTTCACTGAAAAATCTAGTGCTATTTAACAAGTAAATGTTATTTTCAGGTATTTTACCTCTTTTACTTTCTACCCATTTTTCTAAGAGAGGTTAAAACACAGTTCCACTGGCAACTGTTAACAGAATGTTTCTTTTACAAAATAAACACAAACTAGAAACACTGCATTTGAAGATATTTATTTTGGGAAATTAAACTTCTTCCTCAAAAGAATTACAGAAAACACTGATTTAACTCAATTCATAAAAGGCGTTTTGTTGTGTTTGTGTGTTTGAATTTTTTTAAACATAGACATTACATATACAGTTCATATTAGATTCTTACCCTTTCCATGTGACACTTCAATAGTCCAAGTACAGTTTAAAGAGTTTGGATAAAAATCAGGAAAACCTGGAGAAAGAACGGTTCCACTCTTCCCATGAATATATCCACCACATAAAGCTTAACAAAGAAAAAAAAAAGGGGGGGGGGTATAAATATAGGGCCAAGTATTAAAATAAGAAGTTAATTCATCCAAAGCTACGACATTCACATTTGAGAACAATTTGCTTATTCTTAAATTAGTCTTTGAAAGGGAATTTTTCATCTACAGCCTCTCCTGTTAATTGCAGAATACAAAAACAAAAGTAAAAATTTGTTCCAGAATATTGCAAGTATTAATTCCCATTGTAGTAGCATTTAAGAAGTAAGATTAAACATTTTTTTTGTGAACTAACTCAAAATCAAACATTCTGCAGCTACTTTTCTGGTACTACATATTTAGAGAGGTCTATATCTAATGCTATTTTTTTCAAACAAAAACATTTAAGAAACAAAATGTATTTTTTTCAAATAACAGAAATGTTTGTCTCTATTTGATTTCTTCTGTGCTATTCAGGGGGAAAAAAGTATGTTTTCTTCTCTTTCAAAGATTCAGATTTCCTCATCATAAGTAATTTATTTGGAACTGAATCCTTTGAAAGACACAAGAACTACACTAGAAAACATTTTATGCACACTAATATTTGCTAAACTAGGCTGCTCAAATTTGCATGGAAAATTAATTAAAGTTTGAGATTTGCATGCTGAATTGCTGCTCTCTGATCTTATAAATACAACATGGCCGTGCTTTGCACTCATCTGTTGCTGTCCAGCTTTTTATGCTGTTAGTTTTAGTAAACTAAACATTTAACAATAAAACAGCAAAGCAGTTAAGATGCATTTAGTCTTCTTCCTCACACAGAGGGATATACTTTGCCACAAACTAGATGGCAAGTATAGTCGACAAAATGTTCAATAAACTTGCAGTACTTGTAAGTAAATGTGTATATAAAATATATATATACATATAAACATTCTAGTACTATAGCTAAAGTTCTTTTTTTCCATTTCTTATTAGACTAAGGTGTTTTTTTAAAGTTTTTAATGTTTTTGATTGTATGTATTACATATTTATAAATAAGAAGAAGGAAAGTACATGTTTCTAGCCTGGTTTAGCTCATATATATGTATTACTGCACATAAACATGAATGAGAATATGCATGGCTAAAACCACAGTCAATATATTGTTGACAACAGTACTTAATAATCAATACCAGATACCAGGTTCACAATGCCATAAATGAACAGTGGTATACATTCATACCAAATCCTTCCTGTTCTGTAAACATCACAGAAGGAAGAATTTGACTGTGCAACATTCCTTAAAGCAGATATTAAATATTTACAAATAATTTACATAGTTATAAGCTTTAAATTTAAAATATGTAAATGATCTGTTTTTATTTATCTCTTCCTAGAAAATTATTTTCGCACTCCACCTTGAGATCATAGTATTTTGGGAATGACACATTACTTAGAGGGAACTTTAGCCACTGTATCTCTCTACATAGTTCTTCTTTGTTAGCATAAAACAAAGCAACATGCCTTTCCCTTAGGGATTTATTCTGTTGATTTAATTTCTGAAGTTGCAATTTTGAGAACATCAATAGTCTGCAGGTAACTGCAAAATGTTCATTTCAACCTCAGTTAAATCTGTCACATTCCAAAAATTTGGGTCACAACTTTTTGAGCCTCAAAAGGCAAATAGCTAACACAATGATTACCTAAATTAATGTGAGTTTTATTTTGTCTTTTTAGACTAGTTAATTTAATGTAGTTGAATGAGCGAGGAAAAAAGGAGAAACTGAGTGTAACCTTTGTTGCTTGCCTACATGCCCTACTTCAGAAAGGCTTGAAATTTTCTATTATACACTTATGCTGAAAGTGGAAGATGGACCTGGGAAACAAATACCCTCTTTCAATGAATGAAAACTAACTAGATCTTTCTATGGTTCAACATTCACATGCAAGCAAGAATTGAATATTGTTGTTTTAGCTCAAAAATACATTCATAACTTTTTGTACAAAGTAAATTGAAAAATAATAGGTCACTCTTCAAAGCTGAGATTCCTACAATAGTGTTCTTCAACCCATTGCAGCAAAGCAAGGGAGCAAAAGGAACCCATAAAACCAATGGAAGAATACTAAAAAGGCTTTATTTAAAATTACAGTTTATAGGAAGATTTGTGACACTACAAAGTTCAATAACTCTGCCAAGAACATACAGACTAAAATTTTGTCTTAAAATGCTATTGAAAACAATAGTTTGCTTCTGTCCCTGCAAAGAAGGAACAAGTTGTACTGCTTACAAAGTGAGCGACTTTGAAAGATGTTTGGTTTGTAGTGATTAAGAGCTTTTAACTATATAATAATCTTTTGGTAGCTTAGATGTTTTATGCATTGTGCTAGCAGGCTGCAGTGAGAACTAGAAGCCAATAGTGAGAGTAAGTGTTCTGACTTAGCAAAACAGTTTAAAACAGAGTTAGAAACTAAAACACTTTGCTTAATCTAACTTTGAGTTTGCCCTTTGACGTTCCACTGTAACCAATGGAAAACTTGGACCTGAAAAGGGAGTTAGAAATTCACTATTTTAAGTAATTCACTAAAGCAGGAGCCTTTGCTGGTATGGGCTTGGCTCTTCTTCCTTCACGCACTGATCTTTCATCACTGTTTGGAACATGGTTAGAACACAATAAGCAACTGGAAGGGACAAAATAGGGTGTTTCAGTAGGAAATTTAAGAGAAAGAGCTTACTAAGACTTTTCAAAGATGCTGGGTTCTATCCCTATTGAAATACTTAGCTACATTTGAATCTTATTTTCTGTGGTTTCTATCAGAGGGTTTCGGCAGCAACTATAACAGCATTCCATGAAAAAAAATTGAGTTGAATCTGTAGTTCAGAGAAAAAAAAATGTAGAAAAACTCCAACGATAAAAATGTGCACAGAAATATTTGCTAGTATAGTTCAGAATTCAAAAAAACACATTTTATGAATGTTCTAGATGCTTTCATACTGCATATCCCCCAAAACAACTAATGAACAACCCAAAATTTCAAATAAAAATATGTCCAGAAAATTAAGTATGCAGGCTGATCATTATCTGTTTTGGCATTGAGTATCCAAAATTTTGGTATTCACTATTCTAAGTTTAAAACATCAGTTTACTGGCTTTGCTTCAAAAATTTTTTATGCCATTAGTTTTACGGCACTATTTTCATCCACAGTTGAACAAAGGCACCTTCTGAGAATTCTGATTTTTCTATTGATGAATACATACCTATAAATTTCACTGTACATTAAAGTACTTGACTAAAAGTTGATACAGAGATGTAAAGTATGGGCTTTATTAATGGTAAAATAATTTCTGGAAAGTATAGATCTTGGTGTAACTGAAGGGAGATAGTAGCAATGATAAGCTTAATTAGTTCTCAAAAACAGATTAACTTTAAAGCTGCCATCTGAAGAACTTGACACCTACCATCACAGCTGGGTAATGCATGATTCCACTGATGGTTTCTTTCACATATGAGTGGTTCTTCATCACTCAGTGTATATCCTGGATCACAGCTAAAAGTTACCGTAGAGCGGATATTAAAGTTGTTACCATGGCGATGGCCATTCACAGGAATTCCTGGGTCAAGGCAGGAATCTGATTCCAGAGTAACACCTGAAACACACAGATTTAATTTATTTCCCTTTTTCTCAGATAGCAAACAGAAAAAATGCCAAACAAAACACAAAATTAGTAGGACAGGAGGAAGAAAAAGCCCCCAAAAGGTAGCTGTTAGTATTGCCTGTGACCTGATGTGGGATACAAAGCACTTTCTCTAGCTGTTGTCGCTGACCCAGAGCATAGGTTTTCAATTTTCAATCTCATAGAACAGAGAAGCCCAAATGAAGTAGGAAAAGATTGGAGCTTCAAAGTATATTTCATCAAACAATGAAAAAAGAGCCAACAAAAGCACTGAACTTATGAAACTATAGGAAGATATTAAGGTTCAAAGAATGACTACAAATTTGCTAGTATATAGTTGATTATTCCATTTAATCTATTCAGTTTCTCATACTGTGGCACAATTCAAATTTTTCTGTCATAATAATGATTATTTGACTTAGGAAAAAGCAGTGTTGAAAAACTGCAATTGATGAACTCAGAAACTTCTTGTTAATTCCTACAGATACCATCCTATGTATCAAAAATAGAAAGACAATGAACATAGCTTACACAATTGTATAACTCTTATCTGACAGAAGGAGTCATTAGTAATTATGCCTCATAGCAGAGATTGAATAGTGTTTGGTAAATAAACCTGGAGCTATACACTGAACAAGGAAAAAGAAAACCAAAATGGAGGCTCATTAACTGAGCATTATCCATTATGCTTATAGTGAGAGCAAACAATTGTGGCATTTAATCATGTAATGAGCTATAATGGATACACACAAGGGAAACAAAGACTCTCTGTTGGGATGTAAGGAATTTTTTTATTTTCTGTTACTAGATGTGGTGGGTTGACCTTGGCTGGCTGCCCATTCCCTACCCAGCTGCTCTCTCACTCCACCCCCCGTCAACAGTACAGGGGGAGATGGAAAATAAGATTAAAAAAGCTCAGAGGCTAAGATAAAGACAGGGAGATCACTTACTAATTACCATCACAGTCAAAACAGACTCAGCCTGAGGAAAATTAATTTAATTTATTGCCAATTAAAATCAGACCAGGGTAATGAGAAAATAAAACCAAATCTTAAAATACCTTCCCCCCAACCCTACCTTCTTCCTGGACTCAGCTTCACTCTGAATTTTCTCTGTCTCCTCCCCTCAAGCAGCTCAGGAGAATGGGTAATGGGGGTTGCCATCAGTTCATCACAGGTTGTCTCTGCTGCTCTGCCCTCGTCCTTGGAGGACTCCTCACATTCTTCCCCTGGTCCAGTATGGGGTCCCCCCCACAGGAGACAGTCCTCCATAAACTTCTCTAACATGTGTCCCTCCAATGGGCTACAGTTCTTCATGAACTGCCCAAGTGTGAGTCCTTTCCACAGGGTCACAAGTCCTGCCAGCGAACCTGCTCCAGCATGGGCTACTTTCTCCACGGGTCCACAGCTCCTCCCAGGAGCCTGCTGCTTTCGTTATATTTTCTCTCCCTGTCCAGCTGAGGCTATAGAATGATAAAGTGGCTTTTGTGGGCACGTGGCATCCAGACAAGGTCAACCCACCACAATGACCTTCTTGCCAGGCTCAACTTCACTCCTTCATTCCCAACTTTGCTACCTCCCCACCCCTCCCCAAGCAGCGTGGCAGGGACGGGGAATGGTGGCTGCATTCAGTCCATAACAGATCCTCTCTGCTACTCCTCCGCATATCTCTCCCCTGCTCCAGCATGGACCCTTCCCACAGGCCACAGTCCTCGAGGATAAACCTGCTCCTCCATGGGTCTGCATGGACTGCAGGTTCCTTCAAGGAATATCCAGGAGCTCTGACATGGGGCCCACCACTGGCTGCAGTGTGGATATCTGCTCCACTGTGGTCTCTTCCACAGGCTGCAGGGGAATATCTGCCTGGAGCACTTCGTTCTTCTCTGACCTTGGTGTTTCTAAGATTGTTTCTCACACTTTCTTTTCCTCACTCCCTTACGCAGCATTTTGCCACTTATTGAATATGTTATCACAGAGGTTCCACCAACAGGGCAGATGGGCTGTGGCCTGCAGTGGGTGGGCTGGAGCCAGCTGAAACCAGCTGTGTCCAGATTGGGGCAGCCCCCACCTCTCTTGACAAAGGGCACCCTTGCAGCTCCCCAGTAACCAAAACCTTGCCTCCTACAACTGGTACACTGTGTCATGTGCCTAGAAACAAGGATGACTGAGGTAGAACCTCTTCAAGTTTGGGAGGGATGGAGAATTTTTCCTTCTTCTATAAGAAGCTGAGCATGTCCAGAGGAAAACCTTGAAGATATTGTCTCTGATGGGTAAAAGGATGACAGATTATGAAGGACACAGAGAGCATGAAGCCCGCAGTAAAAGAAAAGACTAGAACCTGGCTGAAAAGAGCAGATAGTCAAGCCTCAGAGATAACAGGGTGACCCAGAGGAGCATGTGTAGAATTTTTTGCAACCCAAAAAAGCCACTGACTTGTTTAAAAAAATGCCCACAAAGGGAAAGGAAGTGTATGCATGCATGAGAACTATTTATAAGTGCTTTAATGTTTGTTCTCAGGCAACTATTTTCATGTACTTTACTTTGAAAAGTTACGTGTTGTGTGTCTGTTTAACTAATACTGGACTTGTGAGTTTAAAAGTCCTTGATGGCTTTTGGGATAAAATCTAGACACACCCACCTCAAAATTCTGGCACCCATTGCATTTACTTAAGTATTTTCATGTTAATTTTCACATTAATTTCAGTATTTTGATGCTGGGTTGGAAAGAATGCTATAAGTTGGCATGATTTCATATGGGTGATCACACAACACTTTCTGTGATCTACTAATCACACAATGAATTCAGATAGGAAGCCCCAGTGGCCCACGGATTTTGGAAGTGATCATGAATTGGCCTGAAGGTAAAGATTTTGGACTGTCACCAGAGGAGGAGGATGTGATGAGTGCAGAAGAGGCCCCACCACATAATCACTGTCCCAGGAGTTCTGGCAATAGGACGCTCCCCACTCTGAAACTGTTAGCTGGGAACGGGCTTGGCCTTGGTCATCAAGTGGTGAGCAGTATCACTGTGTATCACTCATTTGTATATTTGCATATAGTACTATTATTACTATTATTTTAAATATTATTGTAGCTTAGTTATTAAATTGTTCTTATCTCAACCCACAAGTCTCTTTTCCCTTTACCCCCTTAATTCCCTCCCCCATCCCAAGGAGCGGGGAGGGTGAGTGAGTGGCTGTGTGGTGTCTGCCTTGGTCAAAACTACAACAGCAGCCTGCCACCCCCTGCCTCAACACATCAACTGCTTTGGGATTCTGAGTTATATATAACAGGTAAACTCAACAGTTTCTTTTTGAAATCATAACTCTAGACTGTGTCGACTATGTTGTTTCAGTTTTTTGCAAGGAGACCAAAAGCTGTAGCAACTCTTTCGGCTTCCAAGTTCCTGATTGAAATAGTGCTGCTGTATAAATAAAAAAGTTAGCTCACGCAACAGAGCTTCATGCTCAGGGAAAATATTCTGTATGTAAGGTTTAGCAATGATAAACATAGCTGAAAATAAATAATTTTTCTTTGCTTCTTTGGACAAATGTTTGGGTTTTTTTTCTTATACAGGAAATAACATAAGACAAACTTAATAATAGGCAGTACTGAGAGTCCTGACCACAAAAAGACAATATTAAACTATACATGAGAAATACTGCCATCATAATGATTAATTTTGGGCTTGCGGTTGGTCCTTATTATTCATAAGAATTGATTCAATAAAAATAATATTAATGTCTGGGTGAAAATAATGTATTTTCTCTCACATACTTAATAATGCAACATTTCTCAAGAAGAGCATGCTCTGTAGCTCCCTCGAAAAGTGCTCCCTTCACTCCATGTAGCAGTGGGAATTACATAAGCAAATAATTCAATCCTACAATTTCATCTTTCCCTTTTCAAAGAAACATATCCAAAGTAAACAGCAAACATACAAAAAAAAGATATTGTATATGATCAAATAACTGAAAGATATGGACAGTCATCTTCAAAAATTTCACTTTCTTACTGACATTTCATCAATCATTTATGAACCCATTATTAGCTATATCAGAAGGTACATTGATTATTAAAATGCATATTTTGCAAAAATTTAGAATTTAAATGATTTTTAGAAACTGGTTTCATCATTAGATCCCAATAAATCTCTGAAGAGGAAATTATTTTGTTCCTGTAATGTGTGAATCACATAACAGCTATACAGTTTTATATACTGCATACACATATATATTACACACCCATACTTTTCCCTTCAGAGACCAGATAGTTACAATCCTTAGAAAGATGGAATACTAAAGTGTAAGATTGTTAAGAATTTGTCTAAAGAATGCTAATTGCACTAACCGCATGAAGAAAATAAGTCTGGTAAGAAAAACAGAAAGCCAAACATGGCTGTGTGGCATAACCAGTACATTACTCATTCATGATAGCTACGCAGCAGTTGCTATGTTATGCAACGAATCTCAAAAACTTTTTGAACAATGGAAGTGTTTCATCTGGAGGCTAGAGTGCTATTCTTTGCCAACAGTACAGATTCATCCAGAATACCAATAAGACAGCTGAGAAAAGCAATTGTTTGGACAGTAAGAAAAGAATATTACCTAATAAAAGAGTTGATCATATAGATAGGTTTATTCTAACAATTAAGAGAGAAGAGTGTAATTATCTTTGCTTTGAAAAATTAATTTTTTTAAAAAAAAAGAAATTGAATAGGTGCTTGCTTGCCAGAATGCAGTTCTAAGAATTAGAACCAAAGGCCATACAATTAAATTAGGAGAGGTCCCATTCCCTAGCATCAATTTCAAAGCATGATTCACCTAATACTCATACAGATAAAATCTTGCCCACCTTAAATAAGACTGTTGCCTTTTAAGAACAGTCCCTGGCTAAAGTTTTCCTAGAACTATGTCCAGGTATTGTAGGGGAGGATGCTAGCTGGCATTGGTCAAAATCACATAAGAGATTGTGCTTAATCTTCATGAGTGACTGAAAGACTGGAGCTAAGACTCAAGAATTTCTAACTTACTGATTCAGATATAGCTCAAGTGGCCAGAAATGCTTCCCTGTAGTTTTACAAGGGTAAATTAGCCTCAAAGAACTGCAAGCCTGCTTAAACACTTGATCTCAGTGTTCTTTCAGCAGCTCTTAAGAGCATAATGGTGAGTGACTGCATTTCAATTGCTTGCTGTCACAATACTGACACTAAACCAAAATGTTGTTATATCACTAAAAACTGTGATACAGTCAACACTTTTGAAAAATTCATATTCATGATGCTATAAAGTAGGTGGGGAAGGAAAAGTGCTTGAAAATGGGAAGACAGAAGTGGAAGAGTGAAGGTAGAGGAAGGGAGAGGTGGAGGATGAGAGGGAAGAATGAGACAGTGCTATTATTACAAGAGCTTTTTAATTCCTCTTCCATATAAAAATTGAAAAAATCCTTAAAGAATATCTGGAGGTTATTTCCAAGTGACAGAGCATAACACAGTCAAATTTAGGAGAGTACTTGGGTGTGTATTATTTTTGTTTAAGGAGCTACAGAAGTCGTTGAGAATGGCAAAACTAACATGTCACCTCTGTCCTGCTCATTGCTGACCAGGAGGACCAGCATTTTAGCAGAGTTCTGGACTGAATTCCAGGGCTAGATGCAATTCTTAGCTACCAGGCACATGAGACTTATCCTGCCTACCCTCCTGCCTGCCAAGTCATTCCTTTTCTAGACTAAACAAGTACAGAATTTTCGAAGACCCCATATATGTCATGTTTTCCGTGTTAATAACCTCCAACTTTTTTTTTAAACAGAGACATAATATTCTCTCTGGTCATCAAATGAACTGAAATAATTATTTTCGAAATCTGAGATAAAATAGTCCTGTAAACAAAAATTGTCTTTTCTGTAATTCTTTTCTTTTTTATTATTAACTACAACAGCCAGCAGATTCGACTTTTTGCATTACTACTATTTTTTTCTCCAGATTATTTGTGTTCTTTGTAAACACCATATCCCTTTATACTTATTTCTCTTTTGTACCTGTGTACGTCATTTTTGCTTCCCCATTTATGCGTAGCATGTTTCTTTCCAGAATTTGATTTTTTTTTTTATTTCAGATAATTTCTTCAGTTCATCTAGCTCGTTTTGAATTCTATCCCTCTCCACCATAGTGCTTGCTATAATTGTAGGTTGGAATCATCCTCAAATTCTGTAAACATTCTACTTGTATTATCATAAAAACCACTAATTAAAATATCTAGGCCAGACCACAGTAAGGTCTACAGATCTGAGTTAGACAGTGAACTACTAATTGCTGGCTGCTCTTTGCATAAAGGTTTTCAAAGGGAAGGTAATGGAACGGATTGTCTTGAGGGAGATCATGCGGCAGGTGTGGGATGACCAGGAGATCAGACCTAGCCAGCATGGGTTCGTGAAGGGCAGGTCCTGCTTGACCAATCTGATCTCCTTCTACGATCCTGTGACCCGTCTGATGGATGAAGGAAAGGCTGTTGATGTGGTCTACTTAGACTTCAGCAAAGCCTTTGACACTGTCTCCCATGCCATCCTCCTGCAAAAGC
>WKFP01013358.1:515516-593426 GCA_011057875.1 Pterocles orientalis | reverse complement strand
CTTGGGGCAGAGTGGCTGGAGGACTGTGCTGAGGAAACAGACCTGGGGGTACTGACTGATGCTCGGCTGAACATGAGCCGACAGTGTGCCCGGGTGGCCAAGAAGGCCAACGGCATTCTGGCTTGCATCAAAAACAGTGTTACTAGCAGGAACAGGGAGGTAATTGTCCCCCTGTACTCGGCATTGGTGCGGCCGCACCTCGAGTACTGTGTTCAGTTTTGGGCCCCTCACTGCAAGAAAGACATTGAGGCCCTGGAACGCGATCAGAGGAGGGCCATGAAGCCGGTGAGGGGTCTGGAGCACAGGCCTTATGAGGAGCGGCTGAAGGAGCTGGGATTGTTCAGCCTGGAGAAGAGGAGGCTCAGGGGAGACCTTATAGCTCTCTATAACTTCCTGAAGGGAGGTTGTGGTGAGCTGGGGGTCGGCCTCTTCTCTCGTGTAATCAGTGATAGAACTAGAGGGAATGGTTTCAAGCTGAGACAGGGGAGGTTCAGGCTGAACATTACTGCCCAGGGAGGTGGTGGAGTCACCGACCATGGGAGTGTTCAAGAAATGTTTGGACGTTGTATTGAGGAATATGATTTAGCTGGGAAGTATTGGTAATGGTTGGACTAGATGATGATCTAGGTCTTTTCCAACCTTGATAATTTTGTGATGCTGTGAAAATTGTTCACAGCATCACAGAATCACATAATGGCTCAGGTTGGAAGGAACCTCTGGAGGTCATCTGGTCCAATCCCCCTGCTCAAATAAGGTCACCTAAAGCTGGTTGCACAGGACCGTGTCTGGATGGATTTTTAGTATCTCCAAGGACAGAGATTTCACAGCCTCTCTGGGAAACTTTTCCCAGTGCTTGCTGAAATGCTTGTTGTTCCTGTAATAATTTCATCTAGACCAAATTTCCATATTTTCTCTGGAAAACTTCTAAAAGCCTTATAACAACAGAGTTATTTCCTTCTCTTTCAATTCCCAAACCTACAAAACCAGTTAACCTGTCAAGAAAGAAATTAGATTCATTTGACATAATCTGTTCCTATCAAATATAAATAATTTGTTCCTTATCATGTTATCAGCTTGAAATTAGTATCATTAAAGAGTAGAGACAAAACTAATGTCCTTGATCCTTCTGATCCTCATATTTTTCTTTTTTTTTTTCTCCTTTCTTTTCCCCCTCCCCCCCCCTTTTTAAAACGCTGTGTGCTCTTCTGCAATTTTTTAAAATTTCCCTACAGTTTTGAATTTTCATACATAATTTTCAGTGGAATGGAGAGTGCTTCTGCTTTGCCTTTAAGCATAGCCTGAGGAATTTCAACAGTCCCTGACAAACAAAATATATTTAATTATCTCAATATTGTGTAGTACCCTCTTCCCGTATGCTGTATTCTTACCCTGTAAATGCTCACTTAATTGTGTTAAGTACATGGTCAAAATTAAGCTTTTCTGTAAATGTCGCAAAGCAGAACAAGAACATTTAGCCTTCCCCGTGACATCTGATGTTTGCTCAACTTGTTATTAAGTAATGATTTTTTTCTCTTATTTTGAATATATTTATAGATATTTGCTGTTACTGTTTTTCTTTCCCTTGCTTCATAACAAATTTGTACTTTGGGTTTTCTGATTTTATCCTAAGAGATCTGTGTTATTTTTGGTGGCCAACTAAAGCAATGCTTGACTATAGCCAACATTTACTTGATTAACTTTTGGGTTACTCATCATTAAGAGGGATTTTTAAATAGCTAAGAAACTGATAGTATTTTTTCTTTCGCTCCAAGAAGTACAGTTTGCTGTTGAGCCTTAATACCATCTCACTTATAAAAAACTTTCAGAATTTATTCCAAGAATATCCACCTACCAATTTCCCAAATTTGGCAAAGTTTAGATTTCTGAAAACTATCAACTTGATCACAATTGTGTTGCCTCATTTTTTTCATTTCTTAAGAATCATAAACTCTGCTGTTTAATCTTCACTTTCACAAAAATCACCTTTCTTATTCAGGCTTGGTTCTTCCTACTAGTCAGAGCAAAATTGACTGCAAAATCCCCAAAATTCCAAAAACTCTTTCCAGTGAGTGTGTCCTGCCAGTGAAAAATTTAGAAATATTTTCTTTACATTCAGACTACTCACGAGGACTATATTTTTCTTTAAATGAAAAGTGTATGGAAGCACTTCGTTTCTATGTCATCCTTGCTAAAACTGACTGTGGGCTGTCTGAATGATCTTGACACTTTGTTATAGTCCATGAAGATCGCATGTTTGTGGATCTAAAAGGTCCTTTTCAAAAACTAAATCTAAACAAATACCTAGTTGTATACACTATGAATAAAGTACCTTTTTAATTATGGATAATATTACATTTAAGAAAAAATCACAACACTAATTTCACTAGATTTTTTAAAATTACATAAAAGGAATTTTTTTACAAAGGTGGGTGATCCTTGACTTTAAACAATTTTCCCTGACTATGTAGGAGAATTGGAATGTTTATCAAATACATATATGATAATATGGGATGATTACTGTCTTGCATAACTATGATCTCTGTTTCATTTTTCAGATTAATTTTATTTTTAAAGGGACTGTTAATCCATAAATAAACACAAACTTTTAAATAAATTATCTGGATTTAAGAAGTAATTGCTCAAATTTATTCAAAAATGATCACGTTTTATTGTTTAATGAAAGATAAATTTCAAACATATATTGATAAAACAATTTATTTATATTAATGGAATCTGTGGATAAAGGTATTTCTGTCTGTTTAGGTTTAAGAAAAAGACTAAGATTGCACAATCTGCCTCACAGAATGAGGAGCTGCAAAAAAACCCAACCCAACCAAACCCAACCCAACCCAACCAAACCCAAACAAACCCAAAACACATAACTGTGGAAGTTGAGAAACCAGGAAGACGTAAATGTGTCATGAGGCAAGGTCATCAAAATAATATAGATGAATTATTATTGATAACATTGACTATTTTTTTCAGTAGTTTTACTTAAAGAATATTATGGACACAATTAATTTTTTTGGTTATATGCATAAGAGTTGACCTGCACTGTCTTGTATTAGCTATGTTAGAAGTGTCATCAAAAAGCTGAATTATAGATATTTAAGGCGGGGAATTATCAAATTGCCTTCATACGTGAAGTGCTTTTAAGGGGTCACATTTTTATTGAAGCTGTATTACAGGCATATTTTAGCTTAATAGAATATTACTGCCATCTCAGTAACAACTCTGTATAGCTTATACTGATCTTTTTATTTTAAGCAAGATTAAGATCCACAGTTCAGTGATTTAATTTCCCTGCAAAGTTATGACTATAATTGGAAGATTTTTAGGACACTTCAAAATAAGACAGTCATTTGAATTTCCAAAGAAAATATGAAGAAACCTTTCTTAAAACTTACAGTTGTCTGCCTTTTCTTCTACAGGTGGAAAAATGTGAAACAAATAGAAGTTCTGTTGTGATATCGTTAATGTTAGCAACTTCTATACTTAATCCTGCAAGGGTAATCAAAATTAACTCTGGTCTCTCCTGTTCCTGACAGACTACTCAGGATCTCCACAGGGTCTTTCTACCTGGTTTTGTTCTTTGAAAAGACTTAATCTGCTTAATACTTCCATGTTACTGGTTACTGTAACTACCTTCCCTCTGGCATATGCACATTTGTCGATACAGAGGTAGGGATCAAGGAAGAATGCATGTCTGGTACTACAGAAATGCTTCAGGAGCTCCTAATCCTGACTAGTACGGGAAAAGAAACTAAGACACAAATTCCATTTGCATTACATGAACATTTACAACACAAGGCAACAGACAGACAATTTTTGTTCCGTGAGAAACCTAATGTGAGAAAAAAACAAATAAACAGTGAGAGTGTGACTGAATTGAGCCATGTGGACCAAATGCACTGACGTATGTTTGAAGTGTTTAGCAAGCTCTCTCTGTGTTACTTATGATGTACAATTATGGACATACTCATTTCAGGTGGTGACAGGTAAAAAGTCTCTGTTTTTATTGCATTTTTTTTCTACAGTGTGTACATTTCAGTAAGATGCTTCCACTGATGTGTCTATAGTCTTGTTTGGTCTTTAAGCTCCTTTCACAGTCTGATCATCTCAGTCAGGGCAAACTAGGGAACGATTGATTCAGCAAAGTTACGAGGAGAGAAATTTTGCTGCCTCAATATACATTTCTAGTGTTATCCTGTCATAACCAGGATGTCTCTATGGAACTGTTAGATATGGCAAAGGACTCATGCAAGATCCAAATCTCTACTGCAGTACTTGGCAACTAGATAGCACAGTAACTAAAATAACTCTAACTCTCCATGATTATGTAATCAAATGTAGCCCCTGGATTCTACTTCAGAGTTTACTGAATTGCTCCATGGACTCTAATAATTGCATTGACCAGATCTCCATTGCCTAAAATGAAAGCTTCAGGCTCTAGACACTTCTATGTTGACACTTAAATTTAAATGTATAATCTGCCAGCTGAATGTCATTCACAATGGCATAAAAGCATAAGAGAAACAGCAGTCACTGCCGGTATCTAAGAAAGCACATTCAGCTTTTTGTTAATACCTACTGAAATTCAATTTTCAGATAACTATTTAATGGGAAATATAATTCACAAAAAATAAAAATCCTCACTCCTTAAATTGAGAATTTAAAATCTTTTTCTCTTTTTCTTAATTTAATTTTATCTTCTTATAATTTCTAAGCAAAAAATAATACCTGCCACCCTTTTAAATGTTACTTCTACAGAAAGAGAAAAATGCTTTATTCAGGGAGTCAATCTGCTCAGAAAGAGCCTATAAAACAAAATTTTAAGCTTTTGTTATGACTTCCAAAATTAGAAATACATTAGGTTTTTATATAAAAAGGCTTTTTTACATTATATGTGTGGGAACTATATGTGAAAGAAGATTAAAATAATTTAGAAGTCTTTTGTCATCTTTACTTGTTAAAAATCTAATCCAATTTCAAGATTTAAAGTGCGCTAATCAAATCTAATTCTGACATTTTATCAGACTATACAGAGAAATATCACTGAAAAACTAGTGGCACATGTATGAGAGATATTTATTTTAACAAAGATAAAAAGTGAATATACAAATATTGTTCTAAATAATTTCATAATTAGACCTTCCTCTCTAAGAATGCATAGCACAGATATTTCATTACTAGTTCTACTTAATTTTTAACAAAACAAAAGACATCTAACTGACAGGTGGCTTAAAATAAAACACAAAATTATAAATATTTAAGGACAGTATTATGGAATGTAACAGCAACATTTAGATCATTAGATTATATAATCAGGGAAAATCAGCATCTGCACATAACTTGTGTAGAACCGTACTTACTCTTCCTTGTCTTTACAGACTTGACAGATTACCAGACTTCCAGTTTATCATACTATTCTCTGACCAGCCATTACCACCATGTCTGAGACAAAGCTAAAAGAAGCTAGGCAAAATTTCCAAGTTATGATGCAGCTAGGAAATATAAGTTTAGGCACTCATTCCAGATGCAATATGACAGAAAATTTACTGAAATCAGGCTAGTTTTCAGATAAGAACAACCGTTAAAACAATATTATTTGTTTAGCACAACCACACTAAACACATAAGCTCTCTATATTCAGTACTAAAATGAATGGCTACACTATCATATAATGATCAGTACGACTTCAGCAAGTTTAATATATGTTATTTTATGTATCAATTTAAAACCAAATGCTACTATAATGATTCTGTAGTTCACACAGAGACATTAATTTGCATTTATTTGCATTTTGAATCATTGTGGATAAGCCCCAATTCTGCTCAGTACTGCAGAAGTATATGAAAACCAGAGAAAGAAAAGAAGACAGAGAAAATGAGAGAGAAGGGAGAAAAAAAAACCAAAAAAAACAAACCAGAAAAGGACAATATATCTTTACTCATAAGGGTAAGTTTTTAAAATTAATTTGCATTTGGTTAAACACCTAGGTCCATAAACATTCTGAATAACAGACAAGAACGTACAAAGAAAAAATTTCCAAAATGAATTAATAGTTTTAGAGTTACCTGTCAGTACAGCATAAACATAATTTATTATTATATAAATATAATTACTGAAGTTTATTTGTTCACATTCATCTGCTCATTTTCAAATTGAGTGTTATTTTCAAAATTAAATGAAAACCTATCAGAGAAATATCAGACTTACTCTCATAGTGAATTAGGAAACCAACACTGGAACGACTGTTGTCCGTAGTGAACAGCAGATACATGTAATTTCCAGTACTGATAAGGAACTGGGGTGCTTGTGTTCCATGGTATTCCCCAATTAATGGTGACGAGCTAGCCGGCCCATCTCTGACTTCCAAAGTATCATAATTAACTTCAGTCTGAAATCTGAAAAGGAATTACCAAATCAGATGGTAAGTAGAGGAATGGTGTTATTTTCTTTAACTGTTAGAAATACGACCCATGTGTAACTGATCAAGAATATCATAAGTATAAAAATGTGCATATCTACAGATCCATTGGCGTATTAGTGAGGATAACAACTAAGGAAGGTTTTACAAATCTGTTGCCTTGCTTTCTTCTGTCTGGCATTATACAAAATTCATAAGGGGTGCAACATACTTCAGATCAATCATATGACTGGGCTTCAAAAAGACATTTACTGAGCAATATGGGTACAAAAATGCAAATTGTCTCAAAGAAAACTGCATTGTGAAGATCCAAGAAACTTATTGCTCTCAGGATAAATAATAGTTGGACATCCTAGGAACATCTTCAATAATATTTCATTATTTCATCTCAATAATTTCATTATTTAATATTTGCTATTTGGAAAAAGCTGTTTTACATATCCAAAGACTTTTTTTCTAATATACTTTACTTTTAAAGAATTATTTTTGTCCTATGAAGTAAAGAAGTAAAAAAACCCCACTAAACTTATATCCAGACCTCTGGACAACCTGTTCCAGTGTGTCACCACCCTCACAGTCAAAAATTTCTTTCCAATATCTAATCTAAAGCTGCCCTCTTTCAGCTTAAACCCTTTGTCCTATCACTACACTTCCTGATAGAGTGTTAAGAAATATTAGTTGTTTAGCTTAAATAAGTAAATTTCAAATAGAACAAACTTAGAGTTGTAAGGTTGTGTGATTTAGTATCTTGTTTGCTTAGCTTTACTTATTTAGTGAGTAGCAAGATCTGCATAAGCCCGAGGCCATAAGCCATGAATTTCCACATAGGTATATTTTTCCTCTTAGTAGCTGGTACAGAGTGCTGTGTTTTGGGATTTTCGGCATGAGACTAATGTAGATAACACACTGAAGTTGTGTTTATGAGGAAAGGAAAAAGTGGTTTGTTACAGAAGAGTGCAATTGCCTGTCAAAGGCTCTGATAAGGGATGAAAGGTGACTGTCTGCCAAAGGCCTTGTAAACAAATGGTTTGTCTCAAACATCTCTGTTCTAAAAGACTGCAGTTGTCTATCAAGGGTCTCCTAATCCTTTTCCTTGCTGATAGGAGGAAGTGCGGAATGCACTGAGGGACTTACGTCCTCACTCCCTCACTAACGAGGTCACCTCACTTACAGCCAAGGAGCAAACTTCGCCCTCACCCACTGAGTTTTGACAGGACAAGATCCCAGACCAAAAATCATAATTGGACCAAAATTTGTGTGAACAGTGCATGAGGGATGGGCAAGTAGTCTGTAACAGTATAATTGCCCAGGAATTCCTTGACTCAGGGTCCCTCTCTGGAGGCACCCAGCTTGAGCTGACCTTGCTGCTGTACCATTTCATAAATTATTTATTTTTTAACTTCGATGTCTGAGACTCTGCTAGAGGAAATCTAGTTCAGACTACAGAGATAATGCCAGATGCCTGGATGGTGTGGGCTTCCTTAACAAGATTGCCTCCCCATCTCTCCTGTAAGCCCCCTTTAAATACTGGAAGGCTGCTATAAGGTCTCTTCCTGGAGCCTTCTCCAGGATGAACAGCCCCAACTCTCTCAGCCTGTCCTCACAGGGGAGGCATTCCAGCCCTCTGATCATATTAACGGCCCTCCTCTGGACTTGCTCCAACAGGCTCATGTCTTTCCTGTGCTGAGGACTCCAGAGCTGGATGCAGTACTCCAGACAGGGTCTCACAAGAGTGGATGGGGAGAATCACCTCCATTGACCTGCTGGTCACACTTCTTTGGATGCAGGCCAGGACACAGTTGGCTTTTTGGGCTGCAAGCGCACACTGCCAGCTCATGTTCAGCTTCTCATCAATCAACACCCCCGAGTCCTTCTCCTCAGGGTTGCTCTCAATTCATTGGGATTGCCTCGACCCATGTGCAGGACCTTGCACTTGGCCTTGTTAATTTCATGAGGTTTGCATAGGTCCTCCTCTCAAGCCTGTCTAGTTCCCTCTGGATGGCATCCGTTCCCTCCAGCATGTCAACCACAGCACCCAGTTTGGTGTTGTTGGCAAACATGCTGAGGGTGCACTCAATAGCACCAGTCCCAGTACTGACCTCTGCAGAATGCCGTTTGTCACCAGTCTCTACTTAGACACCGAGCCATTGGCTGCTGCTCTTTGAGTGCGACCACACAGACAGTTCCTTATCCAGCGAGTGGTCCTTCCATCAAATCCATGTCTCTCCAATTTAGAGATAAGAATGTCGTGTGGGACTGTGTGAAAGGATTTGCACAACTCCAGGTAGATGACATCAGTTGCTTTTCCCTTATCCATCACCACTGTAACCCTGTTGTAGTAGGCAATCAAATTTGTCAGGCATGATTTGCCCTTAGTGAAGCCATGTCGGCTGTCACCAATCACTTCCTTATTTTCCATATGCTTTATCATAATTTCCAGAAGGATCTGCTCCATGGGTACAGAGGTGGGAATGAACAGTCTGTAGTTCCCTGAGTCTTCCTTTTTTCCCTTTTTAAAAATGGGGGTTATGTTTCCCCCTTTTTCCAGTGGAAATCTCACCAGACTGCCATGACTTCTCAGATATGATGGATATTGGCTTAGCAACTTGGGAAAATATCTAATACATGGGACATTATACTATATTAGGACATTCCTTCAAAGTGTAAATACACTTTATACTTCTTTAGGTAACGATAACAGAATGAACACATTCCCCAGACAGGCTATTACATTTTACAGACCAATTAGCATTGGTCATGTAAAGTTATCTTCACAGACACATCAGTATCAGTAACAGCAAGTTCAGATTTAGCAAGTATTTAGTAGTATGCAGTTCTTCTCTCATAATTCCCTGAAAACAATTCATATATAGGAAAGTGTTTACTTAACTATCAGAGCTAATGACTGCTTGGAAACTGACTTAGGCCCTTCATATATATTCTTCCTGTTCACACAGAAAACTCTCTAGATTTATGGTGTTTTCATGCAAGCCACCTACTCTATTTGGGTATGTTGGTTAAAATCCAGATGATTGCTTTCACTGCTCTCTATCCACTCTGACAGTGGAATACATGAATTGCAGGCTTGCTAATACACTAAGCATTTTCAGAATCAGCTTCTGGCAGTGAAGACAGCTAGCATGGAATGGCCTATATCCATACTATTAAATACATCCTTTAGCCTCTCAAACAGGGAGATATTATTCTAATTTTCTACTATGAATAGTTGCTTGTCCACAGTAACTCCTGGCCATGCTTGATAATTATCTGGGAGAATGCTACCTGGCAAGCTCAGGAAGTATGTTAAGAGACTCTTTCAACAGCTTAACTGCACAAATATATGAGTTCTTGTGTCTGGGAAGGTCCTCTGGTTCTGCCTAGTTTACCGTAAGAGACAGTCACAGAGGACATCACCAAAGTACTTGACAGTTTTTCGGTACCTTTCCATAATTTCAGAGATATACATTGATTTACCCTGTAGTGGAATAAGGAAAACAGACAGATACTGCTAGGCTAGTTTAAATACTTTATTTGTACTCATAATGAATGGACTCAAGATCCATAATTCAATAGCTCAATTACTATGATAGTGAGGGAAACTAATTAGGAACAAATTACTCTCAGCCAGCAATTGCAGTTTTCTTAGCAAGGCAGTATGACAACACTGGGTTAGAAACCCTTGCTGGAGAGGGGAAAACTTAAAATTAAGTCCTACAGGAATTGCTACCCATTACAATGATCTTTATTCCTATTAGGCTCTTGCTCATCTCAAACTCACAAATTTATTGCCAGTTCACTTGTCTCTTTGTGAGGGTTTGAGGGGGGGTATTTTGGATTGTGGTTTTTTTGTGTTTATTTTTTTTTAATTTTAATATTTTTAGCATATTTATGTTAGAAAAAGATAGGACATTCTCCAAGTGTTCACACATAAATTTAAAAAGGCTTCAATAATGCTATGTTATACAATTCTTCATGTATACTTAGGTAGGTTTTGAATAAGGAGGCATGTTTTATATAGTGTCCAATGAGTTTTCATCAATATCCAAACTACCAAAAATCTTCCAGTCCGCAGTTATCCTTCCTTACGGCTACCCTTTCCTTATGGTTTGAGTCAATTAGATTTTACTTTTTTGTTACCCTTCCAGGCATTAGTCATGATGTGAAATGTTTCAACATAAGATGTTCAAAGGGTTACTCAGTCATTTGCTGCTGTTTCCAGAAGTTTCTAAGTACTCTGATAAGGCACATTTGTCTAGCAACATTAAAGTGTCCTAGCTCAAGAGTGAGAAAACTTACACAATGAATATCATGCAAAGTTTCATTCTGGCAGCTATAGCTGTGATGGCAAGTCATATAGCAAAGTATAAAAGGGTTCTATTTTCCCCAAACTAGACAAAATACTAGACAAAATATTGTTCCTATTGATTAAGATCAATTAATTGTTCATTTTTATTTATTTCACAGTGATTTTTCTTACTGATTTGTAATTTGCTAATGTTATACCAGACAGTATAGTTACTTTCTTTTAAGTAATAAAGAGGTTTTCCATCCAATTTTTAATCTGGGTAGCAAAGCCTTCATGTTAACAAAAGAAAATAACTTTATTGCAAAACGAAGATTATTACACCATCATTAACTTCCTAAAATACAACATTTTTAATTAAATTTATAATATGATGCAGTAAAGCTACACAATATGCAAACCTGCCAAAGAAAGCCAGGTAAGGTTTCTTCTTTGTCTACCAAAACCAATGTGCTTAGTGGTAATATTGTTTTGTAATTGAAACATTTAGGGAAAGATGGAATCCTTCTTTTAATAATGCTGATATAAAGCTGGAGTAGATTAATTGACTGTCTACTGTACTTTAAAAATTATATGTGACCAGAATTCTCAATTTTGTATCAGGGTAAACTCCAAGTTCTTGTTTAATTTCATTGCAGTTCAATTTGTACAGAAAGCTCTAGAATTCTGTTAAAGGAATGTGTGTGTACATCTGTATAAAATCCAGTAAATTCAGTTCTTAAACTGGACCGTACATCACAGGAGCCCACGTTTCCCTTTAATTTCCTCAGAAATACAGTGGCCATGCTGTTAAGGTCATAGTCAGTCATCCAAATATCTGCAACTTCAGGCAACACATTTCCTTTCATAAAATTAAAATGTTCCATCTTACAACTAACATGGCTGTTTGCTTTCACTGCATTTGTGAAGACTTCCCTGAACCTCAGGCTTCTTTATGACTATTTAAAAAAAAAGTGGCAAAAATATAATATATAATATATTATGTCTTTAATGAAAAAAAAAAATCAGCCACTTAAATTCTGGAATTTCCAGCTGAATGCAATGAAAGCAAACAACCTTTTGTTGTTGTAGAAGTAACACAATAATTTTACGAAAACTGTTTAAATAGTTCCCATTCTTCTCTGGTATTGGTCATTCTCTCCTTTATCTCTGACCTTAATACATCTATAATAAGAAAACAAAACAAGACCAGAAAAAGTATATGGCAAACTAAACAGACAACCTATTTTAATCTTCTCCCCTACATTACATTCCCCTTTTCTGGTTTGGGTTCTTAAAGAATATTTTTCTTCTTCAATGTTAAAACAAATATTTGTGCTCATACATTACTTGCTGTTTCGACTTTTTAATTCTCACCTATCAAAAGTGATCTTTATGGAGTGTCCTGGTCTCGCTTCAATCACCCATTCACAATTAAGAGAGTCCTTATAATATCCTGGCCACCCTGGTGGTAAGATAACACCACTCGATGCTGTCAAATGTCCACCACACGGTGCTGAAAGAAAAAAAAAAAAGTATACTTGCATCATACACAGTATTTCTAACACAATATCATATATTTAAAGAATTTTTTGAAATATTAACATTTTATATACAACTAAATTTTCTACATAAGCACTTTGCTATAGGCACTGTTTTCTTCAGAATTATAAGTCCTGCAATGTATCATCTTATATAGCTTCTTACTCTTTCACATATCTTAATACACAGAGCATCGCACTTGATTCTGCCAGCCTTCCTTCTGTTGTAAAGCACATTATCTCATAAAAAAATAATGTACTACCTTTTTTTTAGTTCTAGTATGATTCCACATTTATGTGGAAATATAACACAAATTGTTCCAAGTTATTTATAGTTAATTATTTGAAATTGTACTGTGCCATCTATTATTCATTCAGCTCAGTGGAACTGATTGCTGTAAATATCCATGGAATCACAGAATCTTGTCTGACACTGGACACCACCGAGAAGAGTTTGGCTCCATCTTCTTCATGCTGTCCCGTCAGGCATTTATACACATTGACAAGATCTTTCCTGAGCCCTGAGGCCTTTCATTTCCAGTCTAGACAACCCGAGTTCTCTCAACCTCTTATAAGACAGATGCTCCAAGTCCTGAATCATCTTTGTGAACCTTCACTGGACTCATTCTAGTATGTCCAAGTCTCTCTTGTACTGGAGATCCTGGCACTGCACACAGCATTCCTGACTTAGCTTCACCACTGCTGAACAGAGGGGAAAGACCTGTCATTTCCTCTCAGCCCAATTCTCTGGCCTGTCAAGGTCCCTCTGAAGAGCAGCACAAGCATATGGTGTATCAGACACTCCTTACAGTTTTACATCATTGACAGACTTGCTCAGAGTGCACTCTGCCCCTGCATTCAGATCATGACTGAAGATTTTAAACAGTGTTGGGACCAGTATTGACTCCTGAGTTACACCACTATGGACTCACCTCCAGGTGGACTTCATGCCACTAGCCACAACCCTATGAGCTCAACTGCTTAGTTTTCAGTCCACCTCACTGTTCACTTCTCTAGCCCATTCTTCATTAGTTTGTCTATGAGAATCTTATACGATACTGTGTCAAACACCTTACTGAGATAAAAAATATCCATTACTCTCCCTCATCCATCAAGCCAGTCATCTCACTGCAGAAGGCTATCAGGTTGGTCAGGCATGACTTCCCCTTCATAAATCCAAGCTGACGGCTCCCAATCACCATCTTGTTCTTCATTGTTCGGAAATGTTTTCCAAGAATATTGCTGCATCACCTTTCTCAGCAATCAAGGAGAGACCCTTGGTTCCAGGGACCCTCCTTCTTCCCTTTCTTGAAGACAGGAAATTGCTTTCTTACAGTTCTCAGGAACCTCCCCAGGTTAAGTGACATTCACAAGATGATTGAAAGTGGCCTTGTAAACGTCATTGGCTGGTTTCCTCAGCATTCTTGGGTCCATCATATCAGGCCCATTCCTGTATGTCAAATTTGTTTAAATGTTCTCTAACTTGATCCTCCTCCATAAAAGTGAAAAAAAGTATTGCAACAGGGCTATGAAAGTAACTGGGCTAGACAGGGAGCATTTTTTCAGAGCAGGATGAGAGGACTTTGGTGCAGAATTAAACAACAGCATAAATGACTGAACAAATTTTGTGAAAATGAGTCCCTTAAAAAATTAAGCTGTCATAGCACAGGGTTTTGGGACATTATATTTTACCAAAAGCTATAGAGAAGTTTAAAACAGTAAGGTTTTCAAAGTCAGGTAAATTTATTTTAGTAACATTTGTATTACCCTCAAGTAGTCAGTGGTATCATTACCAGCTAATTCCATACTGCAGTGCAGAAAATCTTGTCACTTTTTTTTCCTGTTTCTCTAAGTAGTGACAAAGAATCCTATTATCCTATATGGAAATTAATAGTAACATGAATTTGTGAGTAGTAAATTAGTATTCCTAGTTTTCACTCAGTGTTTTTAATAAAACACATTGAACTCAGAGAGGTTATCTGATTTCATTCAGGATTTGCACTTGTCTCTGGGAAGTTTTTCCAGATTTAAGAAAGTAGGAAAAAAAAAAAGCAACTCACAAAACATCAAACACACACACCGAATTGTCTCTGGAGCAAAATGGTTGGCCAGGAAAATGGCATTTACATTACATATGTAGAGTTAATAAATATTGAAAAGTATTCCATGGTGGTTTTTAAAATTAAATTTTGTTATATTAAAACAAAGAACAACCAGAAGACTGTTGATCCTCACCTAATTATAACACATCATTTCACGTATTTCAGGTATTGCTTACAGAGACTGTTACAAAGACACAGAGCAGAGCAGCAGCAGCAACAACAACAACAAAACAGTTGTTCAGAAATCTCAGACAACTAGAAGCAAACTAAATTATCTCTAAACTAGCAAGGTTGTTTGGTCCATACTGTAATCCAAACCCAGAAACTCCTTCAATTATCAACCAAAAAGAGAATACACATTAGAAAGGAACACATCCTGAATGTAACTTAAAAGAATTGTACTTCCTTCTATACCAAAGCAAACAGTAGGCAAAATCTAAAAAAAGAGTCTAATAGTTTAATCCTTTCTTCATTAAAAGCTAGGTCAACATCCTTCAAAGAAAGGATAACTGAGCTGTACTCATGTATTTTCTTAAAGAGTATTTTCTGTATTTGTTTTTGCTATTTTTTTTTCTCAAAGTGCTCATCTTGGATCCTTTATCTAAGTGTTTTTTGAAATAAAATTACACAAAGATTACAATGAATACTTAATTGTGTATAGAATTTTAAAATGAGAAAATATCTTTAGATTAAAAACCTCTTACTACTCCCTCCTTTGGAATGGGCTGGTTTTGCTCTAGGCAGAAAATCCTGCTCCAATGTGTAACTCGTTACATGGCTTAATCAGGATAAGAAATCCTGCTGGTACAACATCTATGTTCACACATACTACTTCCACCAGGCTGCTAACACCTTGTTTCCAGTATCTCTAAACTTTCTCAGAAATACACAAACTTACGAGAGCTGAGTTGTCAAATTGTCCAAATAAAAACCATAAGAGTTATATGATCCAGATCCTTAAGTGACACTGAAATTAATGGAGGTATGAGATTTACATCAATTGGAAGGTTTGGATTAGTTTCATCAGAAATATGTAATTTAATTGAGTGTCTGACTATATGTCTATTACTAAAAGATATACAATTTTTTGAACATTACTTTTAACAGACACACTCTAGTTGCTTATTAAGTACATTCATATGTCTTGCCTTAGGACCCATCACTGTTTAACATCAAGGAATCAGCCTACTTTTTTTTTTTTTTCTCACTGTAATTCATACTAAAGAGAGACTTATTCCTAAGTACAGCTCATCTTCATCTGTTTATTAACCTAGGCAAGAACAAGCAAACAAATTTGGATCTTTTTGGGGAATATAATGAATATTAAACATAGCTCTAATTTTCACTATATTTCTCAGAAAAAAAAGTTATTGCAGGTTAATATATTGCATACAGAAATACAGATATACTTTCATCTTGAGAAAATTAAAGGTGCAAATTTTTAAAAAGGACTTTTAAATAGAAAATTGACTTCACTTTTCTATGTGGTAGATAATTACATTCTTTAGTATGCTACAGCCAAAACTGTTATAACTGCTATAACTCACAACCGCGTAATGATGGCGATAATCAGAACTTGAAAAGCACAGCAACCAGATTTTTAGAATGGTAGTTTATTCCAAGAATATAAAAGTAAGCTATCTTGTTCCTATTATTGCTCTCTCATTTGACTGGACGAGTGTTAAAATAAGATGAACTAATTTCTTTAGCTAAAGCAGTCTTATTTATATGCAAAAAGTAAAAAGTAAGCTAAATTTAAATAGTTTCATTTTTCAAACCACGGATGCAAAGTAAAGATTATGCCCTTACCTTCACAACGTGGGACAGTAGAGCTCCATACAACGTTCCCATCTTGCATAATACATGTTATGGATTCAGAGCCTTGGGTTTTCACAAAGCCATCATCACAGTGAAAGGAAACAGAACTTCCCAGAAGGAATCTGTCTCCAAAACGTCTCCCATTTATAGGAATGCCTGGATCATGGCACTCATTTTGACCAAAGGCTGACAAAAACATAGTAATAATAATAGTAATAATAATAGCAACAATAATAGTAGTAATATAACAACAACCACCACGCCTCTAAGCTTTGACTCTTTTTTTTTTTTTTTTTGAGGAGGGGAATACATTTTCATAAGTAACAAGATTATAACATATTGGAAAGTATAGAAAACTCCTCAATAAAGTGTCAGCATTCAATCTGTTGACATCCACATAGATAAAACATAGTTCAAATTCTGAAGCTTTTTAGTTATGTGTGGCTTAGATACACAACACTTTGCCTAAAACTCCCTCTGGACACAATTCAGCTGTCTGCCTCTAACTTAATGAGAAGTCTGGCTTCAGATAGCAGCTAATCTGCCAGAAATACAGGCCACTGCTAAAAAACTGTGGCCACTGCCTAGGCCAGACAGAGCAACTGCCCCCTGGGATGCTGGGAGCAGTCTGCCTCCATCTAGTGGGGTAACAACACAGGGTGCAAGCCACAGGGACTCACACCTCCATGTGCATGTCTCACCTCTTGGGGGCTGTTCTCACCCGTATGTGGATCAGTGAGTTGCAGAGAGCACCAGTGCTGGTGCATGTAAAGCTAGGGGATCTCTGTGCCTTTCAAGACGTGTGTGCAAGTAAGGGAACCCACTTCAAGTAAAAGGGGTGAGTGCTTGTAACCCATATGTCTTGTGAGGGGAAGGTGTGTATGTAAATCTTGACAGGTCAGGATGAGGATGGATTTGAATGAAAATGTATTTACAAATGTATATGTGTGAAGATAAACCAGGCAGCAAAGGGAGGCACCAAGTATGGTTATAGCACCAGGCCTGTCAGAGCTGAAGGAGTGTCTGGATGACGCTCTTAGTTGTATGGTTTTGTTTTAGGTAGTCCTGTGAGGAGCAGGGAGTTGGACTCGAGGGTCCTTAAGGGTCCCTTACAACTCAAGGTATTCTATGATTCCAAGATTTTGTAAGTGTTTAACATTGTGGTTTATCTGTTGCATTGCTGATATTGATCCTGAATCTATAGTTCACTGATTGGCAGATATGTTTCGTTAATAAATCAATGAAGTGTTTTGATCCTAATTTGACTTCAACTACACGAGCAGAGTACTTCTTCCCTGCAACACACAGGAAGTCCATAATTACTAGCACTCTGGCTGAACTTAAACTGAAAATTTTCAATGAACATGAAGTATCCACAAATCAGGGACATTCCCATTTGTCATCTCGGTTCCCAATATGGAGACATATGTGCTCTTAGATAATTCTAGCACATAAGGCATGCATCAAGCCCAGTGGTAACACCTACTCTAATAAGAAAAGTGTGGTGGAAAACTCTTTTGCATAGGGAGTTTGATCCATGAGTGTGGTATTTCTAACTGCATGATTCTCCAGCTTCAAATAGAAATAGTAAAGATTGTCCTTATTATGGTCTGTCTTTACTTCGGTAGAATAACATATGGAGAAAGGGATCTGAATAATCTCAGACAGAAGCAGACCTAGAATTCAGGCCTCACATTTTCTGCTAAATCTTCTAATTTCTACAGTCTTAGTTAAGGTGAAGGTGTCCCTTTTCTTTTCCTGACACTTTCCAAAGGACAATCATTATCCCTTTCTCTGAAAGCAAAGGAACAATTTAGGCATCTAAGACTTAAAAAGGGTTGCAATCTATGAATTCCAGTTTTATGTGGGGCATCTTTCTAAATAATGCAAGGAAACACCTTGGCCTGAACAAACACTCCTAATAGCTTATCTTAATTAACACAAGATAGGAACAGCACAAGATTATTATTATGAAAAAAGATAGCTTGACTTTTAAACTAGGCTAAAAAAAACAGAGGTTCTTACTTGTGTAAGTGATATTAAATCCTCTTCCAGTGGTAGAGTGATCCGACTGAAATTCAAGTCTTACTATGTGCCCACTGCTAGCCAGCTGAGAAGGGACCTCATTGCCAGAAAAAGTGCCAAGAGGTGGTAAATCTGAAATCCCATCATCTTTCACTGTAAGGTAGTCAAATTGAGGTTCTACATCAAAGTCGTTGAAAATCAGATGGATTCTGCTTCCTGGCTCTGAGATAATTAACCAAACACAGTTCATATTGTTCCCATACTCCTCAGGATAATTTGGAGAAAGAATAATTCCAGACGGTGTGGTGAAGTTGAAGAAACATGAGACTAAAGAAAACAAGAATAGATTCTCAAAATACTATCCATAAACATTATAAATTATTGTCTTAGTATTTTTTGTTCTTGTGGAAAAGGATGCTTTAGAAGCCTGGATGTTAAAACTATTACACATGCAACGAGGAGATGTTTAAGACTGTAAGAACATTTCTCCAATATAACATGCCAGTCCTACATGTTTTTATTTCCCCAAGTCAGGTTAAGTGACTGCACCAGAGCCTGCAAGGGATTATTAGAAGCATGTAAAGAATGCCAAAGAAAGCAAAAGTAATGCCTAATGTGTCAGAATTTGGAAAAGTTGGCAGGTTTGTTGTGAAATGAAAATGCAACCTCCAAACTAAAATGTTTGGGTTTTTTTCTAGAAGGAATACGCATGAAAATGTATTTAGCAATCCAAAAAAAACAAGCACAAGGGCGAGTTTCGTCTGTAGTACACAAAGTTCATGCTGATGCAGATAATAGTACAAATTTAGATGTGCCTTGATCCAGAAGTCTTAAGAGTATATAGTACAAACACTTTACCTCTAGTTTCCCTTCAATATCACAGGACAATTAAACAAAAAATTCATAGTTCTCCTGCTTTTTCTCTCCTTTGGGCAAATTTTCATCAAGACAATTCCTAACCGATTTCAGAGTCACGAGCTTGTGGCTGGTACTTTAGTGAGAAGTACAGTACATTCATAAAGAGGAAGGCGTACTGCATATTAAGACAAAGGATAACCATTACTCAGCTCTGCAAATGTGTCAAACTGAACTCAATGTTTGTAAATAGATGTTGCAAGTTTAGGTTCCATTATCTTTCATAGGGCAGGTGCACATCAAACAGCGGAGCACAGTAAAGTATTCCACACTATTACCAACACAAACTAATAGATCAACCCAATGCAATACAGCACCATTGAGAAACACAACTTCTGTCTTAAAAGGGAATTGCAGCCACACTATCTCAGTGCCTATGCCTCACATGCTTATTTAGACACATTTCAGTGTTGCATGAGCATATAGAGACTTATTCCAGTCCAGAGCAAGCTTACTCAGCTTGGTAAATCCTGTACCAATACAGCTGCAAAATACACATATATCCAAGTAAAACTGGACACCTCACTAAGGTTGTTTTGAAAATACAGTACTGAATTACAAGACTCTTCGTAGGGAAAGACAACATGGTCTGGAAAATTTAAGTCTCTAATATACCTGTGCACTAGAAAGATTTATTCTATTTTACCATAGAATAAGAAGGAAAAATAAAAGTAACAAAAAAAACTTCTCTATGTAAATCCATCTACAAGCTTACCTATGAACATATTTTATCTTTTAAAACAAAATTGACAACTAATGATCTTACCTACTCTTTTCCCATGTTGGATATCCTTATATTCATATTAATGCTTTATTAGGATATCAAGAAAAAAAATAATCTTGTCTTATGTGGATCTTCAGGCTACTTTGCACTGCCAGAATCAATGTGTATGTGCCACAGAGTCCTTTTCAACACTTATATGCTATTAGAAATTGCTAATTTAGAGTCTAATTCAACACACATTTACATTAAGTGTGCTGAATGGTTCAATTAAATATAAAAAAGGGGAAAGAACACTTTAAAACAGTCCTACATGATGTTGCCCATAAATGAGCTACTATTGAGCCAACTAGAAAAAGAATATGACTGAAAAAGTCTTCAAGGTCTTTTGAAATGTTTTCCTGCTGGCTAGCCACAAATGCTAAGAAAAGCAAGAGGATAAGGTCAGAAAAATTATATAGACAAAAAAAAAATTCTTACAAACACAGCTGGGTTTGTTGCCAGACCACTGGTTGTTTTGTTGACATGTAATCGTTCTCTCTCCCACCAGTTCAAAAGCTGCTTGACATTCAAAGGTAAGTGTATCTCCATGCAGAAAACTGTTGCCAGTCCTTTTTCCATATGATGGAATTCCAGGGTCTCCACAACCTCCTTTCTCAATTTCTGAATATCAAAGAATTCAAACACAATAATAAGCAACATATATTTGCAAGCAATTTATATATCAGTATCCGAAGTGCTTTCAAAATATTTGGCATTATGCCTTAAACTACTATTTACAGCTGACAGTGAACTAGAGGTAAATGCTGTAAAACTGCCTCTAAGACGACTTAGGATCTAAAGACTTTTTACAAGCTAATAGCTTACATACCTGCATTGCTGAAGATAACAAAATACTCATGTTTAACTGCATGGCTGCACTGAATTACAGCATATTTGAAGGTAAAATTAGAAAGTCACAGATAGCCTCCTTTCTAGCCATTGAAACATACTATGTGTAGGTCTTATTTCTGGTAACTATGTACTAGTAATAAAGAATCTATGTTGATTATCTTGAGTCTCACATATGCAATTTCATTTATAAGGCTATTAGCAATATGACTAAAAGTACATAATTTATGGATAGCAACAATCTCATAATTCAATCCAAGGTATGAAATCTGAAACATTCAGTTTAACAAGAAAATTCAACTCAATGAATAGTATTAAATATTAATATAATTTAACACCATTAAAAATGTCTGTCAGATATTTAACATCTACTAATGTTAAATCCTGGCACAAGTGTATATCTTGGTACGGTAACTCCAACAGAATTTTTAAGATGCAGGATGGTATCACAATATGCAAAGTCAATTCACTAGGTTTACACTCTTGAAGCAGTTGTGAACAGATTTTTGTTAAGCATGTTCAGAAAGGTATGCCATGTATCTCACAAAAGAACAGATTAATCATCAGATAAAGATAGGTGTATATTTTCTTCCTGGCAATCTTAAAATAAAACTTTCAAGAGAAAATTAAGGGTAACTATTCCATCTATGAATTCAAAGCAGTTCCAGAGTCAGTTGTTTTATTTAAATCACTTGTCTTACCAGAAAGCTAGAACATATCAGATGAATTAAAACATCTTCCAAAAAGTCCAGTACATAAATGTAATAAAACACCAGAAGAGTAATATCATAAATCATATTTATAAATAAGGATTCAAAATTATATGTATTTACAAATGCTTTAATGTAGTTTCACCTGCCTCTTCCTACTGAGACACTGACTGCTACTGTCATGGGGGAGCTCTGGAAACCTGTGTGTTCCCAGCTATTCACAGCTCCACATCATACCTGAAAATATGGGGAGTTACAGAAAATCAGAACACACATTTTAATTGTATTTTTTAAATTCATCTCCCATACTAATAGCAGAGCTATATCTAATCCACAATGTGAAAATGATCATAAAAATGAATCCAAAATGATCCAAAAAACTGTTGTGTCTTGAAGATCACAGAAATACTGTCTTAAACAGGAGTGTCAGGAGGCAAACTCTCTGCAAGGTTTTGCAAAGACACTGCTGAACACTTATCACTTAAAAGAAAGCAAAAAGCATTTCTTTCCATGGTCTACAGAGGAAGTACCAAAATATCTTCAATTAATGAAATTTACTGACATAAAATACTGAGCACGATGCTTTCTAACTCACAGGAGATAGACCAAGCCCTAGGAGAGAGGCATGCATTGGTGAACCAAAACTTATAACAGAAATTACTGTGAATTATGATTACTGGTATGTTGAAAAGTACCTTTTTTGGTAGGAAACTCATACAATGTATCTTTAGTCAGAACCAAGAGATTACTGAGGAAGGCAAGAATGCAGGATAAACTTTGGAGATTAAGCAAATACTTTGCACTTCTTACTATATCACCCGCCATTCAAAAATGTCCAGTTTTACTTGGAGTGAAGATATAATTTGGATTTTTAAATATCTGATTTGCAAGCACAAACAAGCAGTTAAAATATAAAAAACTAATTTCAGGTCAAACATTTATTAAACACTTTTATTCTTTGGAAAAATAAAGTTTTAATAAAATCTGCCCCATAAATATGTTTGAACAATAAATTTTAGTTTCTCAAAAGACATTAAAAGGGATTTTTAAATCAAATTATTTTGTATTGTAAAACCAAATAAATCAAAAATATCAAAATGAAATGTATTGACTTCCATTTTCAGGGTGTGTGCTTGCTGAACATAAAAAAAAAATTCAACAAATGTCACAAATTTAAAAAAAACTCTTCTGATGATGTCTTATTTGCATTTTGACAATAAAAAGCTTGAACAATTCCACTCAGCTCTAGAAATTTACATCTTCGCAAACCTTGAAGTGAATACTGTCTATCCTTAACAGAAAATGTACTCTAGTCATAAACAAATTATTCAAGTTGACAGAATGCATTCATTTAATTTCAATGGACAGCAACCACCTCTATCTTCAAGTTTCACATAAATTTCCTGGTATGAAGATTTGTTATAACATGCATATCATATAATTCTTATTCATATTACATTACTGGTGTTACTATCAATACGACAATTTTAGATCAATTAATGTTATACCAATTAATCTTACAGTGAGAGAAAGATACGTTGTTTCTACATCACAAAATTAAGAACACTCAACACAGAAACTTTAACAACTTTCCATGAGCTTTTTCAGTTCAAAAATCTGTCTTTGCTTATGTATTGCAATTAATTAATGCATGCATTAGACAATTTCCTTTCAAAACATTTGAAAATTACCTGTCCTGGGTTAAGCTGAGACAGAGTTAACTTTCTTCATAATAGCCAGCAAGAGGCTGTGTTTTGGATTTGTGCAAAGAAGAAAGCTGATAAAAAGTGGTGTTTATGGGGCTGCCAAGGTCTTTCAGCTTCTCCGGCTGTCTGCAAACAGGAGAAGCTGGGAGGAAGCACAGCCCCAGTTACTAGCCCAGGATTTGATCTTAGGTTTGGGATTGAGACCCAAAGTGGCCAATAATCTATTCCATAACATACACGTCATGCCCAGTATATAGGTGAGGACCCTCCAGAAGCTCATCCCTTTTGTTCCTGATCTCTTTTGCCCTGGGTCATTCTGCTCCAGGTGGTCGTTCTCCCAAGGCCTTCTCCCATCCCTTGGTCAGCTCTCGGTCTGGGACGCTCGGACTGTTATCTCCGTTCTGTGAGTGCGGTTTCGGGATTCTCCATGCCCCAGGATCATGAGCCAGGAACAGGCTGAGCCTTGGTCATCGGGTTGGGGAGCAGTATCACTGTCTATTGGTCATTTGTATATTTGTATATAGTATTATTTTCAATATTATTGTAGTTTAGTTATTAAATTGTTCTTATCTCAACCCATGAGTCCTTTTTTCCCTTTACCCCTTTAATTCTATCCACCGTCCTCAGGAGGGTGGAGGGTGAGCGAACGGGTTGTGTAGGGTTGTCTCCCAGCCCAGGGTAAAACTGTCACAATACCAAAACCACAAAAAGCCGTGTCTTAGCTGACTGAATTTCTCATAGACTGATTGCTTATGTGTAGCTGTTAAGATGACAAAACTTCCCTTCCTCATAAAAAAGATATAAACTTTTAGTAGCAGTCTCACTTATAATGTCCTATTTTTAAATTTTTTTAGTAAAGTATTGTAGAATATAAATCCATGTTAAAATTCTGCCATTAGCAGAACACTATATTAAATATTCACTTTCTTATTATTCAGGAAATCATGAGGGAGTGACAGAACAAAGCTTATTAAGTCTGACACAAGACTGTCTGTAAATTTCTCTTTACTAAAGAGATAGCTTTCTGTCATGTATATTAATGACAGACCAAAACTGAGGGAAGACAGAGAAGGTCAAATTCAGGATTTTGTGTTCATATATACAGAATAAAATAGATCTAGAATACTACAGGCATGTAGGGATTCCCAACATTTTTCTGTCTTCTGGGATTTACCACAGCTTTTTATTTCATTGTCTCTCCCGGTAGCTGTCCGACTTCCACTGATTTGATCAGAGAACAAATTTTTTAAATGTCTAAATTCAGCTGAGGTGCATTGTACCTATTACTTCAACACATGCACCAGTTATTCTGCTTCATAATCACAAAGATGCTGTATCTCTGTTTGCTAAAAAGAGAACATTCTTCTGACCAAGTCAGGTGGAGCAATGCTGAGCTCTTAGAGAAATCTCATGGGACAGAAAAGGTTCTTAAAATGACAAACATGAGAACAAAAGCTACGCTAACCTATTTAAAAGTGTGGTAAAAAAACCCACTATTCCTTCGGGATTATCCTATGTACTCATTTAATGTTGGACTTCTTTTGATCCGAGTCCTCAGAGCTGTGTGAACTTCATGAAGTTTGCAAGAAACTCTCAAGCTCAAATTTAAACATCAGCGTAACACTTTCTTAAATTTAGAAGAGTGACAGAAAAAATACTGCTATATAGAACAAATTGTGATATGACAAATGTTGTGCCTTAAATATTCCAACTCTTACACTGTTTATTGTATACCATAAAGCTTTAAGCTCTTTTCCCTACTGATCTGGATAATACAACCTAATTGGACCAGTAGCACGCTGTGACCCTATATCTTCTATCTCATTATCAGAATTCAAATTTCAGTCCCAGACAATGTCATTAAAACCCTGCTTAATGAAAGAGAAGTAGCATATATAAAGACAAAGTCTACAACTGTAATGTTACATCCAGCAATTATCTGCTAAGTACATCATTTTTATCAGGCAGACTCATAAATGGACAAATTACAAAAGGGCTAAACAGACCTTAGTTCTATGCAGACACTTGTTCTTCCCAGTCTTCAGGCCATTGTGGCTTCAATGCCACTATTATTTTACACAGTAAATATTTAAAACCATAAGTACTTCCCCAGTGGCAGGAACAGAGAGCTTGGCTCTTTAGAGCTTCAGCACAGGAAAATAGAAAACAGAATCAGCAATGGTTGTACCACTCCTGAACAGATTTCTAGATTAGACTTGTGAAAGATTTGCACAAGAAACTTAAAAAGGAGGAGAGAATTCAACTGGGTATCCCAAAATAACACTGTATTCCTCTGAAGTATGTTTTTTCTTGCTTCACTGGAAACCACGGTGATCCATAAAAATTAACTAGCTGCAAAATTACACATGAACTTTCAGTACTATAGGGCAATAGTTTCAGTTTAGATAAAGAATTAGACATTGTTGAAGGTCCCTTCTGTTCCATCAGGAATACTGGTTTAAAAATAGACAAATAATTGGCAGTTTTTGTCCTACTTAAGGAAGGACAAAATGCTACTGTTTACATAAGTAAACAGCTCAGCCACCTTTGAAATGCATGTTATACTGGTTTTGTAAATTCAATAAGATGTTAAAAAAATATGGGAATTTAAAAGCACAAATGAAGAAACCCTCACACAAAGAGAAACCCTTATACAAATACAAGGGATAGAAAGATAATGTTCAGGATTGCAAAAGGGGACATAAGTAAAAGAATGATATTATATATGTGATTCCTACAAAGGAACATGGGAACAACTACTGAAACTGAAAATGATACATCAAAACTAATAGAAAAAAATATTTCAGATTGCACATAATTGGACTGTAAAAATGGCTATTAAAGCTAAATTGAGGTTGGTCTAAAGCTAAAAACAGGGCAGCCTTGCATGATAATTTTATAGATGATCACAATTTTATCATTATTCCAGTAAATTTCTTCAAAGAAATGCTACAGTACAATTTATTATCAGCCTTAAACAATAAAAAGAGATGGCCTCCTTTGGAGGTCATATAGTTCCCAGGAGCATTCTAAGAGATGTCTCACAATTTGTCCGACATGTTTTGTCCTTGCTCTCATTAAAAAGGCCACTGATCATATCCCATAGATGAATTTTTGTTGCTTCTACCTTATTGCATTCTTTATCAATATTAAAAAACAAATACGACCTTAAAATCAAATAGATAGAAAACCACCATCAATTTCTTTTTTTTATAGGAAGTCCATTTAAGCTAACAGTTCACTATCATAACATATGAATGGCTTGTGGGTAATATCATATCACATCATATCCATGAGAAATAGGCCCATGAGAACCTAATGAGGCTCAACAAGGCCAAGTGCAAGGTGGTGTACTTGGGCCGGGGTAATCCCAGGTACTTGTACAGACTGGGAGAAGAACTCATTGAGAGCAGCCCTGCGGAGGAGGATTTGGGGGTCCTGGCGGACAAGAAGCTGGACATAAACCAGCAGTGTGCGCTTGCAGCCCAGAAGGCCAACTATGTCCTGGGCTGCATTAAAAAAGGGGTGGCCAGCAGGGAGATGAGGGTGATTGCCCCCCCTATACTCTGCTCTTGTGAGGCCCCATCTGGAGAACTGTGTCCAGGCCTGAGGCCCCCAGCACAGGAAGGACGTGGGGCTCTTGGAGCAGGTGCAGAGGAGGGCCACAAAGATGATCAGAGGGCTGGAGCACCTCTCCTATGAAAAAAGGTTGAAGGAACTGGGCTTGTTTAGCTTGGAGAAGAGAATTTTTCCCTCAGAGGGTGGTAAGGTACTGGAACAGGTTGCCCAGAAAAGCTGTGGATGCCCCATCCCTGGAAGCATTCAAGGCCAGGCTGGATGGGGCCCTGGGCAGCCTGCTCTAGTGCTTGGCAACCCTGCCCACAGCAGGGGGGTTGAAGCTAGATGATCTTTAAGGTCCTTTTCAACCCAGGCCACTGCATGATTATAATATAAAAAAACCTTGAAAGTGACAAAACAATTTGAGAAGAGAAAAAAACCCCAAACATTCTGACAAATATGTTTTTTACGTTTAGTATATACTGTGCATTTAAATATACCATTACAGAATGCATAAAAATAAAGTGTCTGTTTGTTTACAATTTTACACATCCAGGGTAGATGCAGACAAAATCTGAATGGGGACAATGAAGAAGCTTTCTGTTAATCGTTGCAGAAAAGCTTACGATACCAACTACCCGACTGATGAAATACCAGGTGAAAGTCCTTATCAATGCTTGTAGAAAAATAAATCTGGAAATAAATTATTATGAGCTTGCAGGCACAATGAAAGGTTCTGAACTGACAGCACTCAGTAACAAGAACTCTGACACACTAAAGATAATTCTATGAAACTGTAAGCTACTGAAAATGTTAAGAAATGCTAGTAAAGGAACAATGAACAAAACAGAAAATAGCATTCTGACATCACATAAAACCCTGTTTCTTTTGTTTGTTGAATATCATATGTAGTTTTGCTCCTCCATATAAAAAAGAATACATTAGAACTAGGGAAGAAAAACAAAAGATCAAAGTCATTGTTTCTGAGGAACTGACAACCAATTAAATAGATTGGTAATATTTTTTTTTTCAGAGGTGCAATATATGTGTTCAAAAAGCAATTGGACAAATATGCAGAATAAAATCTTACCGAGAGACAAAGAGGAAGTACTTGAGCCATGCATGACTGTAAAAAGGGAAACTACCCTGGGATTGTCTCTGACTCATGATTTATCACTGTAGGCTTCACCATTTTTTCCTTAAGCATTCATTATTGTCTAGTATCACCATGTTATGGGCTTTCTGTCTCACTGTAGATTTTTCTTCTAATATTTTCTGATAAGGAACATCATGTTCAAATTGCAGAGTTCATGTTTATTTACCAACTGAAAGAGTAGTAACCATCTACACAAAAGGCTGAGCAGTGTCCTGGACAAAAGTTAACCTGAAGACATCCTGTGGTATGCACATTAGCATATTACAGTGGAAAATAGGAAGTCTATTAAAAAGCAAGTTCAGCTGCCTCAGAAATTATCAGAATAACATAAGGATGAATCTTGTGAAGAGGTAAACCATGGAATGAGGCAAAAGACAATAAAAGAGTTTGTAGAAAGTCATTAAATGTAAGAGCAAGAAAAACAGCTAGCAGAAAAGGAGAATGAAGAACATCTTTACTTTTCCAGAATAAGAAACCACAGCTAGATAACAAAGGGTTTAATTAAATTAAACAAAGGGCAGAGTAGGAAGAGAACAGGTTAAGGACTATTCAGAAAATGTAGACATATTCAAGGGAACAGAGTCTAATTAAATTCACATTAAAGTACTTAAACTGAAGCAGTCTATGAACTAGTAACAATTATCCTCAAGAACTTATGGAGGACAAGGGAGGTCCTGGCTGGCTGGACAAGGTCACATGTAATAACTGTCTCAAAAACTAGAGAAAAGAGGACCCAAAGAATTATAAAAATGCATGTGTATCTAATTTGTCCTCTCAAACCAGGAAAGCGATATGCTTTATCTTCCTTTACAACAGAAAATCCTTGAACATCTTTACCTAAAATTGTCTTAAGTCCTGGCAAGGAAGACATGGTGGATGCCTAAAAAGGAATACATGTGCTACCAACACTTTAAAAGTGCAAGCAAATTGACCTGTGTAGTCATAGGATTATAAAGCCAACACAGCCTAAGCAAGGTAAAGGAACAGTCAACACAGGAGTCTATTTCTAAAGGGCTAAGAGATTAAAATGTAATTAACATTAGTTAACATGTTTCTATGAAAAATTGGTCATGTCACACAAACAATATGATTTTTAGATTATAAACTTTGTTGCCACAATATATTTGCGCTTCTTTCAACCATTTAAATTAGGAACACATGACATCCTAATTAAGAATTGGCATAATAGAAAATCAATCTAACACATACTAAATGGATACAAATGAAATAATGATAGTATCTCAAAGAATAAATATGAAAAAAGGATTACAATTAGGCAATAGAACTGCTTCAACTAGCTTAACATATGGGGTTTTTAGCCCAATCCTAACAATTTGTTATACAAATTATATTACAGAAAAATAGCTAATCAGTAGTAGCCATAGTATTTGCAATAAGTTTTAGCCCTGTGATATATATTGTAGGTGTACATGTCTTCTTGTGCATATATACCCACATAAGCATTGATTTTTTCTCATACTCTTCAAAGGAAAAACAAACCAGAATTTCAAGCCTGTGGCAGCTGACAATTTCATAAAATAAAATTAATGTTAGATGGGAAAACTTTATTATCCCTGAGTATCCATCTCTGCACCTTATAATGGGTGTTCCTCCTCTTTAAAGGCCAGAAAAGGTGAGTGCAGTTTCAACAAACAAAATGGAAGATTAAAAGGGATATAATCCATGGGATGTGTTGGATCTTTAAGACTAGTGTGCTTCTAATGCAAGTTAGAGAGGCAGTCAGTGCTCAGATGAAAAATGTTAGCTTTGGAAGCTATCCATGGATATGGATAAAGAGGCAGAAAGATGCTTTGGTAGCATCTCAAATAGGAAAAGCCACCACACTGCATCTGAACTTTAGTAATATTAGTGCAGTGTGGATTTCTGAATAGCTTAATTTTTCTTTATTCTACTTCAGTAAAGAAACAAGAAGGAGGAAGTGTTGCTCTAAAGACACTATTTTGAAGAAAAAAAAACAAAAAAAAAAAACAACAAAAACCCAAGCATCTTTAGGCCCTACACTCCTATGTTCTATCCTTGCAGGACAAATCCTGCCCTCCAGAGTTGCACTCAGTCCACAGACTTCTAGCATTTTTTTGGGATGCACAATTTCCACTCAGCTCTCTAAGAAAATGTTTCTCCCTTTGATTAACTTTGGGACTTTGTTGCATTTGTTCCCCCTTCCATCTACAAAGAGCTTCCTGTTATTTATATTCTGTATGATCACATTTGATTTGCTGGGCCTCCTTCCCTTTTCCTGTCCTCTCATCCATCTGAGAGTCCTAGGCTGTGCTAAAGGAAGACACACTTTCCTTCTTTTTCCAAAGATGTTGACCTGACCAAGACTCTAGGAACTAGGACAAGGTAAACAAGACTTTTTCCTCCCTGAAGTAACATACTTTCTGAGGAACATAATCTAACATAAAACTATTCCACAGACAAATAAAAGAAGTCTCATAGACTAGAATTCACTCAGTAAGACATTCCATATATCCATATCAAAACAGTACATACCTACATGTGCATGTAAATATTTTGTTGGGACAGTATGCATACAAGAAAATAAATAAATAAATAAATAGATAAATAATGTATTATTTTCAATAAGAGTAATTAAACAAGTGAAATTTCACAAAAGTATGCTATAGAGTCTTCATGGGCATTTTTTTGCCATCTATTTGACTTTGCATATCTAGACTGGATTTCTCAGTTGGAAAATTCTATTCAACATCATCTTTTTTCCACTTTCACACCCAAAAGAAAAAAGGACAGGTTGGGTTATGCTGGAGATTTAAAAATGAGGTTTTCTGGTGAAAAGAAAACTCGCACTGAATATTGCTTGTCTGTAGAGGTTAACCGCACAAACCTAAAAAAACTTGCAAATTGCTACAATAAAGTCCTAGACCTGTTGCAATTATCTGTGTAACTATGGCTTTCATAGGTTCACCAGGGTGCAAGTAAAATAGTTTACATGTTCAGCACAAAGATAATTGCCTAAAAGCAAAACAAGGTGACTTCAAACTGTTTGACAAGTGTTGCTAACATTATGTCAGTTGGTTCTACTTATTTATTCCTTTATGTTTCCATCTACACTGGAAACTACTGGAAAATACTATGATCTTACGTGATGTGAGACCACAACAGCAAAACTGTTATGTCTTACTTGTTCCATCCTGTCATTTGACCACTTAGAGCATCAGTTTTGTAGTTTCCACATTGTTTTAACCATTTGTGAAACTCCGAAATTAATTTTAAATGCTACAATGAATTGGAATCTAAAGACTAGGTCTCAAAGAACACTTTTTGACAGTTACCTTCAGGCTGTAAAATTGCCATGCAACCAAAGTCTTGAGTTTTTGAGAAAGTTGTGTGATTTCTACATACATTTGCAATTTGATGTAATGCATATATACAGAAATGATAGGCTGACCTGGAAAGGTCAGGGGAGAGTGGAAGGTAAAAAGGGAGTAATAAAGGTCTGTAATAAAACCCAAAATTACTAAAAATGGCATAAAATACTTTTTTTTTTAAAGCTGCAAGATCATAGTCCAACCAAATCTATGGGAAATAAAGATCATTTGTACTGCTCTCAAACCATAATTCCTTTCTGAAAATACACTATTTTATCTATATTTTTCACCTATAGTCAGCACATACTATACAGATTTACCTGCACAAACACCCATTTAATGTAGCTCATTACTCTTTGCATTTAGAAATCTTCACTGTAGAACATTCTATGAACTATGCTCAGAAAACACCAAGACTGCACATTTTAGAAGATCCATTTTCTAGTAAGTGTCATTAATTCTTCATGATTAAAATAAAATTGAGTAGTACTGTACAGTCAGAAGTGTTTAGATGCCAAACAGAGCATGCAAGCACACACCATCCTAAATTAGAGGTCATTATACCTTTTTCTTAACCTAATTCAGCAATTTATGCACTTAATAAAGAGTCTGAATGGCTCTTATTTTTATATACTACCATATCTACAATAAATAAATTAAATGAAAAAAGCCTAAAAATTGTTTTGGACTACAAACTATTGTTTTTCTTCCATTTCATAGCGATGTAAAGATAAATCATAATTTCATCTTGAATAATAATAACCTGCTTTAATCTAAACTGCTAATAAAACAAGAGAGGTATGTAAAAAGGCTACTCTAGAGGGTATGCTGACTTCGTAACAGGTGGAGGCGTTCACATGTCAAATCAATTTCAGTCAAAGTGTGATATTAATGTCTGTTTATGAGAAGAACGGATAAATCACACGTGGTGAAAGGACTCCAAAAGAACGAAGTATTGAAGAACTTTGAAGCAACTCCTTAATAAAATAAATCAATTATTTACAGAGGATCTTACTAATAGATCTGTTTCTCTGAATTAAAATCTTCAGCTGTTGCTTAATATTTCCCCTGGAACTTACTCCAATAACAACTCCCAGTACAAATTGTGTTTTCCATAGTATTTGGGATTAAAATTTAATTGTCTGTTTGAAACCAAGTGACATTCGGACTTATGTCCATTTGGCACTTAGTAATCAACAAAGTGACATTTAAGAAATTAAATTAATATTACAATAAAGGCACAAATGATGCAGAAACTAATAACCCAACCCTGACTACTTCTCTTTTAACTTAAAAGATGGAAAAATGCACACGAACAAGAAATTCCTGATTTTTTTACATCTCAACAAGAGCTAAAATGAATCCACTATATAAAAATACCATGAACTGGATTGTATTAAATTCCAGTACAGCATTTATATGACACCAGTTTTACACAATAAGCTTACACACTGTATTGGGAATTAGCAGTGGTGGGGGAGTTTTGCAGTGACCTAGACAATAATCAGGCCTCCAACTATCCAGATGACATCCAGTGCAGGTCAAGGTTTAATGCACAACACACACACAAATATCCATCACTGTGAAAATACAGAATTTCATAATAAAGTTTCACAAAGTAATAATTTCAAAAATTTAAGAAACTAAACAACAGGTATTAATTAATCTAGGTATTTATATAATATCACACATGTAGACTTATAATTGAATAAACAATATCTAAAAAAATACTGCATGTTTTCACCGGAAAATACCAAAAAGAAACAGCACAGACTTGGAAATACATACAGAAAGAAGAGTTCTCTCTCTTCCAACTGTGACCTTGCTATGTGAGTGTTTTCTTCCAAGGTTATTCTTAGGTCAGCCACTCTGCCTAAAGCTCTACCTCTAAAAAAATGTAGGAATAAGAGTACTCTTGAGCACTGGATCCTCAACCATCCATACTGCATAAGCTCTAGCTTGATTCCTGATGTTGCCTGCCAGCACTTTGAGACCTACTTGGTCATGATTCAAGGGCCAGCAAGCACCAGGGACCATTCCCAATAGACTGGATGGACAAGACTGCATCAAGTATTCATCCCTGTATTCTACAAAGTCCTCCAGCACCACTCTACAGGCTTTATATCTTCAGATATACCTCACCACATCTCAAAGTGATCCATATATGCTCTCAGTTTCTTGCTATGAAAACGTGAGTCATGGCCTGCAATGCAGCATACAAATCACTAACACATCGAAATAACATCCTCTTGCCCTGTCCCAAGACATGTACATGCATATATATATATATAAATCTTATTAAATTAAATGATATACAGGCTATTTTTGTCATCAAATAGAAGTGGAAAAACACAAAACAAAAATGTTATGTTGCTAAGTTAATAGGTACAGAAATGACTTACATTACAGGTACAAAACTAAAAGATCAAAATATTAAGTATAACTCTGCCAGAAAATATTTGTGTTCAAATACAAATATGAATGATACTAATCAGACTAATTGCTAAGACAATACAATAAAAAGGGAATCTGTTTTATAAGCCTATTAGTCCTCTCAAAGCACTACTGGTATTTTAAGTATTGATCTATTTACAAATAATCAACACAACAAAATCACAAATAACTCAACACTGCATAGAAAAATATTTTGAAATTCATGTCTACCAACAATATTGTATTTCTACTTTTATTTGAAAATTATTTATCAAACTTTTAAAAGAATGTTAAAACCATTCTTTAAAGTTGGAGACAGAAGGTTTTCATAGAAGCTGGGCATATTTTTATGAAAAAGTGAAGAAAAAAAAAATTTTACCTGTGAATAAAATTTGGATGGACTTCAAGCTTGCAGATGGTGACTACGCATAGATTTATATATGCAAATATAAAAAATATTTGTACATATAGGTACATACATGAATATTTGTGTTTATATTCGTTTTATTAAATAATGCAACTACTAGACATTGTTAAACTATCTACTTTGTCATTATTTGCTTACAATTAACTGAAAACATATAATTTATTGAAGGAAAACTGTTTCTTGAGGTGCAATAACCAAGTAAGCCATCTTAATCAGGGCCTCACACTGTGATGCTCAGAAGTTCACAGGAAGTTTATTACTAGAAATGCATGCCTTTTTAAAAAATATTATAATTATTCTTTATTTATGAAGAGCTTAGTTAGTGTGTTCCATGTGCATTGTTTTAAAATTAGGCAAACTTTCAATAATTTTTTTTTTCTAAATGTTACATTTAGAAAGGATTATCAATTAAAGTCAAAAGCTCTAGGCTCATAAATCAAGCCATGCTAAGGGACATGCAGAAGTACTCATTCAGGTGTACCATTGTCCTCAGATTACTGTAGTTTAATCCTTCTCAGAGGGTTTGTATTCTTCTCCTTTCAAAAAAAGATTAAGTTGCAGTTATGAAGGGTCATAATGTAACTGAAGGACAGCTCTTACATAGGGATTTATGGTAGATTACGCAGTTAAATCTGCAGTTTAAATTTATTGTACTTTGCTAATTTTAACTTTCCTGAACATCTCCCTGCAGACATAACTTAACAGACATCTTAAACAACAAGGCATAAAATAAAGGGAACTCCTATTCCCAGGGTTTTATAATTGGCTTTGACAAAAAGAACCCCACTAGTTTTGATAGCTGGGTGTATATCAAGAATCAGAATATGTTCTTTATATATTATAACAATAGATACAAGTTAAACTAAATTATTTTAAAGTTTTATACAAAACGTACAGAATTAGTTTTGTAGTATGCAATGTTTTCTAATACACATACAAGTTCCATCAAACTTTCAACTGAGCTGTATCTGTTAAGAAGCCAAGACCTGGGTTTATCTTTCAAAGCCTAGATTCAACTCTGGTTTTTCTGTGGAAGTAACACAGTACAGAGAAACACCAGCCAGAAGTAAAAAAACCTGATCCACCAAAGAAAACTGCCCAAAAGATCAGTTAGTACTGACACTTAATTACAACATACAACTTACTAGAAACTTATTAGAAAATGCCAGTTTTATTTTAAAAATTTGTTGCTGCCTAGTCTTTAAGAAAAATCACCAAATGTTAATATTGCTTTTAAAAAATACAGCCATGGTAAACCTTTAATTAAAACTTAGAATCTGGAAACATTTGTGTTAAAGTAAAACATACTGAATTATTAACCTGTATGGAAAGCTATATACCATTTTACGTTTCTAAAATGCAATAAAAATGTCTGAGCTGCCTTCTGCACAGAATGTGTTTAATTATGTTGTAAAAATACTTCCCAAAGAAGCTTGACTAAAAGAATAATCTTCACCACTTGATCTAAAACATAATAATTCTCTTATTCAGACACATGTTATTGTTTCAATGTATAATATTTTTATGCAAAGAGGCAAAGATTGTAAGTTTTCACATGTTGACTTAATAGCTGAAAAGTTGTGAATGCATATATGCCTCATCAGTCAGACAACTGCAATCTGGAGGGAAAGGGAGAAGGAAGCTTCCCAGACACAGTCATGTCATATAGAAGAACACGTGCTATATACTGGCTGTACCTAACCAAATTTTAAATCACAACAGTGTTTTGATTTTCAAAGGTTTTTTTACTTTTTAAATTTTGAAGTTTAAGTAATGGAGCATTATTAATAAAGATATTCCTCAGCGAAATCAGAAAATTAAAATGTACACAGCTATCAGGTCTCTATACCACACTATTTTTCACATACAAGTTCTTTTCCAGCATATCAAAAATCTCCATTATTAGCAGAGAACAATGCATTACATTACATAAAAGGTTATAGAGAAAGAATATTGCTTAAACATTATAACTGAACAGCTATATGTTAGTCTGTAAACTGACTGAGATAAATAACAGACATTCATTGTATGTCTGCGGAGCACAACTGAGCATAACGACATCAAGGCCTGGCTGAAGACTCTGAAACATGCTCTTATAAAACAAAAACAGGACATTAGAAGCACAGATATGCAATTTATACAAAAAGGCATAAACATTTACTTAATAAATTTGTACTCAATCTGGACTTTTTGGTTTTGTTATTTTGTTAAGTTTAGAAGGGAAAAGAAGAATTTTGTAGTGTTACATCATAAATCTCCTTTTTATACTCTTCACTAAGTCTTTGTTGTTTGCAATTGTTTAATAAAGAACAGTGGCATTGAGGAAAATTTGATCTCAACGGCTACAGCCTGCTAATATATAAATATGTAATGTACTCAACTAATTAAAGCATATCACCATGACGTTATGTTCCTCAAGTCCATGTGTATTTTCTAGATGGAAAGTGGGTTCTGTCTGCCAACCCAGCTATTATACAAGACTCAGGCAAGGATATTCCTCACTCTTAAAAATTACTTTTGAAATGTTGTGGTAGTTATCAGTAACAGCATGCCTCTTTTCACTCTATTAGTAATCTATTGATGATACTATTTATTCCTTGAAAGAAAATTCAAGGATGTTGAAACTTAGAAATGCGTGCTGCAGGCTTACCCAAACAATATACTCTAAAAAAGGCCAGATAACAATACAGGAAAGCTTCCTTATCTGAAAATGACCAATAACATGTTGTGCTGAAAATTAAGTGACTGACATTTGCCCATTCACAAAACTAACCTACACTGTATGGCACTACAAACAGATTAATTCGTACAATACTATGGTGAAAGTCTCTGAAAGTTCTCTACAGAGCCAAATAGCTTCAATGTATGAAAATATTAAAATATGAAATATATTTATTGTCTGTCCCCCAAAAGCATGCACTTGAATAATTTACCTGAATTATAATACATAGGAACAAAATATAAAAAGAAAACTTAATATACATTAAATAGATGAAAGAAAGAGAAAAGTTCAGAGTAAAATGGGAAGCTCACAGTTTTCCTTGAATGACTAATGAGTTTTCTTTCCAAGCATTACACTGTACATAATGATTTCCCTGAATGCATGTCTAATTGTGAGAGTCCTAAAAAAAGCCTAATTCCATTAATTTATTTCAGCACAGGTTTTATCAAATCTCCAAGCAGTAACAAAGTTTTTTATCAATATTGGTAGTGCAATTACATTTATAAGCTAGCTTTTTGTTTGTAAAAAACTGCACTGATTTAAAGCTTACTAACTACTATAGCTGGATGCAAAAAGACAACTGACATTTATCTGAGCAACTGAAACATGTTTTTGAAAGGATTTTTCTACTAGTCTCAGGAGGAAAGAAGTATCTTCTTCCAAACAGCATCACAATGAAAAGCTTAAAGCTTTACTGCTCAGTTGAGCATCAATACAAATTAAGGTTGTAAATTTGACATTTTCAGCTGTTTGCAGGGCTGATATGCTTCCTGACATCTCTAAGAGTTAATAACTTCAAATTATACAAAAAACTTGGGATTATATCACCGAGTCACCAGATTTCTTTTATAGCACTGTTAAGAACTAAAGGATAGGCTAGTGAAATAACTTCATTAGTTTATGTAACTATGTAAAGGGAGGAATAAAAAGGGAGTTCTAAACAAGCTACAAAACAGATGTTACAGGGTTACCAAGAAGTCTAGAAGTCAAAAGATTAAATACTTTTATCAGACTGACAGGTTTACAGGCTTGAATGGGAGAAAAATCTAAAGTTTAATAAAATTCTAACATGTTCATGCCTATAAGTTCAAACTGACTGTCATCTGCTCCTATGTCAGTGTGGTGGGAACACAAGCAGGGAAACAGCCAGCTATATGATCCACCTTGGACCTTAATAGTCATAAAGCACCTATTTTCAGATGTGGCAAACCCATAACATGAGTGGAGCAAGCCAAACTCAGGCAAATTATTCACCTTATCATTCCTTTTTTTGGCTGTTACTCTAGGCCTTATCAGGAAGGTGTTTAGGGCCAACTTCTTGACCTGACATCACTGTTTGATATAGTTATAAGTCATAATGTCATATTACCATATTACATAGGCCTGACCTGGATATGCATGGCAACTACTATGTCTATCTCATCCATGTAACAGGTAAATGTATGCTTTGCCCTATATCAAGAATCGGCATAAACCAAATCTTTCTCGATTCAAATCTGCCTAAATGCTACACTAGGTCACAAGTTGCTTGGCAAGTCTGGGCATGAGTAGTCTTCACTTGTAGTTGAAACACAGTCAAAATGCAGTCCAAGAGGAAAGCTATTAAAAAAAAAAAAAGTGCATGATTTAAGAATGACTTTAAGATTGAAAAAAATCGTTACCTATTGTATCTTTAAAAAGTCCCTGCTTCAACCAATGATCAGCAATAGATTGTAAGAAAACTTTCCTTGTAAAAATATAGTCTTAGTATGTTGTTGGTATTACAAGATTAACCTGTGACCTCAAATGGTGGTGTTGTGATATTGTTTTCACCCTTACGATTGCACTTCATGCACACTATCTCTATTTAAGTGTATGTGTTATGTTGTTCTTTACATATACAGAAATATAAAAAATAACAGGTTTTAGAGTCATTGCACGGCAGAACTGGAATTTAAGTTAGAACTCCAAAAATTTCCTTTAAAACAAAAACTAAACCAAATCAATCAGAGTGCTCAGAAGATACCAGACCCTGTTCTAATGCATATTTAAAACTTATTCAGACTGAAGCAACTTCAACAAGAGAGATTAGCAATAAGCTTCAACAAAATTACCATTCAGCATGGTTATATTACTCTTCTGGGAGGTGACATGATTTCAGATATGCCATTTGTATGGAGAAAGACACTGAAATCTTTCATAATCTTACTAAATAACCATGTAAAAGAAAAAAAAAGACGACATAACTGGAACTTACAGTACAGTCTTTTAATTTCTTTACTTTCTAAACATGCCTATTCACTGAAATTCTGAAAACTGTTTTAATGTCACCTTAAATCTGTTATTTTTTACTCTGGACAAATTTCCTTCTAATTTTTTTGGTTCAGTTACAAACCTTGAAAATTTTATATTTAACACAGTCCTTTCTACACAAGTAACTACATACACAAGTATTTGCTGAGAAATGTTAGAGTTTTTATAACAAAATCTCAGCTGTGAAATACATAGTGTCACTAATTTCTCTATGACTATGGCAGATTCAGTAAGGAATGGATTCAGTAAGGAAAACTGGCAAAGATTATAATAGAAAGAGGATTTCAGTATAGGTCTTTTGATACACTTAGGTATTACAATATCTCTCTTTCTTCAAGGACAGAACAATTTAAATTTCTAGCCTTTTCACAGAAGCTGTAGATGCTTTCAGAGAATTCTTTCAGAAACGTATTGAACCATTCTGTTAAGGTGTCTGGTGACCCGTAACAAAGAATGAAGGACTTTCAGATACAGTCTATTGAACAGCTTTTTAAGAATAGCAACCTTAGGTGCAGATTATTCTTCAGCATTTTAAATTTTTTAATAATTTTTTTTAGAAACTTTCTGGTTTAGCAATAATAATATGGACTGCATTGTACAGTCCAAGAAGTCTGACTAATTAGGCAGACCATAGAACTTTTCTTAAAGTAAATATAAATTTTGAATAAATTTTGAAAAAAAAAAGAAAAATTTGAGACACTTGAAAGTTTGAAATTTGAGTAGTAAGAATGTAGATAGCACTACATATTTCTGACATTAATATGTTTCTAAAGGTGAGACAAAGAGGCATAAGAATACAGAAAGAATTGTTCCTCCCTTAATCCCTCAGGCAAACTGTAAACAAGATTAAATTTACTACTCATCTACAAAATCTGTGATGCGTATCAGTTTACAGGCATCATTTTACACCATTTTTAGATGGACATGATAAAGTAAGAAAGGTGAATTGCGTCATCAAAATGCTTCTTTACTTCATAACTAAAGTGAGACAAAGCTCAGGCAAAGCAATAATTTTTTGTAATCTGCAATTAGTCTATAATATTTTGTAAGTATTAATATAAACATTTATTTTACTGTAATAGATACAAAGTCAAGATTCAGTTGGTCAATTGTAAAATATTGCCCAAGAGGCTGAGGAGTTATGGTTTAATCCTGAGCAAAACTCAGACTTCTCCATAAAAAAGATTCAACTCATTATGCCTTTTACTTTGTCTCTATAGACCATGAATAAGCCATCAAAGCTTGCAGTTTGCTTTCTTTTTAGCTAACTGCAATCAAAGACAGTCTTTGAGATCACGTCGCAATCCATTAACTTTCTCGCCATTAAAATAAGATTCTATTTTTGGACAGGATCTTTGACTGTTAAACAAAAGGGAAGCAGAATCATTGAGGTATTTTGTGACAGGATAGAGGTTTAGGATTTTACCCTTGGCCTAAAGGAGGAGATATGTTGAGAGCATAGATAGATAAAAGTTTGTCAACAGTAAAAGAAGATGACAAAATTCTAATAAAACTAATCAGAGCATTGAGATAAAACAGAGAAAAAAGTTATAATTCATGTTCATATCAAGACATTATTATTACATTTCTGAGACTGTAAACATTTCACATTTTACAATTCTGGAATTAAGCTCCAACACAACAGAAACATAGAATGACTCACGACTAGTTGTAAAATAAGAGTGGAAGCCAGAATCGTACCATCAAATGATAACAATATACTTCATAACAGTGATGATGCAAAAATCACAGTATATACTTCAGGTGTTTTTAGGAAGTCACTAGAAGGATGAAGTTGAACTCCAAATAAGATAGCTTTGATAAGTTAGACAAACAAAGAAATGAAAACAGACGCCTTTAGATTAGAAAAATCAGAAAGAGAAATGATAAGAGAAAAATAGCTCAGCAAATAGATTTAAATTTTTGAACTTTTTCATAGAGGTACAATGAGGTAAAGTTCATAATATTGGATTGAGGAAAAAAAACTGTAAAGTGCCAGATACATAACTTGTGCCAATACTCTCTTTCCACTATATACTCACTATTTCCACTTTATGTAATTCATGAATGGATTCTCTAAAGATACACTGTCTTAATAAACACAGTCCCTAGAAAAGACACAACTGAAAAATATGAAACTGAAAGATAGGACAAGAAGGGGTGGGATTAATTTAAATAAAGAATATGTCATTGCCCTCAGGCAACACAACATACCTGAGCTGTGTAACTGTATAGGTTGAATGCGTTGCACAGTGTCTTAAGATACCTTAACATCTTAGTCATAGTAATGCTATGGACCTGCATCTGCTTTTCTTTTTTTTTTTTACTCACAGCTCTGTAACATCTCACTGAAGTAATTGTGATAGTGTTTCAAGAGCCTCTGTGATGGTACTTTTTCCTTGTTGTTCTCATATTGTTATTCTCATGGCCACAGACCTGCAAATCCCAGTAGTGTTGCTATGGAGGATTCTCATGGGAAGTGATTGCCACCATCATGAGAATCACCCCTTCTTTCTCTCCCTCTCCTTACTTCTTGTTTTGTAGATTTTGGTTTGTATTAAAGAAAAACAAAAAACGGTACATAAAAAGTAAATAGTAATTTAAGTATTCATTAAATATTATCCAACAGTACATGCACACAGAAACTTAACAATGTATGAATGTACAACACTTGACCTAGTTAGCATACTCCAATCAGCACTGTGAGTGGGATTAACCAATGGTGAGTTTGAGTGAGTCCCAAAGAAAAGAATATAGTACTAAGGAAAAATCAATGGTGAAAATATAATCCTAATCACTGTCATCATCACCACCTGTTTCTACAGAGAGACAACCTGCAGAAGGATACTAGTGTGGAGAACCAACACTGATTTTCCTGGCTGACTACTGGGAAGCATTTTCCCTTCTTGTTCCTTTCAACAATAACGTTCACAGTATGCCATCAGACACAGACACCACTTATAAAATCCTGCACAGGCAAGCCTGTCAATGTCCTTAGTGCAATAAATGTACAGTTTACTAAACTTAAAGATAACATCTACATAACTGTTCACTCTTTATTTTGGCTATTTTGGTGTTGAAACAGTAAGGTAACTACAAGTGAAATGAAACACTTAGGGTGCTTCCTTTTACACAAAATGTTTAGGGAGAACTCCCACTCTTCAAGTTACTTTCAGTTACTGAACAGTGAAAAGTCTCTCAATGTTGTGAAGCATATTCTGTATAAATGTAATTTTGACAAAATTACTATCAAATAATTGTCATCATATGTGCCCATAAGAAACTATTGAAAATAGTATCAAACTGTTTTTGTCTTTATCCTTAAGGTGAACTAATTAGCATGGAAATTAACCAAAAGTGATACTATATATTAATAAGCAAGAGCTCTTTCTGGCCGCAGGTCTATGCAACCTATTAAAATGGAAAATTACAATACATGCATGCTCACTAACAGATAACAGGTATTTTTTACTAGAATGAATCAACTTGGAAATGTATCAAATTGAAGATCACAGTCAAGAGAAAATAAAGATGCTTATGTTGCCAAAGTTCTCATCTCTTTGAGACAGAAGCAACACAAATGAAGTTAAGAGTAATTTACATAACTTTTTGGGGGTTAAATTTCCACAATCATACACAAGCTATCTGTTCTGTTGGTTTTGTTACATACTAATTTTGACTTAGGACTGTGAAGATTCCTGATGAGTCATAAAAACTAGTTCTGTAACTACCCCAATAAAGTCTGAGAAAACTAACTGTAATTTTCAAATAGTATCCAATATAAGGAATTACACAGGTTAGCATAATGTAACATTTGAAAATTTTCAAATATGAAAGAAATTTCTATTTTGCATTGACCTTCAAGCAAAAAGCATTAGAACAATAACTTTCATTTTTACTTCAGATTCTTCTTAGTTATTTTCTGGGTATTTGCAAACCCATATCTTCATTAATTAACAATAGAGACAGTATCAAAACCCAATTTTGGTGAAAGGACTAAATGCCTATTTGAAATAAATTTGTTGGGATGTAATGAAGGAAGTTACAACATGAGTTTAAAATTTAGTTCATACCTTGATAAACAGCTTTGAATCCTGGTGAGCCAATGCTGTCATCAGATTGTAAATGAAGCCACATCTGGTTGCTCATGCTCACAATAAGATCAGGAACACTAGATCCAGTGAGTCTATATGTAGGATAAAGTGCAAAGTCATTTGCAGAGGCATAAATTACTACTACTACTAAAAACCACAACCTTTTAAAGTATTAATATAATTTTAGGTCTGTTTTCAATATATTAACCAAGTGTTCTGATAAGGTGTTTTTTGATAAAATTAACTATTCTATATGGATTAGAAAAATGTGAAGTCTTAGGGGAAAAAAAACACATTTTGAATGACTGCATTCAATTTAACAGTGGTTAAATGGTTTTAATAAAGCTGTTCCTACCTAAAGCTTTCATTAAGCAATTAAGCTAGTAGAGATGTGAGGGAATGTATGACTTAAATAATTTTCCCTTGTTTAGATTAGTATTGCTTTTTTGTCGTGCTTTTTGAAAGTGAAGGATGTTGGTTTACATGCCTTCACACAACATGTTCAGAAGAACTTACTAGAAACTCATCTACTCTTATTGAAATAACTCAAAATGATCCCTTAAATTTAAGGGGAAACTGCTCTTTCTCATACAGTAATTTGTGATAACTGTATATAGATTTGTACATTTCAATACAACACATATAAGGCAACCTGGTGAGTCCTACAATAAAACGTTACTAAGATACTAATTCTAGTATCTTAATGCAAAAAGATGTGTGTCAAAAAAATGAGAAAGAAAAAAAACGTATTTGCCAATTCTTAATGGTAAAAAATGACTACCACATGATCAGGTTTCAGTACAGCATCTCAACAACTGTTCAGATCTTCGCGATAGCTCTATAGTCTTTCAAAAGGTAGTGGGAAAAGTTGCACACAAAAATTGGCTGCGAAGTATCTCTATCTATCTAAGCTGGTATCATATAAGAAAACAAGAAACATCACTAGCAGAGGATATCTCTCTCGAACTCCCCATAGAGCTGCATGTATCTGAAGCTTTGGGGATCAAAGCTACAGGTACTTCAGTAACTGTAGTTGATGTAAGCATATAGTAATGACTTTATCTCTTTTGTTTATGTGGACTCTAATTTAACCAAATGGTTCACATACTGGATTCTCTTTCTTCCAACTCTCAGCCTTGACTATGACAAGCAAATACGTGTGATATAAGTAAAACAAATACTGTGCCCAACTCAGACAATTATGTCCCATAATCAGAATTTCTCAAGAAATAAGCTATAAAGAAGACAGAAACCAGTGCTTGGATTCTTCCACAAACACATTATTGAAATATAATCAACTGGATGTTAATACTATTGCAGCTTAAATGCAAAAACATAATAAAAGGAGAGGCTGAACAGAAACAAGGTGAGAACTGAAGCTGTAGGAATCCTCTCTGTCTTGCATCTGAAATTTCATCCATCAAGGTTATGAACAAGAAACTGTACATTCCATATCTAAAATATTTTGTTTTCTTATTCTGATATATTGAAAATAAAATTATAAAAAAATTCCCATCTGAGTAGAAAGGACTAGGGTCTTTCTAATCTCACTACTCCCTGTGTGCCTAGAATGACTGCTGTAATGGCTGAGTGTGCTCTCATATGGTCTAGAAGATTTTTGGTTATGACCTAGCAGTAACAAGTGAAGAAAAGGAGGTGGAAAAAATTAAACCTATTCTAGCTTGGCATAAGCAAACTCACAAACGACTTAGCTTGGATAACTAAGGAAGCTGATAAGACACAATGACATGTAGCTAAGTTGTTCATTTTGACCTGTGTTAATAGTAAGAATGAAAATAAAGTAGCCGCTTAGACTGAAAATTTGAGTTGCTTGCCAAACTAGTTAGGAACTTTAAAGGATCAAAATGATGCTATGTTATAGCCAGAATAATTAATATACTCTTGCTGATGAAACAATAATTGTTGATAAAGGTGTGACATTCATTGAAATGAATAATATAGGTAGCACACAAAAGAAAGATAAGTCAGCAGATAGTGCATTACATAAACAAAAGTAGTTTAGGAGATGCCTGCAGAAATAGATATATAAAGAAAGATGAAGAGTATATATACCTTTTGGGGATCACCTTCTCACCTATCTTTCAATTTAAAACACTTAACCAAAATAGCAGGCAATAAATGTTAAGCCATGCTCTGCACTTTGTTATAAGCAAGAGTGTGAGGGTTTTTAGCAACGAAAAATATTCTCTGATGTGTCTTGACAATAGTGGAGATCTATTGGAAGACAACTGTAAGCCTGTGGTTTTCCTACTATTCAGATGTGTAAACCTACTGCCTAACCATGTAATAAGTGTTTAAATGGCTCTGTTTGTACACAGTAAACTGATTAATGTATGAGACCTACATAAAAAATTTATGAACACACATAAGATGAAGTTTAAAATTCTAAGTCTTTATGAGTAGTATGGGATACTTTTACTGTATACAAATTTCTGTGTTAAGTGTGCAAATAAAACAAAAATAAGATTTTTAAAAAGCAAATAAAATCCACAACAAAATAAAGTATAATCACATCACACAGCTAGAGATTTTTCATCATAAAAATAATCCAGTAGATGTGTTTAGTATTTTAAAAAAAAACTTATTTCCCAGTGAAACGATAACTATACATTCACACGAGCCATCCATCTGACCCTTACTTTTCTCCCTAATGTAACTTTGAGTGACTAATTAATATTAAACAAATTTGTTAGAGGAAGGAGATAATAAAGACACCTACATTCCCACAGAGAGATAAAAGACAGATCCAAATTAAGGAAGTCATCTTTCAACTTAATGTCACTTCCTTTCAAACTGCCAACGGCCTATCCATAGACAATAGACATGAACCAGACAAAATACATGCCATTGCTTGCTCAGGGTCACATCTAGGGGATATGGGAAGAGAGACAAGACTCTTGGAAGGGAAAGGGAAGGTAAAGAGAAAGAAAAGGAGAAAAAAACCAAACAAAACCCAAAGAGAAAAAAAAAAAAGGCAAAGAAGTAGAAATCAATAAATAAAAGAATAGGTGTTTTTTGTTGTGGTGTTTTTTGGGGGGTTTTTGCATTTTGGTTTGGTCTTTTGGTCTTTTTTTTTTTTTAATTAGGGATTTCCTGAGAATACCTCTGTTTATAGAATTATGTTCTTCAACTAGGAGGATAGCAGACAGGGTAGATCAGATGTTTAGGGAATGGAGGTGTGTCTAACAGTGCGTGCTGCTGCTGAGTCAGAGTTTGTTCCAGCCTGTAATACTCTTAAGATCAGATTGTTTGCAAGTTCAGGAACAGATATTTGGAGACCAGCCATTCAGACAGATTGGCTGGTGTTAAACTCATTTCACATGGAGATGCACAATCCTAGGTTATCTGCATATGAAAGAAATCTTTAAGTAATTGATGCAAGTAATGAAGTAACAGAAGTCAAACTCAAGCCAAGTTTTTCAGTACTCTGAACAGACTCACAGGTCAGAAAAAACAACTGTGAGAGAAAGAAACTTTTTGTATCAGTTTGCTCTCTGATCTTAGTTATCCAAGTGAAAACAGTGCCAGGCTTTTAAGAATTGTTTCCAGGAACAGAAATGCTGTTTGCTTCTGTATAAATTAGGACACATAAACAGCACAAAATGGTCTTAATAAATACTTGAATTCAAAATGCTGATGGCACGAGCATGGCACCAAACTATGAGTGTATGTAAGCAGCACTGTCACAAAAATAATACATTACTATTAAAAAAATATAGACAATATGTGATTAAAGAGATGTTGAATTCTTAAAAAAAATTGCTATTTTAAAGAAATAAACAAGTATAAAAAATCTTCTGTTAGTTGTGATGAGTGGAGAATGAGAAGCCAGACTTTTATATGAAAGAGGCTGAGGTTTGGATTTCAGGCTTGAGATGTAATTTCCAGGGGCCTGAAATAAATTTTTAAAATATGTAACAACTATGTTTTAATTATGCTTTTATCCCCCCTTTCTACTTCATAAAAGAAAAACACCATTGGGCACTTTTCATCCATGTATACTTATTCAAATACGTCTGCTACAATTTCTATTTAATACAAATATTAACTACCCAATGATCTTTAATGTGAAAGAAAAGCAATCCTTTAAATTAAGGCTATTCCACACAAATGTGAAAAAGCTTTGAGCCCTTTCTGCATTTTCTTTTATTTTTCCTGTTGCTTGCATAATATTTTGAATAAATGTGTTTTGGAGGCATTAGGACAATAAAGTAAGCTGAACGAAGCTCAGCATCCAAAAGTCAATAAACCTGCCTTTGTGACATTAAACTACCACATAAAACAAAAATTTATTTTAAAATTCAATCCTAAACCCTTCTTGATTTTCCAATATGTGAATATATTTTCCTTCTTTGAGGTAAATCCTTTTCCGTTGCTTGTGCAGGTTTTTTTTTTTTCTCATTTTAAAGAAATAGCTTTACAGTTTTATTCCATCCTTCAAAGATGGCAAGTCACTATGCTATTTGCGTGCTTAATTGCAGACATATCACAAACTAAAGTTCTGAAGATTTGACTGTTACAGCTGTAATAAGCAGTAAGCATGACCAAAAATCCTTCATTTAAGTTGGCTTTCTGTTTTTCTTTTAATACTACTAATGTCAACTACCTGGTTAATTATGGGAGAAAGACTCCAACACAGTATTAAAAACAAACCAACCAAACCAAAAAAACACCACCTACTTCATCTCCTAAATTTTACACTTCTAAAAAATTCAGAAGGCAGAAATTTTTAAGTAATGTGAAATAAAATAATTTACTAGGAGGCTAGATTCACTAATATTTGAGATATATAAAAAGGCAGCTTGTTGGTTTTTTCTTTTGTTTTGTTTTTTCTTTTGTTTTGGATTTTTTTGACCAGTTATGAAAGGGTAGGTTGTTTTCAAAGCCCCCAGTAAATTTCCAAACTGTGCGTGAATAGACGAAAAGGATAAGGGTTTACTAAAAAAGCATTTCTCTGTCACAGACGGTTGTCTGTGTATTGAAATAGCTGACATAAGCAGCTGGGTTTGAAACACTGATTTGTGATTTCTTCTTTGTATCAGGGAAAGAAAAATACAAGTTTTCTACACAAGAAAAGTTAAAAGATTCATGCTTTAGGGGAATAATTTCAAAAAAGGAAATTAAGTTTTAATGTAAGTCCTGCACAAAAAATATAAATCATACCATATGAAGGCAAAGCAGACATTCTAAAGCAAATTGTTAGTTTAACTTACAAGAATTTAAGAACACCAACCACGGCATTGCAGAAAATGTTCTAAATCATAATCTTCACCTCACACATGCTTATCACTAGTGAATTATTTTGTACACGTAGTCACTATCTTCTAGCCAAACTCTGTTAAACATGAGAAATTACTGCAGTCAAAACTTTATAGCCTAAGTATACTTAGATTAATTTTATCTATGTTGTATTGCTGTATTTCCAGAGCTCACCATCTCAGCATATATATCCCATAAAATAATATTGTTAAATTTAACAAGTGAGGCTTACAGATGAAGCAATTGTTAAAAAATGTAAAATCAATGGGCATATCCTTCTTTAATTAACTAAGCTGTTGATGATAAGATTTCCTAAAAGGTTTACTATAAATATTAAAATTAGACTGCTTCAATAAACTAAAACCCCATACATCTCTACTCAACTACACTGTCATAGAAATGCATTAACTTGATCTGAAGTATTTTTTTTCTTCACCAAAGTATGCTGTTAGTTGTACTACCTCAGTGCTATTTTACATGAACTTTAAAGGATTTTCCTAATTACTTTTCCAATTTCTTCCAAAAGTTAAATTTGAGCTGGATATTTTTTTTTCTCCTTTTTAAATGTCAGTATCCCTTCCTACTCCCACCTAGCTGTAGTGCTACAGATTTGAGGTTACACAGATAATCGCTAACGGTTGAGAGTTCGGACGCTATAGAAAGCTTATGAGAGGAGTGATCATTTATATATCATTCTCCTTGTCAACTCTCTCAATCTTCTTCCCATCAAGTAGTTAAAGGTCTTATGTTTACTGGCTTGCCATTAGCCAGTTTCTAATGTATGTTGGATGGGTGGCTTATAAATATCCTGGCATAATTGATCTCATTGTAGAGTCTGAGTACTAAATTTACAATGAAGCACACAGAAGTAGCTACTACCTTGGGGGCTCTAGCATCTGAGAGCTGGAAAATTTTACACGGGGCTGAGGCTTGTGTGTGCAGACATGACAATTTTATATGGAAAGGAAATGTTCAAATCACTTAGAAATCAGGTTTGTGTCTAGGAATGTATTTATTTTTCAATATTTCATTATAACTAAATTGTAAAAGCTATGAAGCTTTAGAATAAAATGCACGAGTTCCTACAGTGATATTTTGGTAGAATTTCTGCAGAGTACTGGCATTTAAGCTGCCAACACAGACTTGCTCAGCATAAGAAAAGCTGTGTAATTTTCTAAGAGAGCCTGAGAAATTATAAATTAAATCTAGCCAGAAAAGTCTTTGCCATAACCTGTGTCATTCCCTTGAGAAGAATAAAATCTACAAGGTGCTCATCAAACCTCATTAAATACAATAGAAGTTATTAAAAACAACTAACAGAAAATTTTGGTAAGAAAAATCACTTTGACATTTAGTTATGAGCTTTCTCATGATAATGGAGTCTACAAGTGGCCCTAGTGTTTTATGAGGAAGGTTACTATGCATCCACAAAAGACCTTTCCCAAAAGCAAGTGAAATGGAGCATATCTGTGATGCAGTTTAAATATAACATATTTTATAATGCTTGATACAATCCACTGTTTAATAACTGCAAAAAGAGTATCATAATAGAAATTCAGATTCATTATTAATTATTGTGGCACTGTAGTTTCATATTTGGGCTTTCCTGTATTTACACTGTATTTAAGTTATTGATCAATTACTTTCTTGAATGATTTTCAGGGTAATGCTAATGTGCAAAGTACTGTAACCCAAAAGGCAGATACATTTAATTGCATAGACCTTGTTTACATCAAGGATACAATTTACAGTAAAGATGGAACAGCCAACGCTGTACTGTAATCCTAAGGGGCTCTAGAGTAATAAGGATGAACCAGTCAGTATTTTAGTCAAAAATCATACTGAAGAAGCCGTAGCAGAAGTACTGCTTGTCTCTAGTGCTAGAAACACCAGTGATTCTGAAGTGTGTGTCTGCCACAGGTATCTTCAAAATATTATTAAAGTGAAAAATAGCCTAAGAAAGTGATGTGATTATGGGCTCCTGCCTTCTGAAGATACAAAAAAATAACAATTAATATGAGCTAAGATTAATTTAGATTTTTTAATTGTATTTTTTTAAGCAGTCATGGGAAATAAATGTTGACTATGTAGTCACAGGCTAAATCCCTTAAAATGGAAAGGTAAAAAAAGAACATCTGTCAATCACCTGACAAGCAACTTTAAAAAAGCAAACTTTGATATGTGGAGTACTCAGTGTAACAACCAGAATGAACAGTTCAGGGTACCAAATGTACTACGTTCAAAAACTGAACTTTGAAGGAGTTTTGGGATCCCTGTAAGCCAAAGTGTATCCCAGTACAAAATGGAAATATTGAAATCCATTGGTCAGTCACAAGCGGTTAAATTAATATCCCCACAAAGACTGCTGCAATATCTGATTGGTATGCAAAATACAAGAAAAAATAAACATGGGTGTTGAAATTCTTATTCCTAGTTGAAGTCTTTTCTTGTTAGCTTAAAGTCAAAGTTCTCAAAACAGGATTTTTTTTTTCTTATTTCCTTTTTTAGGTACTCTGAACATGGAATTCAATTTACTCTGTAGCAGCTAGTTGCTATAGCACACAAGAAACACACACATCACACAAATAATCCAATCATTTTCCAGTCTTAGCTTTTAAGACAAATTATACTATGTACTTTGATATCATAGTTCAGAAAGACACCATAAACAAATGGAGTCAAAGAAAGATACTGTCCTGAGACTTGTCCCTCCAAAAATATACTAATTAACTTAAAATAAATTCTGTGGGTGTTAAGTGCACTCATTTGTTATAATTATGTAAAATAAACATTTCAATAATTTATATGGATTAAAAAACTAAAAATATAATTTTATGATGTATTCTTTTTATCAAATGTGTTCAATACTGTCTTTATCCAGTAGTTTTCTGTGCAATGCCAAGTAACATTATTAAATAAATCTTCCTAGTTTCTCTTATTTAGTCATTGCTAATTTGTTTTCTATTCTCCGATCAGGATGCCTATGCTAATTTAACCCTCAAAAAGCTACAACTAAAATAGCTTGCGACCACAAGCTCCCATTATGAGGGAAGGAAAATGAGCATATACAACAAAAATGAGAGGTTAAGGGAGATGAGATTAATCAATCTGTGCAGGATTCCATTATTTCCATTAGCCCAGGCAGTAATGAGGATCTGTCTCTTAAGATTAGCTATCTAGTCGGTAATTTTCCTTTGAATTTATGTAAGTACCTACACTTTCTACATACTATATTATATTTTATATATTATATTTAATCCATGAAGCATGTTTAAATTTACTGAAGACTGGTCTATGTGCTTTCATCAAAATTTTGTTCACAAGTCCAATTTTAAGTACAAAAATTTTGAAATTAATCAGGGGTTATTTATTTTACACAAGTTGTATTTTCTGTTTGCTGAAATCTAAGCCTTTTCTTATTCCCTTAACTACTTGTGAATACAGTTACAGTTATACAGATAGTACTTGTTTCTTCAAAGAGGCTTTTTTACTTTCGAAAAAACTCTAATCTCGGTTCTCTGCGGTTTTTAGTTTCTGATATTAAAGCCTATAAAGATTCTACTAAAGATCTGGAGTGATTTTTGTAACGAACAGTTTTAATTGAGAGTACTTGAATTTTAATCTTACATCATGACCTATGATCTTACTGACATCATGGAGATGTTGTGGGATGGCTCCTATGACTGCAGTGCCAGAACGTAAAATTACAGGCTCTTTAGGAAAGACAGGCAGGGTAGACAAGGAGGGAGTGTCGCCCTCTATGTCAGTGACCAGCTGGAGTGCATGGAGCTCTGTCTGGGGATGGATGAGGAGCTGATTGAGAGTTTACAGGTCAGGATTACAGGGAGGGCAGGGACAGGGGACATTATAGTGGGGGGTCTGCTACAGGTCACCTGACCAGGAAGACTGAGCGGATGAGGCCCTCTATAAACAGACAGGAACAGCCTTGTGTTCACAAGTGCTGGTCCTCATGGGGGACTTCAACCGCACTGATATCTGTTGGGGGCAAAAAACACAGCAGGGCATAAGCAATCCAGGAGGTTTCTGGAGTGCATTGATGATAACTTCCTTCTCCAAGTGATAGAGGAACCAACAAGGAGAGGGGCTATACTGGACCTTGTTCTCATCTATAAGGAAGGGCTGGTGGGGAATGTGAAGCTCAAGGGCAGCCTGGGCTGCAGTGACCATCAGATGGTGGAGTGCAAGATCCCTAGGACAGTGAGGAGAGAGCACAGCAAACTCACTGTCCCGGTCTTCAGGAGAGCAGACTTTGGCCTCTTCAGGGATCTCCTTGGTAGAGTACCATAGGATAAAGCCCTGGAGGGAAGAGGGGCCCAAAAAAGCTGGTTAATATTCAAGGATCACTTCCTCCAAGCTCAGAGGCGATGCGTCCCATCAAAGAGGAAGTCAGGCAAAAACACCAGGAGGTCTGCATGGATGAAGAGGAAACTCCTGGACAAACTCAAACACAAAAACAGAAGCCTACAGAGGTGTAAAAACCTGTAAGTTACCCTAAAGCTATGTCTCAAGAGATTGCTCACAATGAGAGGACATGGGGTGCTGAGCTAGAAGAGATGGCTCAAGATAAGAGACTTTGTTCTGATACACCTTGGCAATGCAAACCGACATTCTGTTATTGCCGGGGAAGAGCAGACGTTTTGGGCCAGCAGACTGTTGAAGACCGGTTCTGAGGCTGGGTCAGATCACAGTAACATCTCCTTATGGGGGTGTGTGACAGCCTGCGAGCACCTCACGATCACCTGAAGAGCCCTGGAGTGGAACTGAGCATGTGTGAGGGTGCCCCACCAAGCAGGAGTTCTCTGCATGAACCATCAGAACATGCGCAGGTGGAACAACAGAAAGATGACATGCTGTTGCTATGGTGCTGGACCAGAAAAAAAGACTGAGTGACTTGCCATTTGTCGACCCGCCACCAATGATCCCTGTACTCCTAGGCCATCAAACTCCTGGAACAGCTGGACTTCCTTGGTGGTGACTATTCTTGCAACCCTATCTTGTATACTTGCTTAATTTCCATCTTTTCTTCTCATTCTGTTCTATCACTACTATTTCTCAGTTTTTTGATAATAAAGCTAGGCTTGGTTGCATGGCATTTAACCTCGTTTGTGTCTTAATTTCATCACTTGGGACCAAAAAGAAATCTCCCCTAACTTCAGATAGGGACAAGAGGGTGGGAGCGAGGACTGGTAGCCTGGAAAGAACATAAGAAAATGTCTGAATAGCCAGGGATCAGGTTAGGAAAGCTAAAGCCATGATAGAATCAAATCTGGCCAGGGACTCTGACAGGTTTGAGAGGTGGGCCCATGCAAACCTCATGAAGTTCAACAAGGCCAAGTGCAAGGTCAGGGCAATCTCAAGCATAAATACAGGCTGGGCAGAGAATGGATTAAGAGCAGCCCTAAGGAGAAGGACCTGGGCATGTTGGTTGATGAAAACTTGAACATGAGCCAACAATGCATGCTTGCAGCCCAGAAAGCCAACCGTGTACTGGGCTGCATCAAAAGAAGCATGATCAGCAGATCGAGGGAGGTGATTCTCCTCCTCTATTCCGCTCTCAAGAAACCCCACCTGGAGTACTGCATCCAGCTCTGGAGTCCTCACCACAGGAAGACATGGACCTGTTGGAGTGGGTCCAAAGGAGGGCCACAAGGATGGTCAGAGGGCTGAAGGACCTCCCATACAAGGACAGGCTGAGACAGTTGGGATTCTCTAGCCTTGAGAAGAGAAAGGTCTGGGGAGACCTTCCTGCAGCCGTCCAGTACTTCAAGGGGGCCTACAGGAAAGATGGGGAGGCACTCTTTATCAGGGAGCACAGTGATAGGCCAAGGGGTAATGGTTTTAAGGTGAAATAGAGTAGATTCAGATGAGATATTAGGAAAAAATCTTTTCCTGTGAGGGTGGTGATGCTCTGGAACAGGTTTCCCAGAGAAGCTGTGGATGCCCCATCCCTGGAGGGGTTCAAGGCCAGGCTGGATGAGGGTTTGAGCAACCTGGGCTAGTGGAAGGTGTCCCTGGCCATGGCAGGGCAGTTGGAATTCGATGATCTTTAAGGTCCCTTCCAACTCAAACCATTCTATGATTCCATCATTCTATAAACAAATTACATACATTAAAATTACAAAGTTAAATAGATAACTCATGACCCAGAAAAAAACTACATAAGACAACAAACTTCTAAGGAAAATATTTGAAGTTCTTTACTTACACATACAATACTGTTCTGGTATCACCAACTTTCCCAGCATCTCCAACAGTAAGAGTATCATAGCCTCTTTCTAGTTCAAACTCTTCAAAAGCAAGCTTTATCACCTATGAAAATTAAATAATTCAGTTATTTCAAAACATGCCCACAGGTTATCTGATGTGTTCTAGTCTTAAAACACATTATTTGCTACCGTAAGTCAAGTTATTAAATACTCACTCATTATTTCAGTCAGTCTTATTTGATTTGAGAAAAATACACAGAAAAAGCAGAAGGGGAAAAACTTTTCTATTTTCTAACACCAAGAGGGAAGTCTTTGCTATAGTATTTTAGAGGTATCATGTACTAAAGATGCCAATCACCTCTAAGTGGTGATAATTGTTCTTATTACTGAAAAGCTACTATAAATAGCAGTAAAAACTTTTGTTTACCATAATAATGATATAAAGATGGCATAATGTGATACTGGAAGCATATCAAGTTAAAACCTTCTTGTCTGTTGAATTATAGAATAAAAAGATGGCAGCTATGAACTATCAATTCATAAGAAAATAGAGGAGGCTGGCACACAGACATACAAAAGCAGAAATTTCCTTACATTAGTTACTAACACTAAATTTTGATTCCACTCAATGTCTAATCATGAGTTGCCCAGAAAATTAAAAATGTATCCTTCAGAATTGTTTGAAAAACTATTTTTAATTGAATGAAATTGTAATTTTATAAGATAAAGTATGAATATTGACTTCTTTTGTACAGAATTAACACTTCTAAGACAAACACTTTTTACAGTGTAGTGATGAGAAGTAGTTGCAGGCTTTATGTATGTATACAAATGTACACTGCACCTTTTTACATTTTGACACCAAGGTTTCTGCAGATAACTTGATATAAAAGTGCAGAGAATCACAGTGATCTTCCAGAAAATTATTCATTTTACCTTTATATTAAATTTCGCACATACCCCTGGGCAGACTTTCACACAGCTTCAGCCATTGCATGAAAATGCAATCAACTTTTCTTCTGTGTTGTGGCTAAAACCAATATTTGGGTCAGATTTGGCCTTTCTGCATCAGCCATATTATACTGCTATTATCGCAGCAACATGAGAAAAAAACAAATATTTTCAACTACTTATTTCTATGTAATCTTCAAGGCAGAATTCATCTCATGCAAATTTTAGCCCCGTAAAAAGGCAGCATCCAAGCTAAGCTAGTTTTTTAAATTTACTCAATATTAAAAAAGAAAGCCTGCAAACATAATTTCTCTCTGTTGGAATAGGAAGAGTCTAGAAACTTACACTGCTAGGGCAGATGAGGCTTAAATTGAACCATGTTGCTTCAGCTTCTAAGAAAAGCTTGTTTTTAATAAAACACCCATTGAGCTAAGATAATATATTGCCTCTTGCTATAAGTTCATGTTTTGGTTTTCATACCTTGCTTTACCATCTCTGCTATTTGTATGTTTATGTTTTTAGAAGTATGCTAAAATTGACTCCAGGATTAAGACTCCTTGCATGTTTTAAAGTGAAGTTAATATTTACGGGAGTGTCATTAAAAGGTAAAACAGGGGGAGGTTTAAAAAAAAGCTAAATGATCCTAGGCTATCCATAGCTATAGAAAACATTATAAACACAAATGTCTGTATAATTATTTCGGCAACAGGTCAAAGGTTTTGTTTTGTGATCTAATACAGCATAGTTTGCAGACGTGCCAGATTTTGATATAAAGTGTACTGCCTTATCTACATCATGCTTCAATAACCACAAGAATTTCGGGCTGTATGTTGTAGATAAAACAGTACACATTTCCATCTGCTCTTGATGTTATAACAGTGGTTAACAAGCAAAATGTCATTACTGAATCAAGACTAATAAAGCCAAAGAAAAACAAGAAAAATATGTAGAAGAATAAAAGCAGAATTGCTTCTGGCAATAAAAATAACTAAGTATATAAGACTTTTAATGCAAATTTTATTTTATGGAAGGGGGTGAAATCTGATAGAATATTCCATGAGAAAATATGGTAATATATTACTTAAATATGCTCAATTTGGTTAGACTCAGAAACTCTTTTCCATTACAATTTAAAAACAAATGTGAATTTTCACCTCTTTAATAATAAAATAAATTACAAAAAAAGTAAACAGATATAAACAATGAAAGATTTGAATACCTGGTTAAGCTTACAGGAAATATCACAAGAAAAGTTTATGGGAAATACATTTTGTGTGAAAAAATATTAGGCACTATTAAATAAAATCTTTTTATCTTCATTTCCATGCTAATCATTATCCTATGCTAACATAAAATGCGTTGGAAAGACACTCAAATGGTTGAGAGTTAAGTTGTCTAACTTAAATTCCTTTAATATGATTCCTAAAACTTGAATTTAGGTACCCAGTCTAAGTCTTCTACAGTCCTTCTACAGTCAGCGGACAGAAAATGGCACCCAGAATACCAGTCACATTACCTGTCTTAAGGTGGATCAAACTGACACCTTGTTACCCTTTCCATTGACTATATGGGGAGTTTGGATGACTATGGGAGATGAATGCCTACATAGATATATTTAGATAAACTTAGGTCCTCTGTAGAAAAATATCTGAATCGTTGGAAGGATTTTCAAGATTTTTAAATGGAGAAAGAGTTGTTTGACGGTTTATTTTTGAGAAAGAATATAAGACAGTTTTGTACGGATATAGATATTAATACAGCATAGAAAAAATTAAAAGTATTGAATCAACATCATCAAGAACAATATACCTGTATGTGGTCAAAGAATATTGATTTATATACTCAGGAAAAAAAAAAAAAAAAAGACGCTCCAAGACGCTTCTCCAGATTCAATGTTGTTTTGCAATTAAAAAAAACCCAGTACACAATAATCTGATCGTCATCATTAAATATGCTTACTCTGAACTGATTAAAATAAAGAAAATAATTTTCATTAAGAAAAATTGGAAATACAAAAGTTACTTCCAAATCTACTATATTTCTTTCTGGATGACAACTTACACCTTTTACAGAAGAATGATCTTGTTTGCTTTCTGAAATGTACGAGACAAAATTCCCTTATAAGAAATTCAGGATGATTACTTATGATTAAATAAATAGACTGTGAAAAAAAGCTTAAAAACATGAGACACTTAAGGAGGCACCTAATGGAAACTCTCCAAGTGAATTTCCTGTCATAATTACTTTTTCCTTAGAAGCATTTTCCTTTACAATAGCCACTCCCACACTTTATATTTCTACTGCCATAATTTCTATAACAAGAAATAGGGAAAGGCAGCACCAGAGTTGTTCGAACAGAAATTTCTGTATGGACATTTTTCCTGGAAAAAGCAACAGGGAACATGGCAAAGCAACATTTCCAAAATGCCTATGTGCACATGTTCTTTTCCCTACTAAGAAGGCCTATTTTATTATCTCTTAAAAATGTTAGAAATTCATGCATTCAATATAGTAAATACAAAGCAAAAAGCAAGAGCAGTAAATCTTAAGATGCCAGCAGAAAAGAAAATTACACATAAAATGTCTTACATTTACAAGCAAATCAAGCAAACAGCCCCAAGAAACCATACCTGAACCAGTGGAAATGTGTCTTAAAAAAAAAAAAAAAAAAAAAAAAAAAAAAAAAAAAAAAAGGAAAAGAAGCAAAATCAGAAATAGGGCCTCCTTAAAGGAGCTTCTCTTCAAGAGAAAAATGAAGTGAGACAATTTGTTGCCTCAGCAAAATTACACTAAAATACAAGAACAGGGAAACTGAAGATTCTTAATCTGAAGTTTTAAAACCATAAACAGAAAATACGTTAATTATAAAGACTTGATGAAAGCTCTTTGCAACTGTTGTAGGCTCCTCCATTTAATTCACTTATTAGCTTCAAATAAAATAGTAATCTTCTCCCTGCTGCTTTGTAAAATTTGAAAGCAACACAATCACACAAATGTTTTTTACTCTGGCATTTCTTCTACAGAGACCTCATGCTCAAAGGGATTGTTGGACCATGGCAACAGTAAGTTTGAAGAAAATATATGTATTGGAACATCTGAAACATGAAGGAGTTAGAACATTTTTAAACAACTTAAAGACATTTTCTGTAAAGATTCTTTAAGAAAGTAACAGCACTTGTGTCTTTCTTGTCAGGACTATATGACTAGAGAACATTTTAAAATAATGGGAACAACAAGAATTTATTATAAATACAGATCTTGAGCATCTCTTTTTGCAGGAATGTAAATTCGTAACTTCCTTTCTGCCAAAGGAAAATGCCAAGTATACAGCTCTCATTTTTGCTCCTGCTTTTGCTCCAACTGTCAGAATATCAGTAGGAAACTACTACCAAAGTATAAGCTTTAAAGAAACACTATACACTATTACTTTTTTTTTTAATGAAACAATGGAAAAGGTGGCAAAAAAAGCACTCATTCATCAGTGCCTTTCTTTGTGATTAATGAAAAAATAATTCTAAATGTGCTTATATATCTTTGGAGACCTTTTTCAAAACATTTTAAGCACTTTTTCTAAAATGGTAAGCAGCATCCACTTGTGGAAAAGACACGGCAATTATAAAAATTAAATAAATACTTTTAGATTTGCCGTTCAAAACAAGGTATGAAAATACTGTTCTTTTAATTTGAAAAAAAAAAAAAAAAGCTCCCAGTTGGCATTTGTTAAAAACAAATTACATAAACTAACTAAGAATACATGAATCATCAGATAAGAGCTACAATTTAAATAAGGGCTGAGAACTTTACTTAAATGCACCACTCAATGCACACAAAATTTTTTGACCTGAGAAATTCAAGCAGGAGAAACATACTTAGTTTACCCTGTTTGTCTTACTTACTACACTCTTTAAAGAACAGGTTAATTTTATTAATTAATCTAAAGTATGTATGTGGCTTGAGGGAGCACAAGAAGTAAAAGGCTACATGAAGAAGTGGTTACATATGAAAGGTGCACATCCATTTATACAATCACAAATCCTTCTCTAGGCAGAGCCCTAGGTAGGAATCTGGAGAGTTAGATCTCAGCTCTGCTATTATTGTGTACTACTTCATGAAATTAATTTCAGTTTCTTGAAAATTACTTATTTAGCAGCACAGTTCCTCAAGAGTTTTCTGGTACTTTAATTCTTAAGCTTCTTGTAAAACATGAACAAAATATGACAAACTTTCAAACTTCAGAAAAGTACACGTTAAAAAAATTCTAATTAATTCTATGTCCCAACCCAAACATCATTGTATAAGAGAAAGTGAAGGAATTCATGTGCCTTTGTAACGATGCATTGGCCAGTGCAATATCCAGGAGCTAACAGTAACAAAATACCAACGTGTTTGTGTTCATGACCTTAAACAATAATTCATTAGGGGAAATCTATATCTTTGTAATAAAACTAAGTAGTTCCAACTCAAATGTTATTTTTGGCTGAACATGTTGAGCAAAGCCTATATTTCATGCATTCTATAGCTATGAACTAATTTTAAAGATAGTTTCCTTCAGTACTAAGTCTGTCAGCAGTAGCCAAAAGGTCCTTAAGCACCTGTTTTCTCTGAGAAGTAGAGTACTTCAGCTTGTCAGGTTCTTCTTATTATTGCAAAGCAGTTTCAAGGGCACAAACTATTTCATTTAAGAAGGGTGACGAATCTTGGCATGACATTGTACTGTGCAACCAGGTGATTGAAATGAATACTGGAAAGCCTCCAGAGGTACAGGGAGATGTCTAAATATTTATGGAAGTAAATGCCTCAGAAAAATATAACATATCAGTGGAATTAATTTGCTAGAAATGTAAATAATCTCAGAGTTCAACTACTGTTTAATGGTATTCAGAGTAGAAAATGGAAAACTCCGAGCCACACTGAGTGAAGTTAGAAACTCTGATAAAGTAGGTATGTCGCTATGCTAATAGAAGACTATTTATGGAAATGAACTTTTAGAGTAAAAGCAAACAGCAGGTCAGGATAGAGTGTATCTTTCTTTGGGATAAATTCAGATGGCCATACTCAGATATTTTCTGTCATTTAAGGTGTTTTTACTTCTGACTTCTAACTGTCTTTCCAGAAGGGTATGGAATTTCCAGAGTCTTGGATCATACCTGCTAGACTTTCACGGACACAGAATCATAGAATGGCCTGGGTTGAAAAGGACCTTAAAGATCATCTAGTTTCCAACTCCCTGCTGTGGGCAGGGTTGCCAACCACTAGAGCAGGCTGCCCAGGGCGCCATCCAGCCTGGCCTTGAATGCCTCCAGGGATGGGGCATCCACAGCTTCTCTGGGCAACCTGACGATCTCATAGAGTAATAGACACATGAGGATGGCCAAATGAATCATATCCCTTGTGTCCTGCAATGTTTGATGTCATGAGAAGGACTCTGCTTCATATAGAAAACTTCTTAATCAAAACGTTAAGGCATATAAACTGCTTATATACATTTATACAGGCAAGACTTTTTTATGCACATGACGAAAATTAATGAACTATTCCTCAGTGTATATTCCGGTAATAAAAGTGTAGCAATATTACATGGATATTGCCTAGTCATAAACCCAAAGTTTTATATAATTCTGTACAGTTTTTGCATATTGTTATATACTACAAAAAATTTAAATATATTGAGGTTAACTTCATTATGAATAAAAACATGCAAATAAGTTTGACCTGTGTTTAAGTTATGAATAAGAAAAAACTATAAATATGAAATTTTAGCATTCATATTTCCAGATTACCTTAATCTAACTTTGAAAGTTGCATTTTCCCCCCAAGCTTTTCTTCTTACTGTGTTTTTAAAACATAGAACTTCATGGCTTGTTGGCTCAAGTGTACTTTTGAAACAAGAAAGAATTTGTTTTCTAAGTAATTCCCTATATTACTCCAGTAAACCAAAATTCAATGCTGAAATTCTAGCCCTGTTGAAGCAAACAGACCATATAAGGATTTTCATGTTGAAATATCTTCCTATCACCTCACCTAATGCCTCCGTCTATTAAAAGGAAATTATTTAAATTATTACCTCACAAACAGGTTAGCTTTTACAAGTTTATACCATACCTATTTGGTTCATCTTACAAAATTCCATTTTTTCCAACAAATACTGTGATAATGTTATAAATACAATAAAATTTAAGTAACTTTGTATTAAACCTGGATGTATGTTTTTGAGCCAGAAAATAAATGAACAATTAAACAAAAAAAATAAACAATCTTGTTAGTTTTGAGAAATTTGAACTACCTACAATCTAGGAGGTAGTAAGAATGTTAGCATGTGACACCAAACTTTGTAATTTACTGGCCACGAATAACAAGGAGCCACTAACTGCAGCCCATAGGAAGGATCCTATTCTATTTTTAATTGGAAATAAACTAATCTTCCCAAAGTTGAATCTATTTTGCCCATGAGGGTAACCGGTGAGCAGTCTCCCTGTCCTTTGAGGAGAGGGAGACCCATGATCTATTTCACCTTATTTTCTCTCCTCGTCCTGAGGAGGGGAGTGAGAGAGCAGTTTGATTGGCACCTAGAACCCAGAAAAGATCAAAGCACTACAACCATATAGGAGAATTGTCTTAACATTGTAAATTGAAACACTAAAGTTACTTTAATAAAATTACTCATTAAGGTATTTGCATTTAACTATATTAAATAGTAACATTTTATGAGTGATCATGGTGAGAAAACAAAATTTCTCCCAGAAGCCATAAGAACAATAACAGTGATGAAAGCACATACATTTTGAGCCTTGTTCAGCAATGTTTCTCATAGTCAAAATTTCCAAAAATAAAAACCACAATATAAAAACTAATTCCGTATTTAATGTTTTTGGTAATAAAAGTCTACCTACCTCAGCTTTAAATATCTAATCTCTCACACCTTAAAGTATGTTCTCAAATCCCACACTTTTGTTGAAAATGACCCTCATAACTCAGTGATAATTAATATATTTCTAGAATCATAGAACACTTGGGTTGGAAAAGACCCTTAAGATCATTGAGTCCAACCGTTAACCCAACACTGCTAAGTCCACCACTAAACCATGTCCCTGAGCAGCACATCTATATCTTTTAAATACCTCCAGGGACGGTGACTCAACCACTTCCCTGGGTAGTCTGTTCCAATGCTTAATAAATGCTTCAGTGAAATTTTTCCTAACATCCAGTCTAAACCTCCCCTGGTGCAAATTGGGGCCGTTTCCTCTCCTGTCACTTGTTATTTGAGAAAATATACTGATACCCACCTCACTACAACCTCCTTTCAGGGAGTTGTAGAGAGCAATAAGGTCTCCCCTCAGCCTCCTTTCCTCCAAGCTAAACAGCCCCCGTTCCCTTCAGCTTCTCCTTGACTTGTGCTCTAGACCCTTCACCAGCTTCATTGCCCTTCTTTGGACACACTCCAGCATGTCAATGTCTGTCTTGTAGTGAGGGACCCAAAACTGAACACAGTATTCAAGGTGCGGCCTCACCAGTGCCGAGCACAGGGGCACAATCACTTCTCTAGTCCTGCTGGCCACACTCTTTCTGATACAAGCCAGGATGCTATTGGCCTTCTTGGCCAGCTGGGCACACTGCCAGCTCATATTCAGCCAGCTGTCAACCAACACTCCCAGGTCCTTTTCCACCTGGCATCGTTCTAGCCACTCTTCCCCAAGCCTGTAGTGTTGCACGGCGTTGTGGTGACCCAACTGCAGGGCTGTTGTGACCCAGTTGCAGGACTCAGAACTTAGCTTTGTTGAACCTCATGCAGCTGGCCTTGGTCCATCGATCCAGCCTGTACAGATCCCTCTGTAGAGCCTTCCTACCCTCAAGCAGATCAACACTCCTGCCCAGCTTAGAGTTGTCTGCAAACTTACTGAGGGTGTACTCAATCCCCTTGTCCAGATCATTGATAAAGATGTTAAACAGAACTGGACCCAATACTGAGCCCTGGGAATACCACTTGTGACCATCCACCAACTGGATTTAGCTCCATTCACCCAGCCATCCAACCAGTCTTTTTACCCAGCAAAGAATATGCCCATCCAAGCCATGAGCAGCCAGTTTCTCCAGCAGAATGCTGAGGCAAGTTGTGTCAAAGGCTTTACTAAAGTCCAGTTAAACAACATCCACAGCCTTTCATTCATTCACTAAGCAGATCCCTTTGTCATGGAAGGAAATCACATTATTCAAGCAGGACCTGGCTTTCATAAACCCATGCTGACTGGGCCAGATTGCCTCATTGTGTAGGTGTAGCTCAATGGTAGTCAAGATGATCTCCTCCATAACCTTCCCTAGCACAGACATCAGATTGACAGGCCTGTAGTTCCCTGATCCTACTTCGGGCCCATCTTGTCAATGTCACATTTGCCAACCTTCAATTAACTGGGACCTCCTTAATTAGCCAGTACTGCTGATAAATTATGAAAAGTGGCTTGGTGAGCACTTCCACCAGCTCCCTCAGTACCCTTGGGTGGGTCCCATTTGACTTGTGTGTGTCTAAGTGGTGTAGAAGGTCACTAACCGTTTCCCCTCAGATTATGGGAGCTTCACTCTACTCCATCCCTGTCTTCCAGCTCAGGGGAGCTAAGTACTGAGAAAACAACTCGTCTTTCTATTAGAGACTGAGGCAAATAAGGCATTAAGTACCTCAGCCTTTTCCTCATCCTTTGTCACTATGTTTCTCCCTGTATCCAATGAAGGATGGACAGTCTTCTTAGCCCTTCTTTTGTTGTCAATATATTTACAGAAACATTTTTTATTTTACTTTATGGCAGTAGTCAGATTATTTTCTAGTTAGGCTTTGGTCCTTCTGATTTTCTGCCTGCATAATGCCACAACATCTTTGCAGTCCTCCTGAATAGCCTACCCCTTTTCCCAAAGGTCATAAAAACTTTTTCCCCGGAGTTCCAGCCAAAGCTCTGTTCAGCCAGGCCTGTCTTCTTCCCTGCTGGCTCATCTTTTGGCTCACGGGGACAGCCTGCTCCTGTGCCTTTAAGATTTCCTTCATGAAGTATGTCTAGCCTTTCTGGACTCCTTTGCCCTTTAGGACTGGCTCCCAAGGGTGTCCATTAACCCGGCCCCTAAACAGGCAAAGTCTGCCCTCCAGAAGTCCAAGTTAGGAGTTCTGCTGACCCTCCTCCTTACTTCTCCGAGATTCAAAAACTCTATCATTTCGTGATTGCTATGCCCAAGACAGCTTCCAGCGTTCACATCACACACAAGTCCTTCTCCATTCACAAACAACAGTTCCAGTAGGGCATCTTCCCAAGGTGTCTCACTCTCCAGCTGTGTCAGGAAGTTATCTTGCATACACTCCAGGAACCTCTTGGACTGTTTCCTCTCTGCTGCATTATATTTCTAGCAGACATTTGGTAAGTTGAAGTGTTTCCCATAAGAACAAGGGCTGGCATTCGTGAAACTTCTCCCATCTGCTTATAGAATATTTCACCTGTTTCTTCATCCTGCTTGGGTGGTCTATTAATAGACTCCCACCATGATATCTGCCTTGTTGGCCTTTCCCCTGGTTCTTACTCATAAACACTTAACCCTTTCATCATCACCATCAAGCTCTAGACAGCCAAAATATTCCCTAACATATATGTCTACACCACCACATCTCCTTCCTTGTCTATCACTTCTTAAGAGTTTACAGCCATCCACTGCAGCACTCCCGTTGTGAGTCATCCCACCATGTTTCTGCAATTGCAATCATATCCCAGTTTTCCAGCTGCACAATGGCTTCGAACTCTTCCTGTTTGATGCCCATGCTGTGTAGGGCGCACTTGAGGTCCGCTATTGATCCCCCTAGCTTTTTGTGGGGAGAAGCCCTTATTCCTATGTGATTGTTCTCAGGAGCTTCTATGGTTTCTAACACATCAATAACCCTTGTGTCTTTGCTGCCACATGGATCACCATCCCTTGCCTCCACTGAGAGGGCAGACCAAAGGACCTTGCTAGCACACTGACCCTCAAACTTTGGCATGCTTTTGCCAGACGTATCTCTAGCAAGCCTGTTTTTATCCCTTCCCTACTCCAAATCTAGTTTAAAGCTCTTTCTATGAGCCCTGCTAACTCCTGTGCAAAGATCCTTTTCCCCCTTTGAGACAGGTGTACCCCATTTGTCACCAGCAGGTCTGGTGTTGTGTAGACTGACCCATGATCACAAAAACCCCCAGAATTTTGCCAGTGACACCAGGCTTGGAGACAGGTATTATTTTCATCCTGTGTCATTATGTGCCATGAAACTTATCCCTGTTAAGAGAAAGTGGTAAATATGATTGACTTTAAGGATTACAGGCTTGATTCCTCTATCATCTACCTTGATTTTACATGTTTACATCTATGAGCACTCGGGTAGAGCTATTCTTGACCTATACCAGTAAAAAATTATACCAGAATCAGTGAAGATAATCTCTGGTCATTAGTATCAAAACCATATAAAAATCTGCTCAACTACGCAGGTAACAGTGTCCTGTAAGAACACAGAGGCACAAGCTATTGTTTGGACCTAATTCAAATTATTCATGGGTAAACAAAACAGTTTGTCAGTTCGCTTACGCATCATCTGTAATGAATATACAATGAGGAGATGCTGTAAAAACTCCATTTAAATGTAAAGAGAACATTAGACAAGAGTAGCTGCAGTTTCCCCTCTGCAGTACTATGTGACTTACTTTTAAATCATAGAGTATCAGGTATAAATAATTTACTCTGGAAAAGCTATTTTCATTTTTCTTAATATCAAAATGTGCTCTCATTAAAATAACAGCCAAAAAAAGGAAGAATGTCTTTACAGATGAATTTCAAAGACTTTTAGACCAGTTTAAAATAAACTAGCTTTCTGTTAGAGATTTGTGTTTAATTCTTTTTTTTTTGTTGTTGAAATTCTTAGTCATCTAGAAACATAATACAGAAACTAGAAAACTCAAATACAGTGTGAAACATTCTTCAGACAGTCTTGCCCAGTGACAAAGTAAAGTACATTTTAAGACATGAGTATGGTGCAAATTTGACTTGTATGTCAATGAAATGTTCAAAAAAACCTTAGGTGGAGTTACAGGTTTACTTTTGCCTTTTTTAGCCAGTTAACAAAATAATGTTCTTGCATGATAAGAAATTAATGTCCTTGCATCTTCCTCCAATTTCTTCTTTGGTTTCTATTCTACTACACACAAACCTTAAAAGCCAAGTAAAGTCACTGAGCATTTTAGAAATACAGCTATCAAATTAGTTCCAATTTTGAAATTATAAGGAAAATCACAATAATACATTCCCACATTTTCCCGTCATCATTTCCATGTGTTTACAGAAGTAAGAGTAAAGATGTAATATATCATAAAACACTGTAGAATATCCCCCAAAGTATAAGTGCAGTATGCATGTATTATATTTAGCCTAAATCCTTATATTTGCAATGTATTATTTTATCTCGTAGATCTGCAGAATGAAAATTTTAGTGCAGTTTGAAGTGGGAGGGGCATTGATTTGGATAAATCATGTTCAGGTTTATTCTTCACTAAAACTGATCTATCTTGAACAAAAATACCAATATTTTATCAAAGAACCTGAAAAAAACATGATAAAACTGTATCCCAGCACTTTATAACAAAAGCAGAGCACAAAATATACCTGAAGGCTAGAACTGTTTTTCAACACTTGACCAGAAAAGGTATTAAGTCTTTATAACCCGAAATTAAAATTAAAAAAATCATTTTATCAAGACAAATGGAAAAAAATACATTTTTTAAAGTAACAAATGTTGTCCTTTGATGTCTTCTGTGTTTTGTAACAGTGGCATTTTCTTACATGCAGACAAGAACTTACAAACATATGTGTCATATGGCCTTTGTTATCAGGCATACAGTAGGATAGGATAGTTCAGTAGGAATGGTCCTACCATGATCATCTAGTCCACTGCCTGACTAAAAGTTAAAGCATATTATTAAGGGCATTGTCCAAATGCCTCTTAAATGCTGACAGGCTTCAGGCACTAACTGCCTCTCTCGGAAGCCTGTTCCCTGTTCGACTGTTTGATCACCCTCTTGGTAAAGAAATGCTTCCTAATGTCCAGTCTAAACCTCCCCTGGAGCAGCTTTGAACCATTGCCATGCGTCTTACCACTGGATACCAGGGACAAGAGATCAGCACCTCCCTTTCCGCTTCCCCTCCTCAGGGAAAGATACTCTTAAATTATAAAAGGAATAATAAAAGATCTGTGATGTGAAGTGTCCAATGCTGCCATGCACAGGAATTAATAGAGTGAAATATCTTAAAGTTGTACTTATGTAAGTGAAAATACTCCAGGCGCAACTTCCTATGTACCTTTAAAGTAAGACACAAAAGGAGAGAGGCTCTGTAATAATTAGTGTCAGGAAGGTGATATTCGTTTAACATTTAATCAGGTTACACAGATTGTTTTGTAGTGAAACAATCTTAGTGATTATTATTTTGAAAATTATAACTGTAAAATTAATTTGCATTTTATGTAAGTTTTATTTCCTCATTAAATATGTATTGTAACTACAAATTAAGCAACACAATTGCTTCAACATGTGAAGCAAAGGGTTGTCTCCCCCATATAAATGCTCTTTCTCAAAATAATGTTCCGTGAAACAAAGTGGAAAAGAGGAAACCAAAACTTGTTTAGATCTTCCAATGTTACACTCACATGCTATCAACTACATATAATTTTTCACTTATCTATTTCCCTGTCACAAAATGTTTTTCTTTGATAGTACAAAGAATTTACCATTGACCTTTGGCTGAGAAGTACAAAATTTCTTCAATATTTAAAACGAAACCTGAAGTCACATTTTACACAGTGTCTTTGAGTTTCATTTGTATATGTTTCCTTTGCACCTACTGGAAGGTTTATCACTGCCTTCCTTTTCAATCCTAAATCAGAATACTCTTATTTTATTCCTTTTAATAATTAGTCTATTTATTTATTATTTTTAAACACTTCAGGCATTTATAAACATACTTGCATCAAATGACAAATGATTATTCAAAAAAAAAATCAGCACTTCTAGAAGGCCTTTTGGCTAATCAGTTTGGTTTATCAGATCTTCAGTTCTCTTTCTTTTTCTCTTTCCCTGTACCTCCCACCTGTGCACTGTTCATGAAATCAAATTATTGACATTGCCAAGTGTAAACACTAGTGAATACAGCTAGTTGTGGAATACAGTTTGGTTATCAACATATTAGCTAAAAAGTTTAAATTATCAAAACATCATTACTTTCTTCTTGTGTTTCTAGTTTAGCTAGAGTGTGCCATTTTTTATTTCAGTCACAATAGTGGTGAGATATGAAGTGGTCCAATTCTATGCAGAATCGTAACTAGTTACTTAACTACTGATTATTCAGCAAAAAATAACTAACTTTGAGTGTTAATATCTTTTGTTATTTCAATGCATGAACCTATTTTTCAAAATCCAGCAGATTTCACGTTTTTATATTAACTTAGCTGTCCAAAACCTCACCATTCTCTACACAGCTCCCCAAAATTTTTTCTTTTATAACAGCTTTCTTGAGAAAAGCTATATTTTTAAAATGCAAAGCTGATGTTAAATACTTTGAATTTAATGTCACACTGCACAAGAACTATATTCTTTCATATGCACTATTCACAATGCTCAGTGTACGGAACTGAAGTGCTTCTAACAACAGACAGACTTGACTAAGGCCAGGATCAGAAAATACCTGTGGCCTTGACAGAGTACCATGAGGAACAAAAGAGTATGAAAGGCACTACATTTATGCATCCTTAACATTGCCTAATAACCAGAGAAATGAGCCAGGTGCTTTTAATAAACCCATGGTGCAAAGAAGTCTATGTCACAACAACAGTCACATCACAATTCCAGCAGACTCGCACAGGGCGTACTCAGGGAGTACTCTTCCCTCAGCATGACACTTCTGGTGTGTAAAGCTTACAGAAAGATTTATTTAGGAAAAAAATTGTTGAGAATGACATCATATACGTAGCTATCTGTAAGAAAAATATATTTTAAAGGCCATACTATCTCCCTTCTCCCTCAACTGCAGAAACCTGTATCAAGGAACTGCAATAAGGATGCTAAGGGAAAATAAAAATTTAGCAGAAAAATTAATATAGAGACAGATTACTTGTCTCAACTAACTCTAGCTATTAGCTGCAAACCTCTTTTTTTTCTTTTGGCGTGGTTGTTTTCTGGTTTTATTTTATTCTAATCCATGTGCATATTAATACTACAGGCAACTCCAAGAAACCCTTTTTGTACTTCTTAGTTAGCTGATGATGGAGGTCTTGTATACCTCCATGCAATCAATAGCTGTAGGATCATACTACTAAGCGTCAGCTTTACAGACTGCTATAATTTCCCACTGTTAAATGAATGTATGGATGTCACAATGGCTACTAGACAGAATGACAGTCATCTGGAACACAGACATATCTCAACTTCATCGTAACTCTGTCAGAGTGTGGGTTATCTAAAGCAGAAGGATACAAAGCAAGGAACTCATAGCAAGTTTTGGTTGCTGTTGGTTTGACTGTCAGTTTTCCTGTGAGATTGACTCCTCCTGTATGATCTTTTAATATTGGACCTAAATAAACAGGATGATTTCTTGAAACAGGCAGCTCTGTGAAAATGAAAGAATCTACTTCATGAGTGTGAAGAACTGAAAGCCTCAAGAGGTACGTTGAAACTTAGACACAGCCTCAAGGAGATAACTAAGGGGAGTTTAAAAATACAGTACTGGAAGGATCTGGACAGTTTTGGTTTAAAGAACCAAAAATTCCAACAAAACACAGCTAAGATTCTGGAATCCTCTGCACACTTTAGAAAGCACTATAAGATCTAGTCCTTTGAGATGAAGGTTCCTCTTTTCCTGTAGCCACCTGTCCACACAGACTCCCTGAATGAATTGACTGCTGAAGTGAGAAGAAATTAAAAAAGGCACCCTGTGAAGTTTCACAACTATAATGACAAGGGTGCTGCCACCAACAGAACTGTAATTTGCTGAAGGAGTTTTTGAAATAATTGAGTGAAGATGCTTCTAAAGTCTCTGAAGGTTTACAGAGCATCACCAGTGTTTAAGGGAGCCCTGAACAGACAGGCTGAGCTTTACTATTGTGATCATGTGAGACGTAAATCAGAGAATTAAAGCTGGTAGGTTGGAATCTGTTCAAGGAAGAAAAGCCATCATTGCTGAAGAAACAGATGTTGGAGTGACATCTGACTTACGAATGTTCAGTTGTGAGGTCTAGATGCTTAGATAAATTACATCTTATTGGATGATGAAAAGCTTTTTTCTTTTAGATTTCAATACCAATCAATCAATAAGAAAAATGGACTTTATCCTGCATATGAGATGACTGTCAATCATATTCAACACCCTCATGAGGGCACATAAAGTAAAAGGAAGGACCTTGAACTGACAGTCATCCTTAGCCAGATCCAAAAGGAGATGATAATAAAGAACCAGTTTTATCTCTGTATGACAGCACACTCCTTTGATGCTGAAAGTCATGCATTGGTTTCCCTCTCTAAACATTTGAAACAACACTATCACCGCTTGAGCTTGAAACTGTAAATAGAAGATTTCAATATTTTTAAGTTTAATATGGCTTATCAACTAGCCTTTCCCTTCAGCACCTGAGAACAGTCACCATAGAAATTACTGCCTCTATGACACACGGGAAGTTCCCAGAGGTGAATGAGAGCCCATCTTAACCCTACTGGACTTTTAAAAAGAACTCTGACAAACCACGGACCACAGAGTGTGATGCAGTAACAAATTAATTGCAACATGAAGTCACTAGCCACTAGTTCCAGCCCAAAGACACTTTATGCTATTTCTTTTCAAGATGTCAGGCCAATCTGGTTTTGAATGGAAGGGACAGCCAGAAAGTAAGGGATGGAATTGTAGAGAGTGACTGCAACAGCCAGCCATACATTGAGGCCTCCTGTCCAAACAGGCTGTTTGTTTACAAGAAAAAGAGGTGAGTTGGCTTGTTCTCTCTTTCCTTCTGCAGGCAATCCACAGCTTTTAGTCTGAAGTTTACAGCTGTGGCCAAGTAACTGTTAGATCCTTGCCATATTAAGCACTACGAGATAGGATAAAGAGGACAGCAAGTTCAAAAGTCATGACTAGAAATGGCTGTGACTATGGAACAAGTAGACAAAAATGAAAAGTAGCAAGTGACTAATATTTAAGGAAGGCAAGACTGAAATACTCAACCTAAGAAGAGTGGTGTCTAACATCTTTCTTTAAAACTGCTTTGTTAACTGAGTCCCATTCTGAGGATTCAAGTTTTTACAAAAAGTTTAAAATATAATCTAGAAAAATAAAGATTTGGAAATCTAATATTCAGTGTTGGCTAAGGCAGTAGAGAACGGAATTACTGAATAGTGATGGTATAGCTGAGAAAAGTCATCATGGCTTTCGTAAAAAAAAAAAAGTTTAGTAAACTTTTGGAGTTATTGAAAGAATAACTACATTGTTACCCCAAAGATGACTCACTTGATACTGTCTGTGTGGACTTCCCAAGGGCTTTCCTCAACCTCTATCACCAACTTCATGCAGAAATTAGGTAGCCATGGCACAAAAGGTCTTTCACAGACATATTTAAAAAAACCCCAAACAAACAAACAAAAAAACCCAAAAAAACAGAAACTAGAAATACAAGTAAACTGTTCATTCCAGCACTGACAGAAAGTCACCAGCGGAGTTCTGGAATGAGCTGTCTGTCAGACACATTGAGAGACAATAAGGAGAATGGTAATATCGGTAGGGTGAGAAAGTTTAGTAAAGACAGATCTCTTTCAAAACAGTAAAGACAAAGGCCTATTGGGAAAAAACAGAGAAAGATTTTATAACATGGAGTGACTGGCAGATTAAATTTAACTGAGAAATAAGGGTAACACTTTGGCACAATGAAAGATAATTTCACAAAAATGTAATCTGAGCTCTTGGTACAGTCAAAAAGTAAAATAAACTTTATGAATTAAGAGGGAAGCACATGAAAATAAAATAGAGAACATAATTTTGCTGCTGCATACAATGCCATCCTGAATATTTCATGAAGCTTTGGTCATTGAATATATATATATATGTGTATATATATATATATATATATAAAAGATGCAATAGAACAGTTATATATCTTGACTTTAGTAAGGCTTTTGATATTAGTAGGGCTGATCGACATATGAGAGCCTCATAGGCAACCCTGGAAAACATTGCCTGAATTAAAATGTTATGGGATAGGGTCAGAGCTGGTTGGACAGTATGAATAGCTAGTGCTTTCAACTTCAGATTTGAAAGATGCATAGAGACTTCCACAATTCTTTTCAACAAGCTGCATGTTGAAATATCGAGTCTGATATTTAAGCTTCGGCACTAGGAATGACTGTAAGTACACTGGTAGACAAGTTTAGAAAGCAAAGCAATCTTTAAGAATTGGAGATATTGCCCTAAAAAAACCCCCACAACAAACAAACAACAACAAAAAAAACCAACCCCAAACCAACCAAACAAAAAACAAAGAAAGAACCAGAAAAGTGTCATTAAATAGGACACTACCTTTGAAAAGGTGTAAGGTATTAACTCAGTAACAGGTAACAGCTCTTTAGAAGAGGATCTGGATGTCATAATAGAGGATGAGCTGAACACGAACCATCAGTCACCTCCTTGAAAAAGTAATATTTGATAATAAAGTGTATGTTGTAATCTGCAACATATGGCAAGACATTTTTTTCTCTTTAATCAGCATTTATGAGACCTCAGCTAATTAATTTTTGACCTGAACCTTCAAGAAAGGTATCAAGCAACTAAAGACTACTTCCTGTAAAAAATACTGATATTTATAGTAAGTGAAGGAAAAGTACAAACTGTAAGTATTCATCTTGAGTTTTTAACAATAGCAGGACAGCATACATTGTTTAAGCTGTGTAATATATCTAGCCACAAAGAGAAAATAAAACTAATAAAACAACAAAGAAAGATTGGTGAGTATGGGGTGAGATGGATGTTTGAGGGAGTCAGCCAAAACTTGACTCTGTTCATCATCCCACAAATTTATATGGAAGTTCCATTCCACTGCTGTCTTAAAAATGGCACATTGTTTTGGATGCAAGTTCAATGCAGCATGCTCCCTTTCTCCAAGGGCCGTGAAGTAACCAATACAGATAGTGTGACAAAGTGTGAGTTTGATTCACACCTATTCTGTTTACAGTGGAGCAACACAGAACAAAGCACTAACTGCAGATCTGCAATCAAGATTTTTCCTTTAATACTATAACCTTTTCTGCTTTGTAGTACATGAAGTTCTAAATACAAATTAATTGTAATAAGGTTGTGACACATAAAAAAAAAATTAAAACAGCCTTAAATTATTTTGAACTTGCATGACATCTGGGTAACAAATAATTTGTGCTTCACATCTGATTGTATTCCTAATGATAGATGATAATGTAATATCTCTGAGTTACAATACACTCAGGGGGTGTATACCTAAACTCTTTTTCTTTATAAAATGAATCAGCAATAACTTCTTCTACAGGGACAGAAGAACCAAACAAGCATAATTCTATGAAATTACATAAACCGCTACAAACAGAGTCTTATCTGTGATTGATTTTATTTGTCCTGGTTTCATTACAAGTTTTGTGATACAGGTTTTTTACATTTCAGCAGTTCTGCTCTGCAAAACATCTACAAGCTCCCTTAATGCCTATGTCCTTATGCTGAATAGGAAATATAAAAAGCTAAGACATTAATATGAAAGCTTTTGCAAAGGTAAGAGGTTGTGCATACAACAATCTCTACACTTTATTTAAAAAAAAAGAAAAAATTGGAAACAGACAAAAGCAATTATGATCAAAGCTGGACAGTCCTAAAACCAAACTAAAAGTTTAACTAGGAAATAGTAGAACTAGCATCTGATTTCTGCCAAGCAGCAATGAGTCTTGGTAAATACGTAGCCTTTGTATTTTTTAAAAATCTGAACACATTTAAAACAAATAAACTATAAACATGTATATCTCATTGGTAAAAGCAAATAACTGTTTATTCACCAATCATCACTAAAAAAGACAGTAGTAGAAAAAAAAAAGAGAGAAGAAATAGAGGAGGTTGTTAATGTCAAGTGTTTTGGTTCTACTAGCACTACTATTTCTGTTTGGTTTTTACTACTGTTTGCTTTAACCGAGAGTTAGCTTGTGTCTAAAGGAAGGACTCAATACCTGCCTGTTATCGTTTAACCCCAGCCAGCAAAAGCACCACACAGTCGCTCACTTGCCTACCCCTACAGTGGGATGGGGGTGAGAACTGGAGAAAAAAGGGCAAGAAAACTCATGGGTTGAGATAAGACAGGTTTAATAATTGAAACAAAACAAAACAAAGTACTACTACTACTAAAGTGCAACGAAAAGGAAAACAACAGAAAAGGTAATGCACTTGCTCAGCACACAACGACTGACGCCCAGCCAGTCCCGAGCACCAATCACACCCCCGGCCAATTTCCCCGAGCTTATATACTGAGCATGACATTTTATGGTATGGAATATCCCCCTTCGGTTAGTTGCGGTCAGATGTCCCAGCTGTGTCTTCCTCTAGAGAAGAAGCTGGGAGGGCAGAGGCACAGTGCGAGAAGCAGAAAGTCCTTGGCTTAACGTAAGCATTGCTTGGTAACATCTAAAACATCGCGTGTAATCCACATTATTCTCAGCACAAATCCAAAACACAGCCTCACATTAGAGTAAATTTTCTTCATCATAGCTATCTCACCCAAAAGCAGCACACTGTCAAGAGCACGCCCAGGATCTTATTGTGCAGCTTTTTTGCCCATTGTTAAGAAATATAAGGTGTCAGTAAGACTGAGTGAAATGAAAGAAATATGCTTGAAAGTTCAACATATGTTTTTGTATCACAGGAAACGGCATTTTTGAATGTAATGATTTTTTCAATGTTTCAAAATGTAGATGTGATATAATGAAGGAGATTTATTCTGCTTATATTCTTGCCCATTAATCATCTTTTAAAAGGAAAAACACAAGGTTCTTTATGAATTACAAATCTAAAAAACAATACTAAAAAACAAATAAATTTGAGACTACCCTAATTTTATTAATTCTAAATGTGGATCTCTAATATAATTTCCAAACTATTTTATTCCCTCTTTATCACTATCAGTGGCTAGTGTGTAGAGATTTTCATTTCCTAAATTAAAAAGAAATATTTGTATTACATGTATGGATATATTGAGCCTCCATAAAAAGGCTACAGCTAGGTGCAGAGAGTTAGATATATTCTAATGATTTCAATAAAAGCTTTACTAGTATATTAATTCTTTAGGGATTTTGCATATTGCTTTATATGAAAAATACATTTGAATCTGGTGACCATCTGGCAGCTGCACAAAATACTAATTTTGTTAACAAATATTCAGGGGTTTTTATTTAAAGTAAACTTTTTTCTCTAAAGAAGATACATCACAGCAACAGGGAAAAAAAGTAAAATGATAGCATAAGCATTTCTTATTTGTCAAATATATTATGAATTATCTAAAAGATTACAGTGCAAGCATAAATCAATTTTGTTTCTATTACTAAAACTGTCCATTGATATAAAACACTATTCAGCAGTGCTACAATCAAAACATTTGTTGTAGAATTTTCTTTGTCTCAGTGTTTCTGTAGAGAACAGCACATCTCCCTTTTTATTAAAAACATTTTTCATTCTGTAATCGCAAAAATAATCTAAAAATGTGAACCAAGGGCAAATCTGAATATGCAGAAAGTCTCAGAAAATGGCTTATGCTGATTAATTCTGTCCATTATGTCTCATCAGGGACCTTTGGACTGTGATACTAGCATTTTTGCATAGCACCATAAATGTTGTACTTTTGTTAAAGAAATCAATGTTCTGAATGTCAATAATACCCATTATCTTTTTTCTGTCTTCCTGTTTTATTGTAGATGATTCAAACCATACCACTCGATAACTGTCAATAGAAGGTAAATTCAATGAATTACAGGGCATATATAGACTGACCAGTTTTCTGCCTCAGGTGTTGTCATTAGGATTCAGTTTACAACCAGGAAGAGGGAACTTAAGATTTCCTCAGGACTTTAGAATCTAGAAGATTAATTTGTGAAAATAATTGTTGAAAGCTATTACTGCATATCTACTAGTGCAAATTTCATCTAAATGTCTTAAGAAGACTAAGAAGGAAGGGTATTTCTTGAACGTGAAACGAATTATGTTTCAAATTGACATGCACCTATTCATGACAAAAAAAAATATTGGAACAACACTATAAGGGTCAAAAAACACTATGCAAATCTTAAATCCCCATATAATAAAGCTGCCCAACACCTAACTGAAAATAAAAGTTGAAGAGAATATTTAAATATTGAAATTATATCTTTAAATATTACTCCTGTCTATTCAAGCTGTCATAATTTTCAAAAGAACTTGACATTATTTTTATAAAATTATTCAAATAGTACTATATAGGTTTTCTAGCAAAAAAAAAAAAGTACCGAAAGATATTACTGATTTTTAAACTCCTTTCTTAACTGAACAAGAAGACCAGCCACTTTAAAGTCCAAATTCTAGTGGCAGCTTAGTGACATATTTACAGGCAAGCATTAAACTCCCTGCATAATGCCAGATTTTTTTTTGTAAAGCATTTTTTAAAACTAGTATAAAATTTTGTTGACCCTTCTTTTGTAAAATTCTGTTTTTATAACCAAATACCTTTAGGAAACATAATTCGCATTGCATAGGACCTAAATGAAAAGTTGTAAGTTCTTTAAAATTGTCTGTAATCACACTGTTATACTTAAAGTGCCACAAAGATAAGCTTGATAATTCTAATGTCTGTAGAAATAGAAATTCATGTCTAATACCTGAGAAATTAGTGAAATACATGGATATTAACACATAACATATTCCCAATGTTGAAACCACTTTGCTAATCAGAGAACCACTGAGGTTGTAAGAGACCTCTGGAAGTCATCTAGTCCAACCCCTGACTCACTGTTGTGGGTTAAGCAGAGCAGAGTTAATTTTTTTTTCCTTTTCCCTTCTCTTCATAAATAGCTAGAAGAAGCTATGTTTTGGATTCCTGCTCAGGAGAGAATTGATAAGAGAAGAACGTTTATAGTTATTGCTAGGATGTTGCTATTTGTTCTCAAGGACATACATTCAGCCTTTTGGGGGGGAAGAGACAGTCTGGCTTCTAGCCTGGGATTTGCTTTTAGGTAAA
>WKFP01013358.1:477998-515496 GCA_011057875.1 Pterocles orientalis | reverse complement strand
TATCACTGTGTATCACATTGCATCTTTGTATATAGTATTATTTCTAATATTATTGTAGTTTAGTTATTAAATTGTCCTTATCTCAACCCACGAGTCCTCTTTGCCATTTACCTCTTTAATTCTCTCCCCTATCATTGGGTGGGGGCAGGGACTGTGTGAGCGGGTGTGTGTGGTTTGGCCCCCAGCCAAGGGCCAACCCATCACACTCACAGTAGGCACAACTAGAGTATAAATTTTATCATATTGCAGGTGGTTATACTAAATTACCATGAAGGTAATGTTGTAATAAAGACATCACCTCCCTCATTATTTTACCTCATTATTGTAAATCCAATTCAGAAACTGTATTTTGATCTGCTGAAGTAAAAGAACATGGCTTGAAAGTAATCATGCTAGAAACAGTCTCTTACCAACACAGGTGCAATACAAAATGTTTCAAAGCTTAAGTGGTAATAGAACTTTAATTATTCAGTTAATATCTTTGAAACAGCAATCAATAGATATACTTAGAACACCCACAGGACTCGAAGAAAGAAAAGGAAATAAGCAAGCAAGCAAAAAACCACCAAACAAGTGTTTCTCAACAGTTTGAATATTGTCCAAACTCAAAGGATTGCACACAAACTAAACACACAAAAAATATCTGCAGTAGGATTCTTCTACCTCATTTTTATAGAAAAACTGAAATGTTTAAAGTAAACAGAAACTTGCTGCAGAAGTCAGTACTTAGGATGGAATTCAGTATAAATCTAAATAGTTGGCTAGTGTCACTTAACATTATAAGGTAAAATCCACACATTCCCTGAAGACACAAGATCTGTGAAAGGTCCAGAATTTTCTGAAACAGCAACTGGAAGTCAGGAAGGAAAACTGAAGGCATCTCAAATGGTATTAGAAGCCTACAGTGAAGTAGCTGAAATGACCTCTAAAACACCTAGATATTTACCCATTTGTGTCTAAAGGTGCTGTAGGTATCTATTCTCTCACTGTAATAAAGTTAAGAGTTATTAATCTGACTGGCAGCTACATGTCTGCTTCAGACTAAACTGAATTACTGTGTAGGTTCCCCTGGTTACAGCTGAAGCTTAGGCATTGAGAGTCCAATAAGGTGCCCACAACTAAATGACTAGTGCCAACTGAGATGGTTTAAAATATCAGAGACATATTTGTGGCCTGGCAGATAGAACAGTACCTATGGGAACCTATGCCTTTCCAGATCCACATCTGAAGGGAAAGTAGAACTCAATCTCAAAAGGAACTAGACATGTCTCTGGTGGGCAACTGAGCCTTGAGACTGCCTCCAGACATCTAACTACATGTGTTTAGTACTGAAATTAATCACATTTGGATAGTTCATTTTTATATGTGACAACCAGATAAGTGTACTGTTAAACTACATTTTGGATCTCAAGTGCAAAAACATACCATCAGTCTCATATCTTCATTTGCTCTTGATGAATCTAAACTGTGCAGAATGAACAAGTGGAAACAGCAATGACAGAACCCGAATATACTGTTTGATGAAAAAATGAACAATACGTATTTTCCTTTTAGGTAAGGTAAGAGCAGAAAGACTACTCTAAAGAGTTATTAACTGGCTAATATGGAAAAAAAAATTGTAAGCATTTGAAGTTACACACATAGAACTGCACATATGTAACAGGATGCATGAAATACCTTCTTCTGAGAGATACCACTAGATATATACAACCTACCAGTAAGTCTGCTTAATATCAGGGAGGGAAAAAAAGCTCCTAATTACAGAGAAAAACAACGCAGACATCAAAATGTTTCAAAATACCTAAGCTACAAATGAAAAGAATGATCATTCAGGATGCTGTTAACTGTGTGATAAGACACAGCAGTACTAAGAATTACGTTAACTGTGTGAAAGTCTGAATTAAAACATGACATACATACTCTGCCTCTGTGCATACTCTGCATGAGTGCCTTCTTTGCCTTGGAAAAAAACAACCAAACCAACCAACAAACAGACAGTGGGCAGCAAGAATATATTCATTACAGGCAATGCCCTGAGTAAGGCAGCTTCTCAGACTACTTTGTTGGGTGGGAGTTGTGTCTGAATTTCATTAAAATAATACAAAATCTTAAAAGGACATTTCTGAGCATTCATTTACCCACGGACCTAATTTGATCCTGAATGTACAAAGTGTCTGCAAATGTCAGCTTTCTCGATGTGTTACAATAATTGTACCAGAAGATTAAAAAAACCATTCATATCAAGGCTTTGATCAAGGGTGCACTTCTGAAACAATCTCTAGTCACCTCTTCTTACTGTGCTTTGGTTTGCATCACAGAGCAATCTCAGAACATGTAAACTGAGTTCTTTTTGGATGAAACTAAGCTGGAAGTTGTTCTCAAGCCTGTAACAGGCATTCAGCCTAAAGAAGATTACAACTACTCCACAGTAAAAATCCCTAAATATACACATTATATGGACCTCAGGCCCTTAGCACCAACTGTTCCGCACTATAAAGCTGCTTGTGGTGCACTGTACTACTAATGTTACATAAGCACAGACTAATTTATTCTTTTAGGACAACTGGAGGCAATAGTTGGATCTTATCCTATCTGTCCTTCCCTTATTTTCCCACTGAGATTCTGCTCATGCTCTGCAAATGCAAGTTTCTCATGTCAACTCAAGAAAGGTGTTAAACAGACAATGTGCTTTTCAGCTTTAATTAAATGCCCTACATTTGCCTTCTAGTAACTTCTGAATTTTGACTGAAGAAATAAATAAGACTTTTTTATCTTCTTGACTTGTACTTTGTTGCCAGGTACTTATGCTAATAATTAAATATGGAGAATGATGCTTAGAAGAAGCTCTCTGCTTCTTCAGAGAGGCCAAAATCTGCATTTGATTTGTGAACTCTGTGACAACAGATGTCCTGTGCCTTGCAAAACAGAACAGCCGTAAGAGAAGAATAAGAGTCTTGATGAAGTTCAGAGAAAATGCAAATGTCTTATTTCTAGGGCTTCAAACTTCACATATCCTACATGACCTGTCATTTCCTTCTCATTACAATAGCAATTCGAAATAAGAACTGATTTGTGATGAATGAACTCCTCCTAAGATGTTTTCCTCTGCAGGCAGAAATAAGGGTTTCCACTGTAATGAGCTGGTCTTCATTTTAATGTTTCACACCAACTAGAGCCACCTACAGCTCATTTCTGTGGTGGTCTCTGTTTATGCCTCACTTCAATTCTAAATGTTTTACCATGGTACGGAGATATTTTTGCTTATATATTTTTCAGAAATATTAGTAGGTAGATTATGTACCAGTAATTAATGTCCCTTACTTAAATTACTAAACTCTCCACTAGGTTAAAAATATTTCCTTTTGTCATAATGAAGAAAGTTACCACCTATGGGGAAGAGGAGGAAAACCATGCTGGGAAATCTCATCCTACTTACCTGCCATCTGGAAAGGAAAGAGAAAATCATCCTAATAGGTGATTCCTGCTTTGAAAGGCATGAAAAACTCAAAAAGCATGATGACCACCTCATGATTTTACTGTTTAAATAGTAAACTACCTGCAATGTTTTATGCTCCATTTTTCCTTTTCTCAGCAAGACAATTGGAAGAAATTAAATACCTTTTTATGTCCAGGAAAAGCAGCCTGTTCACCATCCCCCCTTCCTAAGGTGGGAACTTGCACTGTGGTTCCCACTCTGGGCCCATGTGTCAGCTAAATTACCACACAGCTCTAAACTCACATCTGTTTCCTTTAATCTAATAAAGTAAAGGGTTTACTGTAGCTCTGGGATACGATGAAAGATGCAGAGAGAAGACCTCTGAGAGCAGAAATCTGTAAACAGCTTCATGTAGATACCACTTGTAAATTTTTTAAGAAGTTAATGTAATCAAGAAGACGCCCCACATTGTTAGCCTCTAAAGACAAATCTATATATTGTTTTGTGATCTCAATATTGATTAAAGTCTGCGAACATTAACACCCAGAGAGCTCTTAAAATAAGCTAGGAAAGACATTAATTTTACATTATACGGTACAATTACAATCGAGAAAATATATTCCATAAATGTTAAAAAAAATAAAATAGACCTTATTTATTTTCTAATCCAGCAGAGTCCATTAAATGGAAGATTAAAGAAAACAGACTCTAACTACTGAAAAAGAGGTGATCGAGTGTATGATCCAGAACAAGTTAAGATGTGATCTTGGAGTTGTTTTATTTGATCAAAGTCAGATTTTCTTCAGGTGATAATTTGATCAGATGAGAAGCTTCACATAGCATTTTGGATTTCTCCATTACATAGAGCTTTAATTATAAGAAAATTGCAGCAAATTGTAAGAAATATTGTCATGCATAAAGGTTATTGTATTGATGTGATTAAGCATTTCAACAACTAGGAGAACTTTCAAAATTATATTTATGTGCATCATCTTTGAACACTAAACGATACACTCAAGCAAAAAACAGTACATTTCTCCTTGACATATGTGCAACACCAGAAAAACTACATTTTTGAAAAAGCGTTAGAAAATTTTTGAACACAGATTTATTTTTACATACGAAGTTACTGAAATGCAGCCATAGGACAAATTACACTAGTATTCCATTTAACCAAATATCATAGAAACAGCCACCAGTTTCTCTTCATGTTATAATAAACAGGCAGAAAACAAGAATTGTTTTGCATAGAATCATACTGAGATTTCCCAGTGGTAACTGCTAAATTTAACTTTTTAATTTTGTTCTACCATTACTTGCAAGAGTCTGACCAATCATATCTTCTTTTTTTTTCCACAGAAACAGACTATAGTGTTAAGGCAAAATCAAATGAGAAGGTGTCTGGTCACATTTATCCAAACTATTCTATTCTAGGCCACTTACTGCTTCCAAAGATAAAGTTTGGATTAAAAAAAAAAGTATGTATATATATATATATATATATATGTGTGTGTGTGTATATATGGATGTAGTTGCATAGAAAAAGAGGAGGGAGAGGCCACAATGCTCTGCAGCACAGGCACAGCTTCTGCAATGTTGTAAGTTTATTCCGCCTCAAGCCACTTCTATTGTACGAAATCCACGGAGAGTCATCACATTTCAAAAATTTGGAAGGGGAGCTTCCTGCCCAGTTATGAAAACATCTGCTTTCTCCCAGAAACAGGAAAATAAAATAGCAAGGCCTATAACTGAAAAGGCTAGGGAGGTAGTAACTATTCGGTTTAAGGCATAAAGATCTCTCTGGAAAAAAAAATAATACATGAAACACATATTTAACTGTCAAAAAAAGCCAAAAAATCTTGGCAAGGAATAGGAAGGAAACCTGCAGCGACATTATTCCTTTTGCTTTATTTGCATTTATGATATGAATGTACTCTCCTCTGGCTTTTTGAAAATGTTCTTCCTGTGACTTTGAGATTAAACATCATTTCAGGAACTCCAGTTTATACTGCTCTAATCTACCATGAAGGCCATGTGACAGTGCAGAAAACTGTGAGGTTCCCTGCCCTCCAGCCAGCACTGTTCATTGGTCTGTTTAGAAAAGAAATCTGCAACATGTTGCAACCTCTTCACATGTATCTTTTCCAGTTATCCTGGAACAGTGATAACAGTTACCTATTAAATCAACGAAGAGTAAAAAGTTGAGATGATTGCTGCATGAAAAAAGAGCTGGCCAAACTGACAAGTTCTGTCTAAAACATTCTTCCACTGGATACAGAGATGAGACAGGTAACCAAACTCAGCATTTCATTGCATGTTCTATCTCACAATACTGGAAAATGGAGGAATGACAGAAAATTCTTTATGCAAACTCAAATTCTGCATAGAGACAGAGAAATAACCAAAGATGTGATAATCAAGAACTTGATGTTATTTTCTAGTACAACAGACGAGCATTAAGCATGTGTAGATCTGATGCCTAAAACCTATTCTCACTTTTGAAAGTTTATGGGTGATATTTTTAGAAGTAAATACTGCCATGTGTTAAAATGGTAGTTAAACTTTCACCCTGCATACTGTTGCAAGGTTCAATAATTAAGAAATTTAGACTTTTTCAAAAAATGACTCACACACAGACACATGACTGACTGATATAGACCTTAAGGTTCATAGTAGTTGTCAAGAGGTCTTAGAGATTGACTGCTGCATTGAAAAGTATGTTTAAAAGGCTATGTAAAGACTCTGTTAACTCTACTGTGGACCTAGTCAGACTGTCAATGTTCTGACGCTAAACTAGGCTAATTTGAGCAGAAGACAGTAAGGAACAGGATCTTGGTTTTTACTGTTTGTAGTGGTGCTTCTTAACTGTTTTTATAAATAAATAAATTAATACAATTCACCAACTGCTGAACCATTGTTCTTTTCTCTAACATTCTTCAAACCCCCACATCTTTCTTGGATCAAATAGCTGACAAATCAGCATGCTAATCTATATTAAACCCTTTAACAATATACAGCAGGTGTGTTAATACCTACCTTGATTCTTGCTGAGATAGCACTTCAGGATTTTTTTTTTGTCCCTATTTACTTCAAAACAGTATTGAATTTCATATTTTCTAAACTGTTCTGAATAAACTACTTAATTTACATTTCCATAATTTATAAAAAAATAGTTTGTTACACATCAATAACCCTCCCTATCGCAAAGAGAGATATACAAATGTTTACATATATGAGAAGTTCATTGCCCATCTGTCACAGTCAGCACTGATCATTCCAGTTTTTCTTTACTTAATGAAAGCCAGCAGGAAAATTTGATCTTAAATGGGCTACAGTACCTTTTGAGGTGTTTACTTTGAAGAGAGAAAGATCCTAAAGAAGTAAAACCAATTTAGGCAGTGCACTTAAAAGCTTTAAATTATGGAGGAATTAATACAGGGCATACAGCACACCCTTGGAGCCTGCTTTTCCCATGCTCACTCTCAACTATCAAATTAGCGTCAGTGCCATTTTTGCCACATGGCACTTTGAAAACCTTTTTATTCTAGAATAACATACTGTAAACCCTATCGTATTTCCCATACTAAGTAAGAATTCCAATAAGTAGAATTACTTCAGTCTATACCCTTTAACATAGTTGTCTTGAAATCTAAGATCTGCACATCTTAACATATGTTTGATGATTTGATCCTCCATTTACTCTTCTAACCAATGGCTTTTTCCTTATAATACGAAGCTCCTGTCTACTAATACACCAAAGTGAGTTAATTAAATGCAGTGCTGACACTAATTCATTACGTAGATACCTGGAGGCTTCTATTTAACATGATGCCAAACAAAATCTACAGTATTGCTAAAGAAAACTGAAAAGAATCGTAATAATTTTCAGAAAATACTAATATATTTTTAAATAATCTAATGATTTTTCCCATGTATATATATTTCACTATGCAGTCTGTGAATTTCTTAGCATTTCCTATTATTTGCCTATAAATTATCTGCTGGCATTTTCACAGTAGAAAAGATACCCAAGAAAAGATTTCAAATAAAACATAAACAAAAAGCATCATCCACAAAGAAACTTTGACCACCTATGTCTCAAGGTAAAGCAGATAGACATGCTCTGTGAAGCAATTCAGAACTGTAAGTGCATAAATTATTCTGTAGCACTTGTGTCCTTGTGCAGTAAATGCATCCCTGTTATCAACCCCATCAGGCTGCACAGGGTATGCACAAAGATAATTTATGTAGAATACCTGATAACCCAAGAAAAAAACATAAGCCAGGGAAAGAGGAAGTCAGAGAAAAGGGTATATAAGCAAAGACAACATCCAAGGACTTTGTCAGGTATGATATATTATCAATAGTTGCAGACACTTGCAACCTCCAGGGTAAAATATCTACACATAAACCTTAGTATCTTAGATTTATATGTTTGACAATGTAATACTGAATAAAGCTGATAGTTCTTAGCAAGAGAATCGGGAACAAACTCATAGAACAAATGAGACAAGAAAAGTATGTGGAAAACTAACTGTAGGATTTATTTTTTTTTCCCCACGCAGTGACAGAATGTTGTCATCTAAAGCATGCTCTGAGTTTTTCCTGTCAGGAAATAACTTGAATTAAACAAGAGAATAGTAACGAGCGTATGTTGCTGTATTTCCATGCTTTGGGATTGCAAAAGTAAAACATTCAGTTGTTTTATTTTACATGTCTCTATGCAAGAGTGCATGTGTATGTATGTGCAGGAATAATAACAAATATGTTTGTCTTCTGTAATGTGCAGAGACAAAGAACTTAAAGTGTCTGATATTAGGTACATTTAATGGATATTCACCTACGGCTTGAGAAGTTTGATTCTCCATTTAGTAAAGTTGTCTCAAGTCCTTTCACTATGAAAAAATTAAATGTATATATTTTTTACAGAATAATATGTCACTGCACCAACTGGTACATTCTTATGTTGAATGGTATTGTAATTACATTAAGAAACTATGAATAAAAACTTACTGTTTTCTTCTGGTTAAAAAAAAAAAGCTAAAATTTCAGTTGACCATTCATTTACTAGGTTTTGACCTCCATTTAATCCATGAAAACCATTAGGATTCTATACCCAAACTTCACATCTGAATCTTTTCCTTTCTGACAATATATAAAATGAAAAAGAATAAAAGATAAAGAAAATACATATATCGATGGAGATCAAAACAGCAAGAAGAAGAAACAGAGACAGAGGAAGATGAAAGGACAAAAAACATAGTGGAGGAAGGAAATGATGGAAGAATTCTAAGTGCACTCACAGCAGGTAAGTTTCTCTAAGAAAAAAGCTGGAGGCAACAGCTTAACTTTCAACAAGAGAAGTATGTATATGGCAGTGGTGGGATAACAATAAGAGACAGTGATGAAAGTGTAATCGCTGTAGTTGTTGGTTTTTGTGGTTTTGTTTGTTTGTTTTCTAACCTTTAAAGACTACCTCTGGCAATTGTAAAACAAAAGGCATGTTTACGTGTTCCACAGTTTTGATTTTTTTTGTTTTTTTGGGAGGGTTTTTTTTTGAGTAGGGGATTGTTTTAGCTATAAAATAAACAAATTCAGAGAGGAATAGCCTGTTTTTGTTTTGCAAGATATAGGCTAAAATAATGTAGGATTTAACAGCCATCCAAGCTGTAAAAGTCTATCTATGAGAAAGGCAAATAAGGATCACTTTCACTGCAGTAAGTACTCTACAAATAGTGACAATAGTGGATTTGTATAATTCTTACTCATGGAGACACAGTACAAACATATCACAGTGAAAATATTACATTGTCCTCTTTTGAAAGGGGAATTTTTTTTTTCTTTGTCCTTGACCTGGTATCATAATATGAGGAAACTGAAGCATTAGAACTTTTAAAACATCATACTTTTGTATTTAACGAAACTTTCTTGATAAATTTGAAGGTTTTGAGGGTTGGTGGGGTTTGTTTTTTTTTTTTTTCAGCAGTTTCCATTAAGCCATGTATATTTGGCTTAATCTTGCCAATCAAAACTTTGCCACATTCTAATACATTCACTTTGTTTGGAGGCTGAAACTTTTGTTTGTCTTGAGTGTTGCATTACCAGCTAATATATTCCAACTGTCTTTCTGAAATATGGATTTATTGTAAAATCAAAGACAATATCACAGCAATTTACTACTAAGTCTCCTTCTTTAGTTTTAAATTCCTTCATGCGCATGCTTCTATAGTTTCTTTCTAAAAGTCCCACTTTTTTTCCCCCCTAAATTGCCATTTCCAATTCAGTATGTCATACTTAGATCCATCTGGGGCTCATAAAATTCATACCCCACAGCTAAATCTCAGTAGAGTAAACCTAGTTGATACCCTGAAAGCAAATCTGAGATACTGAACACAGACAAGGCTTAGTGGTTAGTCTCTTTCATTCAAAAACAGCATGGAAGGAGGAAGGTCAGAGGGAAAGTAAGCAACAAGGGACATAGCTGTCAGCCTGCATTTGCCGCAAATTGCCTTAGGAGGGAAAAACTTAAGAGTTGAGTGTGTTTCTGCATTTAATGTCAGAAATCACCCGAGAAAAATAAATAAAGCAAATACAACTAGAAATAATGCCAGAAGCATTAAGAGCGCTTATTCTGTTAGTTTTCCCCACAAACCATGAAATACAGTACTTTCCTGTGCTGCAGGAAATTTGTGTTTGGATACTTTCATCATGAGATGAGTACTAATCCCGAGTGTCCCTCCTGCATCATTACCTCCAACAGTCTTTAAAGACAGCAAGAGTCAAAACTTCTTTGCAATGAATGCACAAATGGGACATCTAAAAATCAATATAGAAAGTGGTTTTGATTTTGGGTATATCAGTTTCACTAAAAGGCTCACACTTGGAAATAAATCTATTAATGTAGGAGAGATTTTTTTTGACACTTTCTTTTAGTTAAGTTGATATATTCCTACTCCAAAGTTATGCTTTTTCATTTAGCATATGGCCATTATGGGACTCTTCCCATTTAATCTGTGAGGTATGTCCTTCATCTAAGATAGCATTCTTTATTCCACAAAGCTGGGTGTACACTGAACATTGCATGCTGAAATTTAAAATGTCTAAATCCCTTTTGGTCCTGATTCAGTGAGAGAGAACAAAGCCCAACCTGTGATTTAGCTGACCAACATCTAGTAGAATGCTTTAGGATGAGATGAAGCACTGTTCTGACTCTACTATTTGACAGTTCTCCATCAAGTATAATTGGAGTTTAGACATTAACACTCACATATGCAAATCAAATTTCATCTTAAATGTCTACAATGCCAGAACTGAGTCTTCTGCTGCAGCCCAACTTGCATTACGGTATCATCCAATAAAGCTTCAGTAAACTTATTAAGAAAATATTATATAGAAGCTATGCTACTACATCTAATTCACACATCTTGAAAGGTAGAAACATCAGCATTATTAAAAAAAACCCTTAATGTTATAATAAGCATACACAAAACACAGACAGCAACACAAAGTTACAGTTTCTAAAGAATAAACTGTGCTTGCTTTTGTGCAATAGATGTATTTTTTTCTAATGTCACCTGTATAGAGTTCTGTGGTACAATTTATGTATTTAAATTCAAATTGAGGATGAACATATACTATAGTGAGTCACATATAATATGATTTTCCATTAAGCTTTAACTAAGTACAGTTTGCACATAATATTAAAAATACAGACTCTCTTGTTTGTTTTTGAAGTGTGTTTGAGACTGTAAAGAATCAAGGCTACCCTGGAAGTCTTGTACAAGATTTTAGGACACTGGAAATTTAAAATGTCATCCTTATATTGCATCAATAGGTTTCTCATATAAATGCTTTAGTTAGATTTGTGTTCTAAATTATACTCCTTCATCATGAAAAAGAAAAATACATGAGCCTATTTCAAAGCAAGGGGGAATATAACTAGTATTTGTTTGTTTCATAACTGAGATCTTAATAATTGTAATTCTAAACTGAGTGAATCCTTTGTCAGTGATGCCATAACACCCCTAAAATTAAACACAGTCCCAGCAAATAACAAATACAAAAGTTTAAATTTAAATTATAATATTCACATTTACATATGGCACAAAATTCACTTTTAATACCGTGTGAAGGACAAAAGAGAATACAAAACTGCTTTCATTTTCAACCTACCAGGTGAAACCATCCTTTCAGGGAGTTTTTAGTATATTTGTATGATCTAGATGGCACACAAAGTACAAATGAGTCAATTCTAAATTCAAAATGACCTTTTCCTCTATTAAATCTATCCTGAGACTTAGGAAACAGTAAGAATTGGGTAAATCACTAGCATAAGCCTGTATATTGCCAAGAAAATACAAAAGTTTAGTGAAAGTAGTTCTTACATCTACATATTTTTTGTGATCAGGATCTCTCCAACCCAAAACTCTGTGGTACAGTAAGAGAGGATAAGTTTCACAGATAAAAATCAATACTGTGGCAGCACTCTGGTAATCTCTGTAGGCATGAGATACATGGTGCTCAGCAAAAGCTTTCTTCCCCAGCCAGAGTATGGTGTTAGACTGCAGGCACTCTAGATGGCAGACATACTGAGAAACATCGTATTACTTGTGGCAGGATGGTCCAAGCAGCCACTCAGAGCCAAATGAGGCCTGTCTGTTACAAAGCTTTGAAGAAACACGCTATTTATGGACACTCTTTCTAAAAACTTTTTGATTTTAAACAGTGTAATACAATGATGCCATGTAACAGTAGCAAACTTGCCTATTGAAACAAAGGTTCTGCTACATTGCAAATTATTACCTAAGCATAAGCTGCTTACTTGGAATTAAGAATCTGAGAAAGACAGAGATGTCAGTAATGGATCAGACCTAAGCAACCACAAAACTTGATCCAACCCATGAATCAGCAATATAACCCAATTAAAAAAAATTGCATATTAACTTATGCTACTTAGTAAGACCTAGAGAATGTTGCAAGAATTCATTCTCTTAAAATAAATTGTCTCAAAATCAAACTTAACATTATGTGGCTTTCCTAGCTGTGACCTGGGTAAAGTCTTCCTGAGTAAGAATGTTTTCCTGAAGTTCGCCAGCTATGTGATTTGAAAGGCAATAAATCAGAAACACCAATTTATGACAACATATTAAGGTACAGTCTAACTTCATACAAAAGCCTGAAGGCTCAGTCCTATAAAACTGTACGTGAAGTTTCCCACCCTCCTCTAATTAATTCCAATGTCTTCAGCTATGGCAACTGCAGTAAATAGCTTTTTTTTGTAAAGAAAGAGAAAGTTGTTAGGCCTGAACAGTTACTTAATATCTATGTTTTGTACTGTGGAGAAAGTACATTCTTCAGAAAAACAACAAAAAACACATAACCTTGTAATTGGGTCCCACCATTTATTTACCAGGTCATTATACCTGGAGCTATTGCAGCCCATGGTACATTCACTATACTAAAATCCACATCAGGCAGGAGAGAATTATGCAAAACTAGGTATCACTGCTGAAACAACACCAAACCTTGCCCTCCTATAGACACTGCAGTTGAAAACTGGAGCCCTTGCATCTAGCAATGTTACCATAAAATAGTGAAAGCAGCAGGAAATCCAAGGCAGCAAGTCTTATGAAAAAACCCACAGGTTGGAGAATGAATTGAAACAGCAAGGGATAGAGGCATGCTTAGAACATACTGAAAAGATTATACTGACAGCAAGAAAGAGATGAAGACAACAGATCAGCAAGACCTCAGAACAACCCAAAGTAACTTGATTCTAAAAAGTTGAGAAACTGCACAACAGAACAACTAAAACAAAGTAGACTTACCAAGAATTACAGCATGTACTAGACAGAGAGTCAGAAGAGCACCATAAAGTTGTATTTACAAGCACTAAAAGTCTAATAAATGACTCAGCAGGATGCTGATCAGAAGCTACAATAGTGGGACCCAGAGGAAACAAATAAATGTTAAGGGAAGAAAATAAAGTCTTCAAAATAAGCAGAGCATTAACAGAAATACCTCTGAAGATTAATAAAAAGGCAATTCATTCCCTATTGTGTAGAGAGCCTGATTGAGAAATGGCTGCAAGACAAAGGGCATAGTCAGCGTGGCTTGATAAAGCTTAAGCCAGAAGTAAGTTGGAATTTGGCTCAAGGACGCACTGTCCTTGAGAATGGGTAGTGCTGACTGAAGAGTCCCCTACGGATACAAAAACAGAATGTAGAAGTTAGTTACTATAGTTACTAACCGCAAGAATGTAGAAGTTATGTGATTGACACAAACATATCTTAACCAATGATGAGCTAGAGTTTTGCAATATGTATGAGCTAATTATTCGAGTGTATTTAGTGCTTATGCTTGAGTGAATAAACAAGTCTCACTGACGACCAAACTGGTGTCTGAGTCTCCCTTCGCCGACACTATTGCCCATTCTGTCCAGAACTGAAAGACTTGAAGCTCCACCCCTTTTTCTCACATTGTGATTATCAATATGTCTGTTCGCATATCTCTTTACTTCTCATGCAGCTGGAAGTAATAGTGTGGATTTTCTTCTAGGTGAAAGGTCTAAGCCTTGTATTCATACCTCTTCATTTTGAATGATAACAAAATAATTGATCTGTCTGGGTGTACATTTCCTTCAGTGTATTCTTGCAACTGATGAACTATCAATCTGCCCACAGAATACTATTTAAAAGTGCCTTTTCAAGTCCAGTGAATAGAGTAATAAATTAATTCATACCAATCTCATTAAGCTCTGCCAAAATACTAAATCAATTGAGAAAGATATATTGTATAGAATGGACAGAACCTGCATCTTATTGTAGCAGACTGAGGTGTAGTGTCTGTGCCTCCACAGAAAACATGCTCTGTACAGTTTAATACATTTTTGTATTACTATGGTTAAGCTTTCTTGCAATCAACAAGATTACTATCCTCATTTCATTATAAACACGAAAACCAAAATTATTGGAAAGTCAAGGGAAGAAAAATAAAAATGAAAAAATATTGGAACAGTTTTGAATAAAGAAATCATTAAGATGCCAAGACTCTCTTCTGCTAGTAGTAATTTCACATATTTTCTTTTGATGCACATTAAATTTTTGCTTACAAAAACATACTGCATTTTGCAGAAGCAGAGACTATGTATATAAATTTGCACAGATATATTTGTCAGATATTTTTCATATTTTTAAATGCTTGTCTGTATTAAAGAAGCAAAGTGATTTAATACTTTCTGGAAAATTTAATGACTTTAAGGTCAAAAGTCATTCAGTGACAAATAGTCACTTCTAATTGCTATACTAAATAAAATAAGAGCTCAGTGTGGAACTGAAAAAAAGGCCTTCCTCTTCAGAGAGAAGTCTCACTACAGCAAAGTGTTCCACAATGTGACAATTTTGTACTTTTGTCTTTTTTTCCTGAATACATACCTTTATTGAGACACTGAATCTGCTTTAAGGAAATGTGAATTCAATTGATTTTGTAAAGAAATATGTTTACATCTCAACAATATGCGATGCAATAGTCTTTTCTGCAGCTAAACATTTGTGTCAATTTTTGGTGAGATGAAGTTAGATTTTTTTCCTTAATTATATTAAAAACTTGAAAAATAAGCTATCAGCACATTTAGCAATGTGTGACTTTGAGTATAATTTCATGTATTTCATTAGAAAATTTATTTGTAACTTGGAAGATTTAATTAAGGCCTATTACTCTGAGTGGACATATTCATAGATACTAATATTTTCTTTGTTGTGCCCAATATAGTTTATTAACATCTCTACTCCAGTCATTTTTGTGTTTAAATGAACCTACACACTTGCACGTGTTCATGCATTCATGCAAATATGTATGAAATAATTTCAAACGAGATCCAAAATTCTACAGTTTGAATAGAGACAAAGAGAAAAAGCATACCTTTTCTGGATCAGTTGTTGTAATGACCCACACACAGTGTGCGTTGTCTTCATATTGAACTGGATAATTTGGGGATGTAATAATCCCACTTGGTCCACGTAAATTAGAACCACATGTTCTAGCTAAAATGATAAACAACAAATAAGATCGGTTTCGATCAGTCGATCTGTTTAATATAAGCATTATAAAATTGCCATAGTTTTAATAACAACTTGCTCTGAAAGTTTTATTAAGTTGATATATTCTATAACAATCTGTCTTTGAAGATGTTTGAGCAAGTCAAAAAAATCCTGAAAATTTACCTGCAGAGGAAGAAAACTGGCACCTTTAAATTAATCAGCCCAAAAATTACATTACTTTATTCTTACTTAATGTAAATTAATTTCTCAGAATTATCATATCAATATTCTGTTTAGAGAGGGATTTACTCTCTCCAAGTGGATGGAGGGACCCCTCTATGTAAGGATGTAAGAAAGGCCAGTATCCTTCATGATTTATCCATGGTTGGAAAGAAAAAGAAACACATGTATCACAATGTTTTAGTCTATGCAACAGTATATCCTTATATATAACTTGAACTTCTGTATTTCTTAGCTCTTGACACCAGAGGAAATAAAATTAGAAAAAGAAAATATTTAAAAAGTGGTTCTAAGCAGTAACCTAGTTTTGTAAAACACAGCATCAATTGTGAAACCATCATAATCCCTCTGTCACATTCAGCAAATCTGGATTGTTAATATTTTGAAAATAAATTGCTTTACAAATTATTTTCCAAAGGCCATTAGGGATAGATTTTCTAAAATGGTCAAACTTCTCAGAATATTCTAATATCTCAAAGTATTTAAAAAATACTTAGACACATAATTTCCAGTGACATTAAACAGAGTTATAAAACTCAGAACATTTTAAAATTCCACTGTCAGGTTGATGGTATTACAGCACTTTGGCAACATGCTAAAAGAGACTAGATCATACTGTCTCTAAGTATGATACTGCATATCTTAAAAGATCTGATTCTCCAAACTTCTGCATAACTTCTACGAACTTTTGATGTAATTTGGATTCTTCAGTTACTTAAGTTTCAGTACAGGCAAGAGCAATTACTACTTTCCTTAAAAATTTGGTCATTCTTTTTCTGAATGTTGGATTAAAGTGCCCAGCATACTTCTGGTGCTTTGGAAAATTTTTGTTTCCATCTTTTTCTGTGGCTGCTTCTATTCTGAAGAACTAAATATGAGCATTCCTTTACTTCACAACCTTGCTGGGAGGAAGCCTGATCTTCTGCATTAGTAGAAGTGTGACTGGTACAAATAGAAAATAAGGAAACTAGAGGAAAATCACTTTCAGATTTTTTTATCCTTCTACCACAACCTACTAGCAGGACTTGGTCCTTTGTTACTATGTTAGAGACTAGACTTCAAAAACTAAGTATAGTTCCATGTCTAGACTGAGTTTTCTGTGAAAATTTCTGTCTATGTTTTATGATAGAAACTGTCTTAATAAACTTCCATGAATTTCACTTGAGTTTCAGACACACCACATGGAAATCTTCCATAATGATCTCAGTAGAAGCTAAAAAGAACCTCTATACACATAGGTAATTTTACTTAAGCATCACTAACAATTATTAACAAGCCATCTACTTTACATGGAAAAAAAGAACTAATCACTTTCAAGTATGTCGTCGTATGCTCCCTACAAGCCATACAGAAAGCTCAGCGTATTTCAAATATGTTAAGCAAAATATATTCTTTTAACTACTAGAATAACAAGAGCAGATTCATAGGATCTGAAAGAGAGGACATTCTCATTCCAGTAACTGGTAGAAGCACCATACCTCCAGCATCACAACTAGCAGACAACTAATATTTATTAATTTATTTTCAATTTACCTTGCACAAGGCCTGCCACAGAGGGAAGTAATTCAGAAGTGCAACTTTGCATCAATAAGCTTTTGAATACAATTTGTACCTTCTCTAGCTATTCACAAAGAAGAAAGGCTAGGAAACATCTTCCTTTGGGTTCTTTTCCCAGTCAAGCTGTTATTCTCTTATACTTCTCTTAACTGAATTTCAGAGGTGAAAAAAAAGGGGGCAGGGCCAGGGGGAGAAGCCAACCAATAGCTTCAATTGAAGCTCTGCCCAGAGGTCCATTGAGGAAACGGGGTTACTGCAAAATACTGAACAGAAATTGTTAGATAGCCTTGTTTATCACTTATAGAAAGCAAGAATGAACTCCTGGTTTTTGTTTTGTTTTGTTTTTTCCTGTGGAATTCAAGAAAAGTGGGAACATTTACATTAGCGTCAGTTTCTGAGGGCACTAACAGGCCTAAACTGCCCTGACTGGCTTCACCTGGGGCCTCCCACCACTCCTTGTCTGTGGGCCCAGGGGATCCATTTCAGGGTGGGACTGGGCTCAGTCCCTGCACAAGCAGTGTCTGAGGAGCAGCTGCCTGCAGGTCCATCACAGCCATGCCTGTGCCTGCTCACAGACTTCCTTGATCCTGACCCCCATCCAGGTTCTGATGTCTCAGCCCAGCCATGGCCTGTCCCCATTCCCAGGAAGGTGCCCAATGTCACAGGCTGGGGCTGCCCTGGTCTGCCCTGCTCCCTGCCTGAGGCTGTGGGATGGGCCCTGGCTCTGAGGCCTGGCCCTGCACTGCTGCCCCAGGCAGACCCCGCAGCTCCCAGGCTCCCAGGGGACCACCAGCCCCTGCTGTGCCCTTGCAAGGAAGGTCCTGATGTGGATACAATTTAATACAAATAACGAAGGAACTCGCCAACAGTTAGATGGCTCCTGTGACTATTCATCAGCTTCCTAAATTTTGAACTTTGTCATGCTGGGATAAAAGCAAAGTTCAGCTTCTTCAGTGAGTCTCATAGGCTTGAAGTCATTAAGCCCACAGTAGCTTCATGTAATTTATCACCTTTTACACTTAAAGTCAATGATCAATTAGAAAATGTGATAAACAGTTCTTTGTTTTGCATATTTTCTTATTAAATACTAGGTTAGAGCACCATGAACAGTGACATCTTGAAGGTCAGTAAGGGAATGGGGAAGAATATGAACTACAAATAAAACTTGTATCTTTCACTTCCCACTAGCCGTGCACCACATGCGATGTTGTAATATTGAACCAGAATCATACACCGTTCAGCCTGAACAATGTTAACCTGTATTTTGAAAAAAACAAATGACTTTTAGAGACTGGCTGACTTGACCCTCAGACTGTTGTGAAATTTTAGCTCCAACTTTGGAAGTATGTTTGAAGAAAGTAACTTGTTTTTCCAACTGAGGTTTTAATGGAAGTCTAAGACTAATTTATCCTATTTTGTTAGAAGTTTACTGGAGGGAGTAAAGCATAATAGAGATAGTTGCAGATAATAAATTGGAATGAACAGCAAAGACTAGTAATAACACACAGATAATTCAGCAGCAAATAGCCCCTTTTCTGCTGAGGGTTACTTTTACCACACATAGATTACTTCAGCTCATTTCTGCAATGTATTAGCAAACAAGAATAGATTCATGAGATGAAAAAACAAAATAAAACAAAACAAAACAAAAACCCAGCACTCCAAACAAGAGTGAACAGTGGAGTTACATGGACCCACTACCCTGCAGTAGTGTGAAACCAAGTACTGAGATGGTATATTTAGATTTTTCATTTAGATATACTGAGCTAAAGAGACACTGAGCTCAAGAGACACTTATGAATCACTGCTGCTTTGCTGCTGTGGAAAAAGTAGGAGGTATGGCTTTTACTTATTTATTTTTTACTATGTTTCAGATTGTCCAGTCTTTACATAGATTAGCCTATGCAATATTAACTACGTTACATGTAGCTTGTAATAACTTATCCAAAAGATGCCTTTATGGACTTTTTTATTAGGTCTGACTGGAATGGAGTTAATTTTCATCGTAACAGCTTGTATGGTGCTGTGGTATATATTTGTAACTAGAATAGTGCTGATAACAAACCAGTGCTTTGGCTATCGCTGAGCAATGCTTGCAAAACATCAACGCCTTCTTTGTTACTCAAGCTGCCTTGACAGCAAGTAGGCTGGAGGTGGGCAAGAAGCTGGGAGGGAACACAGTTGGTACAGGTAACATAACTGACCAAAAGGGTATCCCATACCATGTGTCAACATGGTCAGCAGTAAAAATTCAGGGAAAGGAGGAAGAACTGGGCATGTTAATGGTTATAGGTTTGTCTTCCCAAGTAACTATCACATGTGCTGAGGCTCTGCTTTCCAGGAAATGCCCACTAACTGGAAGTAGTGAAGAAAACCTTTCTGTTTCTTTGGCTGCACACACAGCTTTGCTTCATTAATTAAACTGTCTTGATGTCCACCCACAATTTTTCAGTTTTTGCTCTGCCAGTTCTCTCCCCCATCCTGCTCGATATGAGGGAGCAAGGCGCTGGGCGGGTGTTTAGCTGCTGGCTAGGGTCAACCCACAACAACTGTTCTTTAGTGAAGCAAGCATAATTTACCAGTATATCATATATGAAATATGCAAGTTAAAAAACCCTTTCTGGCAACAGGAGAAAAATGTTTTTCTTTAAGTATTATGAAACAACTAGTTAATGAAACCTTTATATAGAGTTGTCTGTAAGTGAGATTATGCTTTAGCTCATTCTTGAACAAGAAAAAGTTTAGGTCCAGGTGTTGCAAATCCTTCCCTCTACAGTCTCTCTATCATTTGCTGCCCTGGTAACTGGCATTCAGCAAAAGATTTTGTGAGTACAAGTAGTATCTTTTTGACCTTCCTCAAAATAAAAAATAAAACAGATCAAAAGATTTGTATGAGTTCTTTCTTTCTTTTTTTAAATTAATGGTGGGTTTTTTTCTTGTTTTCCAGTGCCTGTTCTGGCTAGGTTGTCTGGTTCTAGGAGGACATAAGGCAAGCACATTTCTAGTGTTAAGACTTTCATTAACATCTACAACCCACATGTACAACCCAAATTAATTTTTCTACTGAGAAAAAGGAAAAAAAAATGTACATAGATCAATACTCCTCCTTAAATGCAGGGGGAACTTGTTCTTTGGTTCAGACCATATGAAAAAACATTTAGAAAAGAAGTCAGAAGGTTAGGCCATTCATAAGGTTGAGCAGAACAGATGAAAGAAAAACCAAAAAATGAGGACAGTGTAATTATGTGGGACTGATAGGAACACAATGTGACTGTGAGGGTATCCTATTTAGGACTTTAATTAGAAAAGGTTAACCTAAACCCAGCTAACTAGTTCTACTTAAAATATATTTAACATGACAGAAAGAAGATTAAGTGACATGTAAAGTATTAAGAGGAAGTTAGCTCCCTAAATTGATACTGTTTCTGCATCTTTGCTCGTGTTCTTCAAGCTAAGAAAGATCTTTGGATATATGCAATTATACACACACATATATATCACATATACATTATATATATATACATATATATATATACATTATATATATATGATTTTTTGCTCTGCTTTGAACATCACTTCATTGCATTTCTACACAGAAATTATAAATTACCCTTCCAAACTTCAGGAAAAATTCCAAAGAATAGAAGGTACCTCTGCAAATTGGCCTATGGTCACTCCAGGCAGCCAGTGTATCTGTCACTCTCTGACAAGTGATGCTCTTTGAACCTTGCAGTACATAATTATCTTCACAGGAAAACTGAACACTTGCACCCACCCTAGAGAAAAATGAGAGGAAGAAGAAAATCATTAATATTTATTTTAAATATCATGCCCCCAAATAAAGATGACAACATATTTAAGTCCAAACAAAGAAATGAAGATGGGAAATTCTACCCCATCATTGCTATATTAATAAAAACCAACTTATACTATAGGGAACAGGCCTGCTGTCTAGCTTGTCCACCTTTTAAAGAAGTAAGGCGAGGAATATGAAACAATTGTGATACTAAGTTTAATCCTTTAAACTATGACTTCAGTGAATGCATAAAAAATGTATTTTTTAAGAAAATACATAATCACCGTTCTTTCAGGCAACAAAATTTACTTAATAAATAATTTCAACCTCTCCATAGTCTCTTAAATGAGATAACGAGCAGATATGGTAATTTGTCAATAAGTATGACTAGGCAATACTAATTTCAGTAAACTGTAATACTCATTAAATATTCCTGTTAAAAATGGTAAATGATGACTGGAATACGATTGTTACATTTATAACTTTGAAATGTTTCTCTGTGGAATGATTTATAACTTTATACTTCTCTTTTAATAAATAATTTCTTCCTGAACAAGGCGGACCAACATTTATGCAGAATTTTAAAACTGCATATAGTTATTGTGGCTCAAAGAGAGCCTTCTGAAACAGTATTTACATTTCTGCTTTCACTTGTTATTTGTGACAGTCTTTGTTCCCCATCATAATCAACCAGTTTTGCTGTGAGCTTTCTTGAACTTTTAAATCTCTATCTGATAACCCCATGTTGTGAGCTAAGTCATCTTGATAAAGCAGATTTCTCAGTTTGGTCTTTCCAAGTCATTGAGTCCTAAACACCAGGGGATTGCTAGATGGTAGTCAGAAGGTTCAGTGGTTAAAATTGTGCTGTGGAGGATAGCAAATCTTATTCAATAATGTCAATCTCATTCCTACCCTTCAAGATCAAGTATTCTATTAGTTTCTCAGTGGATTTCACAAAGACAAACTCTGTTGTTCACAATATTATGATGTACTTTTATAGCTCTTTCACAAAGCTTTAATAGGATCCTTTTTCTTCTTTTAATTTTAAAATTTATATGTAATGCATCAAATTTAGGAAACCTTTAAAAACTACTTTTCTTAACACTTGGTTCTTGAGCTGTTAAATATGAAAAAATGAGAATGGCAGGGAAAATACTGGCGCTTTTCTTCACCAGTTCATGAAAAATGCATGAAATCCTTGAAGAGTACTACAATTTTCTAAAACTGTATTTATTTTGTATTTTTCACAATCTGCTATCCTTCAGAACATTCTTAAAACCCTCAGTAAAACAGACCAAGAACTATTCCAATTATGTATCTCAAATTAATAAACAATTGGTTTCTCTTATTGGTAAAGAAAATAATATGATTAACTAATCTAACATTTCAATGATCTGACTGCCTATTTTTCAAATGCATTTTCTCACATTTTCTAAAATCATGAGCTCTGAAAATTTGTTCTATGGAAACAGGAAAAAAACAACCAGTTACCTAGTTGTGAGAAATGTAAATTGAGAACTGAAGTATTTAAAAACTATATTGGATAAAGACTTTTCCAAAAGTATAACAACATGTGAACCAACATGGAAGCTTCAACACTTCCCTGAAGTTTGCTACTATCAAGACATGTAAGAAGAAATATGAAACTGTGCACATATAAAAAATTTGAGTAAAATGAAATGTATAATTATTGGATGTCTGCAATTGCAACTAATAATTTAACATACCTGTTTATTCCCCCCAAAGAAAGAAAGAAAGAAGGGAAAAAAAACCCCAGGAGGAATACAAATATTTCATGTTTAGACTGGGTTCTCATAATTACAGCAATATTAAAAATACTATTAATGGATATATGAAATATTACATACTAATTTAGTCTATATACTTATGATGATTCAATTAGTTTCACTATTATCCGATACAGTATACTGTATTTTTTTCCAAAGCTCTGTAAAGAGCTTATATCTAAAGGCTGATAATATGAACTTCATGTATCTTACACAGTTGACATAATCTTTTGAAATATTTGATCACAAATGAAGTGACATCCATCCTTTTCAAAGCACCTATCATGAGAAATAAGGTTTATGCCATGAGTTTGACAACCAATACTTTCAAGAAAATGATTTTAATGTAATTTTATTTCTGTCAAGGCTTAGAAAAAAATGAAAATTGTATTGAAAAGTTCTAAATACTGCCAAATGGAGGTACAGACTGTCACACTATAATATATGTGAAGGAAATTTAAAGTTTTTATAAGTAACTGGTTAATAATGACATAGGTATGTATATAATTATAGATAGTTGTTATATAATATATACATTGCAGATATCTCAATCAAGCCACATAACTGTAGATGCTAAGAGAACAGTGCATACTGAGAAGTCCTAGGTGAGCTGAGCCACTAAAGTATTTTCTGTTTCCAGACAATCACATCTATCTGAACAAGCATCTTAAGGGAGGGGACACACCTAGGCCACACAGTCTACAATAAAAATTCTTATCCTCTAAGCAACATCCAAATTGCTGTGTCTCTCCATTGATTCTGTTTTATTTTTTTCCATTTAAAAATGGGTCATCCTTTCAAACCCATATTTTAACTTATTTGATCTGTGATGTCAAAGGAAATTATTACTTCGTTTAATTTCCAATTGTTAACAATTAATGTTTTTAATTTCTTTTTTTTCACATTTTTAACTCCCTAGTCACTGAGCAAATCTGTGGGCACTGGAAGTGTTTCCTTTTGTTTTGTTAATCCTCTATGTATACTTTCAACAGGGGGAAGAAATCAGTTTTCTTTTTTTTCTTTTCTATTTTAAATTGGAACTGTAGCAAAGCAAAAAATTGTGCTTACATAAAATAGACTAGAATTTGAACTGAAAAAGCCATTTTTTAAAAAGAAAAAAATCTGTAAGAAATAGTAAGCATATGAGTTGTCATTTAACTGTAAAAACCTGATTTAAAAATTCAAAAGCTCTTTTTGTTATAAGTGTCAGTGGAATTGTGAAAAATGATTGTTATTTTCACAGTACTGCACATACCATCAAATATTTGAAGAGAGCTGTAACGTTATTGTTTATCTCAATTTTAGATCTTGCTTAAATAATCTACTATTTTGCGATCTCACATAAATACAAAATGTGATATTGACCTCAAAATTGTATTGATTATGTTCTCATTCATGTAGCAAAGTCTGAGTTGCCATTTCTCCCTCAAAATGAATTCAGATATCCACCGGATTTTTTTGAAATCACTGCAAATCACCTCCCCTGCTTCCTGAACTGAACACAGTAAAAGTGTGGCAGGAGGACAGAATGAAAAGGTTAAGATTTCAACACCTTTTTGTTTGCTTTATGGTATTAGAATGAATGCCATTATTATGCTAAAAACAATGAAACCCTTTTCAAAGAACTTGTCATCACTGAATCAATTGGGTCTTAGGCTGTCTTGAAAATAAACCCTCTGCCTTTCCATCAGTCCCACTCACAACGTGTCTTTCAGCAGAGTGGAAAAGATTTTGAATAATGTGCATTTTCACATGTTTTAATTCAGATGAATATCCATAGTTGTCATTCTCCTGACAAGAACAATAGCTCCTTCTGGTGTCAGCATTTGCCTCTTGAAAGAAAAAACATTGCCTTTCTTTTACTCTCCACATTATATTCACTACATTGGAGAAATGCAAGCAGCAGCACATATTATTTTCCCCTCTCTTATGGAAGAGCTTGATTTGTCATTTCAAAGAAAGACAAACTAAATTCCAGCCAAATTCTCTATTTAAATGTCAAGCTAGATATAGACTACTAAAATTTAAAATAGCTAAGATACTTTTTAAATCAATAGGAAAAAAGTTTACAGTACATGAAAAATAATTGCTGTTGCATAATCAGTTTCAGATAACAAGTAAAAATTAGGAGGAAAATAAAATTTCATTGTTTCTCTCAAATAATATTCAGAATTGAATATTAATAATATTCAAATATGCACACAAATAAGTGATTGAAGTATATTAATGTGTTTTATTTATCATATCTTATATGATGTTGCCTGCACTATTTTTGAACACCTTATGAATCGATTTATCCCCATGAACAGTAAGATAAATCAAGTGAAAGGAAAACATCAGAGGCTGAATGGGGTAAAGGAAGGAGCGGAATAGCCTTGCTCTGTCAATTGAATAAGTATTGCTCATAACTAAGCTCCAGACATTTAAGATATCTTTAATACACACACATTCATAAGAGACTGTGTTCAAAATATAGTTCCAGAGCACTGGAACAGGCTGCCCAGAGAGGTTGTGGAGTCTCCTTCTCTGGAGACATTCAAAGCCCGCCTGGATGCGTTCCTGTGCGATCTGATCTAGGTGTTCCTGCTCCGGCAGGGGGATTGGACTAGATGATCTTTCGAGGTCCCTTCCAATCCCTAAACATTCTGTGATTCTGTGATTCTGTGATGTATTTTTTGCAAGGATCCTTGATATTAGTTTCCCTCTGGTATCTTAAAATACACTTTGAGCTTTAAACTTCTTTTGGGTTTTCCCTCTTCTTGATATTCGCATGCGCTGCTGGGATTTTTATTGTTGGTCTCTCCCACGTTGTGGCATATGTTTGGATCTTTGGACCTGTTTCACCGAAACTATTTTAGATCCTTTTCTCTTTCAAATTACAGACTGCAGTCTGGGGGGGGGGGGAAGTAAATCTCTCTCTCATCCTCTTCCAGTTTAGCAGTGCTCTTAGACCTGCCAGTCAATGTGCATGAGCTGTTGTTTCTTAAATATTATTCATACACCACTGACTTGGATCATAACTAGATGAGAGTCTGCTCAGCCCAGAGTGTATCATGAACATACAAAAATCTGTACAAGATCCATAGATTTACAGAATAAATTAGAATGAAAGAGGATGTCAACGTCCCACTCCAAGCAAATCCAGTTGGAACAGAGCTCTCAGAGCCTTGTTCAGGTGGGCTCTGAATGCCTCTCTGGATGGAGATTCCACAGACAGCCTGGGAAACTTGCTCCAGTGTTTGACCATCCTCAGAGTACAAACTTTTTTTTTTCCTAATTCTGAATCTAGTAGTAATTTACTGTGACACAACTTATAACCATTGTCTCTAGTCCTGTCACTGTCCACCCCTGAGAAGAGTCTGCCTCTACACTCTCCTCTTTAGCAGCTTCAGACAGTAACGAGGTCCTTCAGATTCTCTTCTTATACGTCATGTGCTTAGACTCCCTTACCATCTTGATCTGCTGAACTTACTCTGGCATCTAGAGTTCATACAGTAAGAAAAGCTTCTTCAGGTGGGAACTCACGCTATTTTCCATTAAACATTTAGGCTATGGGCTTAACTCTTTCCAAAGATGCTTTTCTCTCTCTACTAAGAATGATCCTAGATGCTGCCCTTAATTCTTTCAGCTAAGTACTTGATTTGGAGGAATTCAGAAGAAGTAGTATGCTCTGTACCCTTTATTGCTATGAGGAGAGACTCAAGCAGAGAAGGGAAATTGAGGCATACCTGCACAAATAGTAAAGTAAAATACTCTCCAAAATAACAGTGGAAGTACAGAGGGAACCCCTCAGATTAATACAGTCACTTTAATACACTTTGATAAAGTCTTCTACCAACTGTTGTTTCTCTACTGAAGCATTAATAAAGACTTAGACAAAACTTGCATGTTTTCCTAAAACAGCAGACCTTTGGACAGCAAATGCCTACTATATTTTTGTATCACACAATTTCACTTGCAGCAGCTGGGCTTGCCAGTTTGAATCAGAACATATAAAGTGGATTATAGAAAACATCTTCTATATAGCTTTTCTCTCTCTAGCCTATTTATTTAAAAAGCTTATTTCACTTCATGATGTTAAAAACGCATTTAACTGCTGCCCAGGTGCTAATGAAATTGTGTTTTTTCATATAACTGATTCTCTTAAGGTTGGAGTTGTTTATGACTTCTCAAACTCCTTTGAGGGGAAATAGAGAAAAATCCAAAAAGAGTAGGTCAGTCAAAAATAAAATAGATTTTTACATTATTTTTCCCATCAGTTATGCCTTAGCTTGGAAGACCCTTGATTCAAGAGCCAAATTTCATTAACTTGCTTTCTGGAGTTGCAGAGAACTTTGCACAATTCCTTCTAATTCCTATGCAGTTTTTCCTTCCATTTACTCTTAGGTCTGGCTGTCCATTCCCTGCTGAGCAATTTATAAATCTCTGAGTGAACTGGAGGCTCTCATCTCCTTTCTTTGACTCTCTCTGCCACACCTTGAAGTCTCTGCTTTTTTTTTTTTTCCCCAACAGGGGAAAAGCAACCTTCCTCTTTTCTCCATAGGGGTCTATTTGACCTCGTCTTCTTTTTTTTAGTGAATGTAAAAAAAAAGCTGAAAACAAAAAAAGAAAGGAGATGGCATTAATCACAGCCTCAAACCCAAATTTGCCATGTTTCCCAAGCTTTTCAACAATCTTTATACAGTGGGAAAGCAGGTAATTCTCTCTGTGCTGTCCAGAGAGTTCTGTCTTTCCTACACAGTCAAGATTATTAAGTTCTAAAGTTCCTATTTAAAATGAACTGATTTAAAAAAGAAACAAGCAAAAACAACTCAAGATATGCAATGGACTAGAGCTATTCTGACAAAGACTTGGTGCATTTTAAACTAGGGAAACAATACGTATCTGTAGTTGCATGTTCTGTATACACGTAACAGGAAATACCTTTCTCTTGGTCATATAGAAAATGAAAGTGCCTACCTGAAGTCAGAGCCCACCCTTTTCCCATTTTCAGGAATTCCAGGATCAGGACATGTATCAGATGCAACTGCATCCCCACCCTGGGTCACTGCAAAGTAAAGGAAAAAAAATAAATTAGACATGCAACTGTAAAGATGTCTCTTAACTTTTCCCATACATTAACTTTCATGGTCTGAATTTAACCATATGCATATTCATTTTTTTTTCTTGAAACAGTATAAACTATGACCAGAAAGAAGCCCCATATAATTGATTTGCCGGGTGTATTGTTTATTTTCTTCGGTCATTATAAAAAACCGTGTTTTGCTTCTGTGGGAAAACAAATGATTGATCTCCCATGGTCAGTCAACTTTTTATGGATATACCTAGGATCCACAGATTTTCTCAGGCAGGGAAAACAACATTTTGTGAAGTCGGCTTCTGAAATATTCACAAAACACCACCGTAAGATTAAGATAGTATAAGAAAAAATCTTATTTAAGCTTCTGTCCATAATAAAACTTTAAATAAACAAAATCCAAGAACCCAACTGTAATACAGAAATATTTTTATGAAGTTCATCTCAAAAAATATACAGAAAACCCCACAGACCAATGCATTTGTAACCAGCTGAATATGTGTCCATACAAATGAGGCTCAGAATCTCAAATTTGTGCTTTCAGTTAGAAATAGAATGTATCCTATTACTGATTAATTCCTTTTCTCCTCTGTTCTTTCTCCCTCCAGACGGTCAGATAGGTATATAAATATGTGAAATTATAAACCTTTCAAAACTCAAAACAATTTGAACATTCAATTTTCACTTTTTTCTTTTTCATTTGTAAAAAAGTATTTAAGGTATATGTGGAATTCAAAGTTATTAGTCACAAAGAAAAGACATAAAGTAACACTACACTCTGAATACACAGCAAACCTGAATACACACGTGCTTTCTATCCTGCTCTGCCATGCACAGTTACACCCTTTCTGTCTTTCTGTTTCCTGCACTGAAGAATAGAGCTAGTACAAATTTCTGGATCAGGATAACAAGTTAGTTGGAATATTTTAGCTGCAGAAAATAAATTACACAAGCCTGAGTGGATTACAGACAACAGCATTACAACTGAAAGGTAAGGAGAGACTAGATGTAAAAAGTGGCTGGTGTTCTCACACACTGATACGCTGTCAAATTGCATAGAGTGGCACAAGGACTGGTGACAAGCAGGATACATACAATCATATGGTAAGAGCTGTAAATCTTTATGTCTGTTTTGGCAGCATCAAGGACAATTAATTTATATAGATATCCAAAGTTTTACAAGAGAAAATTTAAAGAAATAAAAAACCGCATTACAGCTCTACAAAAATATATCTAAGACTAAAGACATATAAGTATCAAAATGCTTGACCAGAGCATATATTCTTCTTAAAGTAGAGAAACTGCAACAATTACAGTATATTTCAACATTTGGCTATATATTTTTTTTTTAATTTTGGCATATAGACTGTTTTAAAAATACAGGAAAGGAAAGGAATTATCTCTTTCTCCACACCTTTTTAACACTACTTATTGTATTATATACTGTTCATCCCAGAAATCTTTCTTTTATCTCTGTGAAGAAATATGATAATCTCAGAAATGTTTTGGAAACACAATTAAAAATATGTTTTACTTTAAAAAAATTCCTGAGAAATAAAAAAAAAAAGTATGAGTAAAAATTCAGTTCAGCTGTACAAAAGTATAGCATCTGTAATTCTGCATCTTGAAAAGACTCTAGATGAAGAGCCCAATCCTGCTAATTTCATTAGTACTTAGATTGATAAAGATTTTTGCATGTGTGAATAAAGGCTTTCAGAACAAGTCTATACTAACTGGTAAACATGCATTTTATTCTCAAAATTTAATTTTGAAGTTTTTTGCGAAGTGTCAGCATTGAAATGCTGTTATAGTCAAAAACTGATCTCGCTAGAAAAGCAGTCTGCTTGTACACTGATGTTCCTTAAAATAATTAATCTTCCTACTAACATTACCTTCATTTTTACAGAAAAAAATAAACATTTACCACTTTTATCACAGAAATGTAGCCATGTTAGTGGAGGTGAGGTTCAGTTTTCAATACTGAATCACCAAAAGACGAAAATAAGTGATATGATTGATACGGTTATTTGACATATCAAGTTTACTAAACTTAAGCCTTACAGTAATAACTGTAAGAAAAGGTGGAGAACACTGCCTTTGCTATCATATTTTCAGTACAAACACATTGTGGTGAAGCTATCTCTTTTTACAGACATACACAGAAAACGCTAAGTATTTTGTTTGGGACACCAGTAGGTGTTGACTGAGACCTTACCCATAGCACACCTTTACCAAAATATTGTTCTTAGACACTACCTTCCTCTGTCAACATGCTCTCACAGCAGTATCAGGGATAGGTGATTCAGGCTACTGGTTACCCAGAGAAATACTGTCTTTTGAAACAGAGAAGGTGTCATGTCTGGAACTTGGCACATCTTCTTGGACGTCTACAGGCCTTGGTAAACATGGCCCAGCTTTTTACTTCTGCTTTCCCCAATGAACTGTCAAGTGTTTTTTAACAGATGGTGGTTGTATGACATGCTGTCATAACAAAATAAATCCAATTCTCTGTAAAACAAGCCTGTCTGATTTTATCTTTCCAGACGGGGAAAAAAAGGAACAAATTTCTCAGATTAGTGAAGATGATTTAGGGAATGGAGCATCTCTCTTATGAGGAAAGGCTGAGAGAGCTGGGTCTCTTTAGCTTGGAAAAGAGGAGACTGAGGGGTGACCTAATCAATGTTTATAAATATGTGAAGGGTGAGTGTCAGGAGGATGGAGCCAGGCTCTTCTCTGTGACATCCGGTGATAGGACAAGGGGCAATGGGCTCAAGCTGGAACATAGGAGGTTCCACTTGAATATGAGAAAAAAACTTCTTTACAGTGAGGGTGACAGAGCACTGGAACAGGCTGCCCAGAGAGGTTGTGGAGTCTCCTTCTCTGGAGACATTCAAAGCCCGCCTGGATGCGTTCCTGTGCGATCTGATCTAGGTGTTCCTGCTCCGCCAGGGGGATTGGACTAGATGATCTTTCGAGGTCCCTTCCAATCCCTAACATTCTGTGATTCTGTGATTCTGTGAAACCACTTATTTCACCTAGTGGTTCAGGGACACGGAGGACTTTAGTGCATTTATAAATATATGTATACACTTTTACATGTTAATATGCTTAAAACCTTTGCCTACCAGTATTTTAGGATGTACCTGAAAATTAGATTTTAAGAGTTTTTTTAGCTCCAACACTTGTTATCATGCATACTGAAAACAGATTAAAAGATGCCCAAGTGTCGGAGACCCCTGTCTTCCTCTGTTTCAACCCTGTCAGATTTCCCCTTTATCCACCTCTATGATGTATTACCCACTGTTACTGAGATCCATAACATGTAGGAAGGAGAAATTATCATCTTTGATTTGAGTGTCTCACTTCTGGAATATGTTTAAACCTTGCAGTCTCTTTCTGAAAGCATCTCTTAGACATATCATCTTCTATTCATCCAGTCAGCTGCCTAATCTTCCCCTGTTTTACCTGTAAGGAAAAAGGTTTTTGTATGCCTGTGAAAGACCTGTCTGTACTCTTTCAAAATTGCACTGTATAGTTTCATTTACCTAGGGTGTTAGAGGGTGTTTGATGGTTTTTGCATCCTTTTTCTGATTTTTTCTTCTTTTTCATATCAAATTGCTTGTATCTACTTTCAAAGCTCATTCACAGACTATCTGTATTTTAACTATCACCTCAATTTTCATTTTAGAATTTAAAAATTTCAAAACAATGAAGGTATTAAGGAAAATGGAAGGTAATTTTCTTATTTAAAGCTTAGAAATAAATATAAATTTTGCAGAAACTTTGGCACAGCTATGCACTAATTAGCAGCATTTATCTTAAAGCACTAACAATGTTCCTCTGGATTGTGAATATAAGCTGAACATGTATAAACCTGTACTTATGACAAATAAATTTAGGACCAGCCTTTATAATACCAGCCTCTCTTAATATATTCTTCACACATTATCAATATATCCTCTCTGTTTTAAAAAGAAGTTTAAGAGTATATAATCCTGGGAAATATCAAAGTAAGATATTGTTTTACATAAATAATTCTACATACTGTATCCCAGCTGCACATAGTTCTTCAAGGAACCATGAGACTAACATCAAGGAAAGTATTTGAAGTCACAGGGTAGGGAGAACAGTAAGAAAAGATTCTAGTCAGGTTTTTGGGGGGTTTTGTTTTGTTTTGTTTTTTAAATATTGGTTACTGTAGACTCTAACAGAACTTTGCCTTTCTCTTTTTTTAACAGAGGGTTTGAGAACATCAAAGATGCTTTAACCACCAGACATGTCTTTAGCAGAGACAGAGCACTCTCAGTGGACACAACTTAACTCTGGAAGTTCCCAGCATGCCATGCTATTATATACTGCAAAACCTGTGTATTCTCAGGCCTTTCTGTAGAAACAGTTGAAGTGAAGCTGTGAGTTCATTAATGTGATAGACAGCTTTTCAGTTTATATACCAGCTCTAAGGTTAAGACTGGTGATTTAAATTTGTTTGATATAAAAATCTATTATTTCTTTACTGACTGAGAATGAATCAACATGATTTCTTCAGTTTTCCCAGTTGGGATCATACAGACTAGTGTTTCCACAGCTTTAGAGGTCATCTTTATTGTTTTACTTCGTATATGACATGGTGAGAACAGAACTTCTTTAAGATGCTTCACGTATTCTGATTCTCACACAATAGTGCAGAAGGAAGAATGGAAGCAACTGTAAACAGAAATCAGATTTTTTAAAGTTGTAATCATAATAATAAACAATTAGCAGATACATTAACATCCTGGCTCAGCATTTTGGGAGTGTTTAACTTCAATCAAGGAGCAATACAAGTCATGAGGAAGGGATGATGCAACATACGTTTCATGCAGCAAGACAAGCAACGTGAGATGACCTTTGTTATAATATCGATTCTGCTCCAGGCAAGATCCCTTGATTTAGATGCATTTGGAATATGAATATACATTAATGATCTATTCATATTCATGTAAAGCATGTGATGAAATGCCTTGAAGGGCTAGACTTTGAAGCAAAAAATTATTATGTATAGATGCATTGTACTGTGTATCTTTTTTCAGTAGCCATTAGGTTAGTAATAAATATTTGGTGTTCATGCTTCAGGCTGCAACATCTACAATTTTAAACTTAACAAGTTTTGGCAGTCTGTTTGGCCATTTACTCATTCTCCTAGTGACATTGCCAACCTCTAGACAGGTTCTGGATTTAAAAACAAAACACAACAAAACACAACACACCAGGAACATTCATTCCTTCAATAATTTGCTTTGAATAATTTTCAAATTAATGCAAAAATTGCAAGAATCACCTACAAGAAGGCCTTGTGAAATACTGCACAGAGGCTAGAGAATTGAGAAGACCCTAAAATTCACTGTAGAAAGATATCAAAAGAAATGGCAGTTTTTCTAGAGCAGACTGACAAGGTTGTAAACTGAACAAGACTTTACACTGAATGCATACTTTATCTCTCTATTATGATGAAAATAAAAGTTGACATACATATCAACCTCATTTCAGCCAAGAGGTCATGCATAAGTGCAATGACACTGCATCAATGAAACAAGATATTAGATGCACTAATTAATGTATTAGTTACACATCTTGATTTTTTGTTAAGCTCTTTAGATTTATAGTCATTTAAATTTTAATTTCTGAAAAGGTTGTTGGATATTAAAAAAAACCTCTAACAGTTCTAGCCATAATTTTGGTCATTGAATAACTCTGATTCAAAAGTGAATCCAAACTTTTCAATTATTGTTTATCATGTGTACTAGAAAACACTTGTTTCATATAGTGATGAATAATGTATAAAAAGCCACATATATTTAACGTCTTGACATGACAATATATGGACAAAAAGATATAAAAGATAATCACTGAATATACAGGGGTTGTTTTGAAATTTGGAATTAATGGATGAAAAAAATATTTTAGAACACAAAAGCTTAAATCCACAAATACAATCACAGGTAGGATTAACTGAATTAAATTTTTCTGCCATAAGTTTTGCTGCATTTGCTCTAAAATGTCAGTTACCCCCATCCTGAGGATAATTTCAAGCTTTGAAAGTTTTTGTCTTATCCAGATCAAAATAAAAGAAAGAATTTGGAATAATTTTAATGGTCAGAATGCATATACAGCAGGAGGTCTTCTTTTGTTTACAAAAGCATTTATTAGAAGACTTCTCATGTGTTGCTCTGCTTAGCAGCACATAAGCTTTAGCCATTTCAAGATAGTGTCCTACTGCAAATAATGGAGTAGCAAGTAACGGTCATGATTAAAGTTGCTTATAAACAATTCCTTTGCATACACCAAATCATCTGTATTAGATTTTATTTTTAAAACTATGACACAGTCAGAAAAGGGCAAAACAGTTTGTTTCACATGAAAATATGCATAAAACTGTAACGGACTATTCACGCAGTTTTACAAGAAAACTGCAGCTGCCTGTCGAGGTTCCAATGAGGCAAGGCCTTGTGATGTCTCAAAGCATTTCAGTTGTAGGCTCCTAGTCCTGTCCCTTGCTGATAAGAAGAGAAGAATGTACTGAAGGCTTTACTCCCTTTACTAACAACGGACCTAGTCTTGCTCTTACAACAAAGCAGAAAACCCTTGCTGCGTAAGGCCCCTGCCTCTAGCTTGAAGGTGCCAAGAAGGCCAAAGTTAATCTAATACAGGGTCTGCACGACCTGCAACTCAATTGGTTGAAAGGGTTAATGCTACCCTTCCCCCTCTTGCACATGCACAGAAAGATGTTCTCCCCATGCTAATTAAGGAGACACCCCTCTCCACTTCCTCTGCTAAAGAGCACTAGGTAATATTTTTCCACACAATTTCATCCAGGCTTTTAGAAGACAGGAAATCTACTGTTAGCTTTAACTACTGTTGTTTAATCAGTTCAGCAAGCCACAATCAGCTGCTAATTTCCTCTAAAACTGAAGTCCTTCAATGTTTCTCAGTCTTATGAGCATTTTAGCTTTAAAAATTTGCAAGGAAAGTTTAACCAGCACCCTTGCTTCAAGAAGTCATATAAAAAATATTAATTTCTGCAACAGAAACTATAAAAAACCCTGTCATTTTCACTTGCTAAAGATAACTCCTTTAGGTGTTTTTGAACATGTTCTAACACCTTCACACATTGAGAAATCATCATCCCACTCGATTGTAGCTGTCAACACTTGGTTAAAATACAGGATCTCTGTAGTTTACCAATATATTTATGGCATTCCTTTTTCCAGGAGCTGGGGATTTCTACCAGTAGTCTTATACTTGCTATAACCAAAATAGCTGATATGGTCCACTTATCCTTGTTATTCCTCAGTGATCACAAAGCCTGAGAACAGATTGCCCTTACATAAATCCAACAGTGTTTTTTTTTTCCATTCTTAGAGAGTGAATCAGCAGCTAAAAAGAAAAGAAAAAAAAGTTTTTCCTAACTTTGTTCTGTTTGTGTTTCTCAAGGGAATTTGACCACCTCTCCTTTGCATCCACCTCTGTTTTCAGCATCTCAGTATAAGATTTATTCCAGTTTAGTGAAGCAACTTAAGGCTCGTCAGATGCACATCTTTCAGTCAATCTGGGAGTTTATTAGTCCAGCTTTTCTTGAAGCCATGAAGAGCATGCTCATTCATAACATTTGTTTTTATATTTACCTCTAGATCAATACAACAATTTAAATAAATGTATTTTCACATAGCTAAGAAATTCCACATTTGGGAACTGTGAAGAGAAATTGTCAAATATTTACTTTTTTAGTGTAATTAAACATTTGTGTTTTAGCCTGATTAAAAACTATTTAAAGGGAAGAGGTGAAAAGATAAATTTTAGTTTTAGCAGTAAGTTATAATTCAAATATTGTTTCCCTATATTGGGAACTGGATTATATTCTATTTCTGCCATTTCTGTGGGGAAATTCCTACAAGCCATACAAAATCTACATTTCAGTATCAGATGCATCTACCATCTATACCTTTTTGGGAGGCTCATCAAGGTGTTCCACAATAATCTCCTGAGATTCTGTTTGCCTCACTAAATATAAAGCTGCATCATGAAACATGGAGACCCATTTGATAATTGCAGACAACAGATTTTCAGAGGTGTTGAATTTGTCAGATCCTAGGAACAGATAAATGAGCTTGCAAAAAACAAATTGACCATACTGAAAGCATGTATCTGATTTCCTTCAACTGATGGTCCACACATGACAAGATACTATTGCCAACAAGTACTGTTAACTTAAATGTGGGAAAACTCTGATGGCTCTAAAAAGCTGAAATTTTCCAGCTGAAAGTTGGAAGTTAACTCACCAATGATTCAACACCATTCCACCAGATGGACTATATAAAGTTTACATTATGCTTGCTTTTAGTTAATGAATTGACTCCATAAACTATAGTAAGAGAAATTAAAGACTGCAAAATCTATCACTCATTAAGACTTGCCTGAACTGAAGCTATCCATGCTTGAAATGTACAAACGCATTTTTTTCTTTTCATTTTAATTTATGATTTATGGAAGATAGCAATTTAAAAATATTGTCCCTTCATTAATCCCAATACTTAAATAATGATCTATATCACATCTTTACATTGCTCAAAGTCATGAGGGAAAGACAGAGAAGAAACTGTCCCACATCATTGCATAACAACTCTATTGTGCTGTCTTTTTGGTTTATGAACAGTAAAACTATTTAGCGCTCACCTGTAGTCATCACACCTATTAAGTTCTTACAACATTAAAGACATTAATATAAAAGTATTACAAGTTCTTTAGTCCTTAGTTTTCTCACTGTAGTTTGGATACCAGTGTTATTTCATTACTTGCTGCAAGCAGTACTTTCACAGCAGATGAAAAGACCAAACTTTGACTGCAATATACTTCTCTCCAGTCATGAGAAAGTATTTTACTCTCTTAGTACTATATAACACTTAAAGACAAGGAAATGGAAAACAATTACCTCAGTGAACTCAACAGGTAAAATATCAGTAATGATAGGGTGTAAAGGACTATTCATACAGTCTTATGCAGAAAGTGGTCTGTTGCAGAAAACTGCAGTTGCCTGTCAAAGGCCCTGATGAGGCAAGGCCTTGCAATGTTTCAAAACATTTCGGTTGTAGACCCCTGGTCCTATTCCTTGCTTATAAGAAGCAAAGAATGTACTGAAGGCTTTACTCCCCTCACTAACGAAGGACTTATAACTTTACTCCTACAACAAAGTAGCAAACCTTCGCTTAACAAGGTCACCGCCTCCACCTCAAAGGCACCAACAAACAAAGTTCAGCCAAAGTTTATCTAATACAGGGTCTGCATGACCACCGACCCAATGGGTTGAAAGGGTTAATGCTACCCTTCCCCCTCTTGCACATGCACAGAAAGATGTTTCTCTCCATATTAATTAAGGAGATACCTCCATCACTTTCTATGTGAATTGAAGATAGTTAGGGGGAGACCTGAGAACTTTTGTCTATAAAAGGTGAATAAACAAAGAGAAGGAGCACCTATGCCCACCATCTGAGTGCTCCTGAGATGCTGACAGAGAGATCGAGCAACAAGCCCCCC